>CM028346.1:6030783-6630783 GCA_016618105.1 Dendrobium huoshanense
TCCTTAACTTTTGGAGCTAAGAAGAAAAGGTAGGAATCCACATTTAGCTTTTGGCTAAATATTGGGAGTTCTCTTTTAGCTTTTGGAGCCAAAGAGAGGAGAAATCTCCTACAACTTTGAGTTGGAGAGAATTGGAGGCAACTTTTGGGTTGCTAAGGTACGACATTTTCTAAGGGCCTTTTGGAACCTAAGAAGTGAGAAGATTAGTAGTTTGGAAGGCTACGAATAGAGAAGTAGATTATCTTGAATCTAAGTTCAATTGGGATGAAGTTTTAGTTTGTAAGTTTTGGATAAAGCAAACATAAGAAGATGATGTGTAGATTTGGGCCTACACATCAATATAGGTTGAGTGAAAGTAGGCTTCATACAACTTTGAGTTGTAGGAAAGTGAAAGAACCTATGGCTTTGAGCTAAGGTAAGGAATTCCTTAAGACTGCTTGGTATCGAGTCTATAGGAGTGAAAGAGGATTTGTAACTTTAAGGTTACAAACAAGAAGGTGATTCCTTGAATTTTGTATTCAAGGAGGTGGAGTTTCATTTCTTTAATTTGGGTTAAGAGAAATGAAGAGAATTTTGATGGTTTCATACAATCTAGTTTAAGTGTAGAAAGGAGAAGGTAGTCAAATGTGCAATCCAAAACCTCTTTGAGAGATTGCAAATTAGAGGAATTCTTTTGGACATGTGGTGTCCAAAGAAAAGAAAGGATTTCATCCCTCCAATTTTGAGTTGGAGGAGAAAAAGAGATGGGAAAATACAACTTGGAAGTTACAACTCCAAGAGGACATTCTTTGAACATTTGGTATTCAAAGAAGAAGGGTGCATTCTCAAAATTTGGATTGAGAGAACGAAATAGTTTCCTACAATTTTTGGGTCGTAGGAAGGAGAGGGTGCAAGGTTTTCCTACAACTTCTTGGGTTGTAAAGAAGAGAAACAACAAGCAAATTTTGGATTCGCATGTTGAGGGGATTTCTTGGACATTGGGTGTCCAAGGAGGAGCTTTCATTTGCTTAATTAGTGACTAAGCAAATGAGGAAGATTAGGATTTGAATCCTATATCCAAAGGATTATTCATTGGTTTGTGCTCCAACAAATAAATTACTTGAGAAGCTTCCTACAACTTTGAGGTTGAAGGAGAAAGATGGCCTTCCTACAACTTTTGGGTTGTAGAAAAGGAGAAATCATGTGCAACTTGAAAGTTGCAAGTTAGAGGAATTTCCTTGAGCGCTTGGTGTTCAAAGAAAAGGACAATCATTCACTTAATTTAGGCTAAGTGAATGGGTTGATTTTCTACAATTCTTAAACTTGTAGAAGAGAGAGACAACAGGCAAATTTTGGATTTGCATGTTGAAGGGATTCCTATTATACATTGGGTGTCCAAGGAGGAGCCTTCATTTGCTTATTTAGTGACTAAGCAAATGATGAAGACTAGGATTTAAGTCCTATATCCAAAGGATTATTCACTTGTTTATGTTTCAACAAACAAACTATATGAGAAGCTTCCTACAACTATGAAGTCGAAGGAAGAAAATGGTTTGTTGGTTTCGCGCTCCAATGCATGAGTGATTTGCTAGGCTCCTTGTAACTTTGGGGTTAAAGGAGAGAGATGTGACTTTGAAGTTACAAAATCTCATGAATGCTCTTTGAGTACTTGATACTCAAGGGGAAGGTCATTCACTTTGTTGGAGCCAAGTGAATAGGGATAGATACTCATTTGTTAATTTTATGATTCAACAAATGAAGAAACACCTTAGGATTTGGTCCTAAGCCTAGATGATTCGTACAATGAAACATTTGGAGACTTGAGATGTCTCAAATAATCATGCATATGAGAGAGAAGGATTGTTGATTTTATTTCAACATTCAAGTGGAGGATTACTTAGAATTTGTTTCTAAAGTTTGACTATCATGTAATGATGTTTGATCGAAGCCTTTGGAGACTTCAAATTATCATACATGGGAGAGTGGAGTACATTCATTTGTCAATTGTATGTCTTAACAAACGAAGGGAAGGAAAAGATGGGTTGGTTTTATGTTCCAACACAAGGGTTGATAGCCTAGAGTCTGACTCCAAACTACAATGATTCATGTGCAGCTTGAGGAGCACTTGGAGTATTAGACAATCTCTAAATATAACACATGAGTAAAGTGTTTGTTGATTAGACGGTTCAACAAACTAAGAGAACTTGAGAGTTTGGTCTCAAATTCAAGTGATATGCACACGATGGACATTTGGAGCTTAGAGAAGCTCCAAAATATCATGCTTACGGAAATGCATGGACATTTGTTGATTTTTGTCTCAACAAAAGGTCAGATGACTTAGGGCTTGTTCCTAAATTACATGTCATGATGGTTAAAATCGATGGTTTCATTATTTTGAGGAAAGGACCTTGCTAGAGGGCTCCAAGATATCCAAGATGAAGCTTGGTAATGGACAAATGCTTATGGCATGATCTTGTATTAATAAACAAAGTGTCACAAACCTAGGATTTTGGTCCTAAGTCAAAAAGGTTTCATGCATCGGAGTGTTTGGAGCCTAAGAGAATGAGGTGTTCCAAACCATTATGCATGGGAAGGGAAAACTTGAAGATTGGAGAATTCCCGATTTGGTGTTCATGAAACGATCTCCAAATCAATTTTTGACATGATTTGAGAGGTCGTTTGGGTGGACATGCTCCTACGACTCTCCTAGGTTCTAAAGACAATATATGGTGTCATCTAAGGGACCTAGAGGCGCAAGATGGAATGTCATCATGTAGAAAGAATCCTATGGATAGGCTCTAAGAAATAGTTTTCTAGAGTCTAAGGGGAGATTTCCTAAGGGTGAAGGCTTTCGATTGACAACCTCTTTTCGAAAGGTTTCACCAAGTGCCTAAGTTTTGTGTTAAAACCCTTAACCTTGTATTTGGTCATCAACTTACAAACCATGCTAAACATGTCCAACAAACTTCCAATATATGATGGGGTGCAATCTATAAGCTCCTTGAAGGTCCATAGACCACCCCAACACTTTGGATTTACAAGCACCCACAAGAAAATTTGCAAGTGGACATATTCAAGGTTTTGCAAATTGTAGATACAAGGACCTTAGCCAATGACATATAGCGATCATGTATCAAAGACCTTTAAGGGATCAACTCACATAAGTTTGGCAATTGACCCATAAAAACATTAAACAAAATTTTGAAAGATTTGCATAATAAAGAGAGTTTCGCTTTGTCTCCCTAAATTTGGAGAAGTTCAACTATGTCTTTCAATCAATCTATTAATCAAGATTGTTTTAGGATTGAAACATGAACTAAAAATGCTCATAAAAGATCCCACAACAAGTCATAAAAATAATTGGAATGCATATTTGAGCTTCTAGCAAATTTAGGGGAATAGTGAATGTCATGGCGGTGCAACCCACAAAATTATCACATGCATGTGCTAATCTAGTTGAAACATACAAGTTTTAGGGTATGTTAACGCGTGCCACACTTAAACAAGAGACCTCGTACTTCTACATTTCATTAGACATTGGGCGAACTACTAAACCTAAGGTTTGGTCAAAGGTAAGAATACTAAGCATGATATGGGTACTATTTTCATGCAAAATCATTCAGGGACGTTGAACACAAGTTTAACGCCCCATCGCCACGCCGCTATCTCTTTAGGGTCTCACATGAGAGCGAATCATGTAAATTCACTTGATTTTCACGATTTACGAAACTAGCCGAATAGCGGATATAGGATTTTAGGGGACCACGAAAATTAAAGCTTCTAAGGACCTAAGGCTTTGGAGCGTCAATCGCATGCCATTGGCTTTGGAGCCTTAAGGTTTTGCCTAAGTTTTAAGGATTTTACCACACCCGGTTTGTCCAAGCGCTCCAAACCAATTCTTTGTCCAAGCTGCTGTCCAAGCTCCGCTCCAAGCTCCGATTGCTGTCCAAGCTCCGCTCCAAGCTCCAATCCGCTGTCCAAGCCGTTCCGGACGTCACCACCGCTGTCCACAACGATTTAAAGGTTCCAAACTGCTGTTTGGGAGGTTTAGAAGCCTCCTTTTGCTGTTTGGAGGTTTCAAACAGCTCCCAACTCGTCTCGAGGTCGCCGGAGTTGAAGGAGGAAGAGCTAGAAACCTTCCTTTGCTGTTTGGAAGTCTCCAACAGCTTTCTACTTGCTGTTAGCTCGCCGGAATTGAAGGAAGAGGAAGTAGAAGCCTCTTTCTGAGTGAAACGTCGCAAAAGTCCGGACTTGGGAGGAATCGGGTCGGACAGATTCGACAAAAGAAAGGAGCCGGAACTCCTAGAAGGTCTGGCCGAGACACTGGGTTGGCTCGGACTGGGCTGCCGCACGCGAGAAGAAGACCAGACGGGCTGTCGCACGCGGGAGGAGGGCCAGACGGGGCTGTCGCACGCGGGAGGGGGTTCCGCCTCTCTCGGTTTCTCTCGCTCGCTCCTTCTGAAAGAGCTCGGGACGGGCGAACAAAGCAACGAAGAGTTCCGCCGAAACTTTGGAGGAGTTCGGCTTTTGCTTCCGTGAGACCTCACGCTCTCTTCTTCGCTCTCTGCCTTTGATCGGGACGGAAACGAGAAAAGGGAGCCGAATCCAGTCTCCATTGCTTCTCCCGCTGCTTTGTTCCGCTCTGGCTTCGGACGGACAGCCCAAGGGGACCGCCCAAATCAGCCTATGAGGCTGTCTCGTTGCTTGAAACGAGGGGAATGTACTTGAGTACATTGAACCCAAATTTTGGGTGAGAAATGAAACAAAATCTCAGCCCTAGGTTCAAAATTCTGATTTGGGGAGTTGATTGAGCCCAAATCAGCCAATTGGGGCTAAAATCAGCTCCGAATTGGGCTCGACCCGAATCGATTTGAGTCGATTTGGGTCCGATTTTGTTCGATTGAGTCAATTTCGCGAAATTGAACTCCGATTGATGCCGATTAGCGTCGAATTGGGTTCGACGACGCTCGACGAGGTTCGATTTGTTTTGATTTAATTTTAATTTAATTAAATTGATTTAATTTAATTAAATTGGAGTCTAATTTGAGTTGATTTTGTCTCGACGTCGATCGATCGAGTCGATCGAGCGCGATCGAGCCTAGTCGGGCTCGATCGGGGTCGAGTCGGTGCGAAATATTCGTCAACAATTGTGTATTCGGGTATTGATGTGTTTTCCATTCGTGAGGCGAGGCGTAAGCCTCAAGGCGTTTTGAGGCGTAAGCCTCAAAATCAAAAGATTGCGTAAACATAAAATAATAATTTTTTTATATACTAATAAGTTAATAATATAAAACATAAAAAAGCATAAGATATGAAGTGAAATCAAAATATCCCAATAATAATACAACACGAAATATAGTTCAACTCAAAATTCTATCTTTCCCAAATCTCAGTATTCTTTTCATTAACATATAATTCCAATTTCTAAAAATAAATAGCAATGGCATATCACATAAGAACTCATAAATCATTAGCACTATCATCACTAAGGGGTTCTTCATTTGAATCATCATTATAATGAACTGCTCTCTCTCCCCTTCCTCCTCTCCTATAGAGTCCAATGTCGGGCATTTACTTCAAGATTTATGTAAGTTTTAATATATATATAACGTGAGGCGTAAGCCTCATGCCAGTGAGGTGAGGCGGGCCTTAAACCGGGCCTCAACCAAGTTGAGGCGTAAGCCTCATAACAAAAACTCAAGGCGTAAGCATCGAGGCGTTTTTTACTGGAATTGTGCAAAGGAGGGCTTCAAGGCGAGCCTTACATTGCGTAATTTTAAACCATGAATTCAGTCATCATCATCTTTCATAAATGTTTTCATTAACATAAAGATGAGACTAATACTCTAAAAATTTTAGAGGAAATGGTGGAGATGTACGGGATTCAAGTGATCCGCGGCGTGAGCTACGGTGGTGGTGACTATGAAAAAAAAAAGGGTTAGAGGTCAAGACAATCGAAAGGAAGTTGTTGCAGCTTTGGGGTGCATTAAAGCTTGATTTGTTCGGGACTTTAGTTTAAGATTTAGATAAGTTTTAATAAAAATATATATAAATTGAGTGAAGCATAAGCCTAATGCCAGTGAGGCATGGCGTGCCTCATGGCAGGCCTCAACTAAATTAAGGCACAAGCCTCATAAAAATTTTTTAGGCGTAAGCCTCGATGCATTTTTTACTGGAATTGCGTTGAGGTATGCCTCAAGACGAGCCTTATATTGCACAATTTTAAACAATGTATTTAGCTAACTCACAAGTTTCACAACGAAAATACTCATTTTCCAACTCATAAAACAATTATGGATACATATTTTTAAAACATCAAAAGATAAATATCTTAATCTAAAATGATGAAACCAAATAGTAAATTTTTTATTAAGTAGGGATAACATAGAATAACCATTCTTACATTTGTTTAGCTCTTTCAAATAGTACAGTCCATCTCTCTCAATAACAAGTCGAATCTTCTTTCTCGATCCCTATTCCTGAAATAAGTAATAAGTAGGGTTAAATAGAACCTGATAATTATGGTCACCGATAAGTTTTTGCATAGAAATTAGGTTTGTGGATAATGGAGATACGTAGAACACATTTTTAAAAGTGGGTGAAGGAGACAAGGATATGTCTCCTTGGCCTGCTACTGTAGTAAGAGAACCATTAACCGTGATGATTTTCTTATCTTTTTTTTTTTTTTTTTTGAGAAATGCAAATAGCAATGATTTTATTATCCACCAATTACTTACAAGAAGATTCTTCCTTCAACAAATCTAAAAATGAAGGAGGAACTTTATCCCTAGAAAAAACATCCCAAAAGAAAGAAGAAAATTGAGCATAGTTAGCACAATAATGTGCTAACTTATTACAATTTCTATTAGCAAAAGAAAAGTAAATATGCTTAAAATTTAGAAGAAAATCTAAATCCTTTGGTTTTAGAAATTTTTCATCAACCATAGGTTTTTTAAAGGCATCTTGAAAGAATTTGATGACATTAGAATTGTCACCTTCAATCACAATACCTTTAGCTTCAAGCATCCAATCTTGTACGTAATCTCTTAAAGCAATAATGGCTAATAGCTCCATTTGTGTACAATCCCAATGAAGACATTGAATGCTAAAAGCAGCAATTCCACGCCCTTGCAGTCCCTGAAAATGCCTCCAATTCCGATGCTATTGTTATGAAAAACTGAAGCATCAACATTTACCTTGATCCAACCAGGGGGAGGAGGATGCCAAGAGGATTGAGACAGCTTAAATAGCTGATTAGCATCCCAGTTTTCCCGGATTAAACCAGAATCAAATGAAGATACAGTTTGGATAACAGATCTTGAAGCAATGGCAGAGCAACTATCATCAACAACTCCATGAACTAGCTTATTTCTACTATTCCAGCAGTAGAAAATTACAGAGCATAGCAGATTTCCCAAAAAAGGATTAGAAGATGATAATTTAAAAAGTAACCGATAACATTCTGATAATGAATCAAATTCTGGAATAATAAAATGCCAATCAGCAAGCATTTTTAATACCCTTTTGATAAAAAAACATTTGGATGTTATATGTTCTGAATTCTCCATATCCAAGCATCTTCTCGGATAGCCATCATGTTCAGCAAGCCTTCTATAAGACAAAAATTCAAAAGTTGGAATGCTATTCTTGCTTAATCTCCACCAAAACATGTCAATCTTCGGTTTTAATTTCAGTTTCGTTCTCCATTTATAATTGTCATCTTCACTGAATTCTTCAATTTTTTTCTCATAGGCTGCAGCTGCTATTGATTTACCCGTAAACTTCTTAATACATTCCAGTTTGTCTTCAATAAGATCAGTATAAATAGGAATTGAGATGATAAGTTGAATAAGAAGTTCTCCAAAACAGAGTTTCAATTTTTCAAGATCCTAATTACCTCCTGTAATAAAATCTGATACTTGACTGAAATCTGGACCAATAATATTTACAAAAGTTGGCCATTTGTCTAAAGTCTTATCCATAATCCACATATCCTTGTAAGTATCTACATATTCTCCATTGGAAATCAACCATCTCATTACAGGAAATAAGAATTTAGCACCATTTTGGATGATTTTCCAAGTTGAAGAGCATCCACATGAACTGGCGCCGTCCCATAATACATCTCCATATTTTGCTCTTAAAACTTTATTGAGAAGAATATTGGGTTTTGTAATAAATTTCAAAGCATGTTTAGATCTCATCGGATCCAATCTCTCAACCAAAGATTGTAAACCATAGCCTCCTTTATTTTTTGGTTTACAAAAAGAGCTCCAAGAGACATAATGCATTCCATAGCTTCCCCCTCTTATTCCATAAGAAATCTCTACACATTCTCTCTATTTCATATAATATCCCCAAAGGAATCAAAGTATGACTGGATAGAAAGGTTGGTAGAGAAAGAACAGAAGCATTGATCAAAGAAACTTTACCTGCAAGAGAAATAAATTTTGTTCCCCAAATGTTCATCTTGGCCACTGTTTTAACAATGATTTTGCTGAAATCTGATTTGACTAATCTTCTAAGAGCAATCTTTACTCCCAAACATTCTATTTCTTTCACCATCTTCATGTTGATAACTTTGAGAAGAGATTTGCATTCTCTTTTTTTCACAGTTTTACTAAATAAAATCGCCGATTTAAGCAAGTTAACTTTTTGTCCTGTTCAACTACAATAATTTTTTAAGATATTATCCACCTTCTTCATACATTTCTTATTATCTCTAGAGAAAATCATGATATCATCAACATACATCAAGTGAGAAATGATAGGGCCATTAGGATTGACTTTAATACCAATTCTTTCTCCAATATTTTCAAATTCTTCCGTCAATAATTGAGAACACATGATAAAAAGGTATGGAGGCAAAGAGCAACCTTGTCCAAATCCACATTCAGCCTCAATCCATTTAGAACTTTCACCATTTAACAATATAGAAAACTTTGGACTAATGACACATTCCAAAATTAGTTTAGAAAAAGCCTTAGGGAAACCAAACCAATCCATTACTTTTTCCAAAGTAGCCCAACACATACTGTCGTAAGCTAATGATTTTCTTATCACTTTGGCAAGGAGTATAGTTAATGAAGTGGGTAATGTCATGTGAAATATGGCACCTGAGTAAATGATCCATCAACCTTTCAAATGAATTCTAGAGACACTTAATCCAATAGATATAAAAAACTTACCTGAAAGTGCAAAACAAGATGTAGGTGATTTTTCAAGGGATACCAGGAGTTCTTTTAGCTTATCAATATCTTCTTTACATGGAAAGTTGGACTACATTTATTGGGTGGGTTAGCTTATTGTAATATTAGCATGTAAGGTGCTCATTTGTTCACTTATTTGATTCAACTCTTTACCGGGGGCTTGCCACGCATCTTCCAACATGTCTCCTTTTATGTCTTAATTTTTTTGCAATTGTTGTACCAAAGGGAGTATTTGTCTTTATCTTTCGAGAATTCCTTACGTTTTTTCATTCCATGGTGCCTCTTTGGTTGTCACAATTACGGAACCTTCAACAACCTTTGGCTCCAGCATTACCCCTTGTCGGCTTTCTTCAGCACAAATGAGAAAAATTATCTCATTTAATGATGGTGTTTTCTCTTTGCCAAGGATCTAAACTATCACCTAATCAAACTCCATATTTAATCCTACAAGAAAGTCATTTACTCTATATTTTTCGATAAAAATTTTCATGATCACAACATCTTCTTAGCACTTGGTCTCTATGCATCTGTAGTGATCAAGTTCTTGTCATAAACTTTAAACGAAAATGGCATATTCTATCACAATCTTGCTTCCTTATTTTGTGCTTCTCACCTTGACCTTAATTTTGAATATTTGGATAGCATCCCAAGCTTTTGAGAATGTTTGCCTAGCAGCATCCCATATATTCTTTTGCAGTAGATAAGAACATAAAAACATCACTAATTTTTTGAATCATGGAATTCCACAACCATGACATAATCATGGAGTTTGCTTCATCTCATGCCCAAAAATTTGAATCTCCTTCTTTTGGTTATTGTCTAAGGAGGTGAAGTATCTTTCATTTCTCTTTCAAGTAGGTCTTCACAAATTAAGATAATATTTCCCATTTAAGTGATAAGAATGTTGCATATTTTGGAGATCTCTTCCTTAGTGCACCATAGAATCCTCAATTTGATCAAAATTCTAAGAAGAATTGACTTCATATATTGTGACAAGC
The DNA here is from genome assembly GCA_016618105.1 of Dendrobium huoshanense. Lineage (NCBI taxonomy): Eukaryota > Viridiplantae > Streptophyta > Magnoliopsida > Asparagales > Orchidaceae > Dendrobium > Dendrobium huoshanense. The sequence continues at coordinate 6,040,970 of CM028346.1, forward strand.
ATTTTCAGTTTCTCTTCTTCTGGCCGCAGGCACGATACATATAGTTCGGGCCACTTGACTCTTGTTTGAATGGCAATGAAGTTCATTTGCTCCTCTTTACTTTCTTTGATTCAAGGCTTTGATATCATGTTAAATTCAGAGATTTGTGGGGGAAAAGGTTTTTTATTACTGCACAAATATGTCTCTATTTATAGATCTATACAAAATATCTTAAAAAGAAATAAATAATTACATAATCCTTCATAATTGATCAAATATGATCCATCCTAAATCAGCACCATAATTATGGAAGGAGATCGACGTGATCCAGGTGAGCCTCCCACGCATCCCCATCCTAGCAGAGGATCAAAATGCTAAGGGACAGCTTGGATTTTAACAACTATAAATAGAAATCCATGTCATTTGGAAATCAACTTTTCAAGATTTTATAGATTAATGCTGCTTGGGCAATCCCTATTCCTGAATTCTGTTATTCTTTCTATCTTCCTCTAAGAGATTCAACGATTTGTAAGAAACCATACTGTGAATCCACAACAAAAGCTTGTAATTAGTTGGCTGGTTAGTTAAGAAGTAGGCTGATAGGAATTAATTAGCTTGTGATAACCTTGTACTCTATACATACCTCCCTTTAGAGAGGATGATATAAGCAATGACTAAATGAATAAGCAATGACTAAATGAATCTTCCTTTTTCTTCTATATCTTCCTTATGAATTACTAAAAATTAGAACACCAAGCCTTTCACATTAGGATGTATTTGAGTGTAAATGTTTTATACTAAACAACAAAAAATTAAATTCAGGAAAGTTTGATCCTAAATTATATGAGGATATTATTTCTAGGATGCTCCTCCATTGGAAAAGCTTATAGGATCTCATGTCATATTGGATAAATCTCATGGTTTAAAATTGTGCAATAAGAGGCGCGCCTCAACGCAATTTTAAACTTTTAAGCCTCAAAGCCTACGCAATGAGAGCTGGCATTGAGACGTATGCCTCAAGTTCACTGAGACGCGCCTTAAGGTGCACCTCGCCTCATGTTTTAGAGGCGTCTGCATCTTTAAATTAAAAAAAAAAAAAAAAAACCCTAAACTAATATATATCTATTCGGTTTGGCCCCCCACCCCCGTGCGTCTTCGATCATTTTAGAACTGAAACTAGGTTTCTTCTCCCTTCTTCTTCGAGCGACATTTTCCCTTCTTCTTGGGTTCCTTCCATTCAACCTCTGTTGATTCCTTCAACTGTGAGTTGCTCTTCGCCTATTGCTTGGAGTTCTCTTCTGCCACGAGTTAAGCTGGAGTCTCCTTCGACCGACCGCTGAAAGCTCTTCTTCTTCGTTGTTCCATCTATCACCATATTGTGAAATACAATATCAGTTCGTTCTGCCATAAGAACCTCCATATTCTACTGAGTAATATTCCAAAATCGATCTATCTGCTCAGTACCGCTTGGTTTCGCTCGATATCGCTAGGTACATGCTCGGTAATGCTCAGTACCACTCGGTACAACAATGCTTGGTACCACTAGGTACATGCTCGGTACCGCAGCTCAAACCCTGCTAGGGGCCGGCGCCCCCTAGGACCCCCAGCTGCCCAACATATTGTTGTATTCATCATCTTTAGTAATAGCTGTTAGTGTTAGGCTGTTAGCCTGCTTCTTCATGCATACATTCTTTGTATAAGTTTTCTTAATGTAGAATAAGTGAAGCATTATGTTTAGGGGTTTGATATATTGCACTAATATACTCTTCTCATAAAGGATGATCAGAAGTATAAAGCTACATCAGGTCATAGAAAAGATTCAACATGAAAACATAGCACTCAAGTGGATGTAAGAAGAAGTGATAAAACATATATCTATCTAAAATGCAATTACTGTGACAAAGTTGTGAAGGGTGGTGTGACTAGGATGAATGATCACCTTTCAGGGTCTCATAAGAATGTTGCCCCATGCTCCAAAGTTCCTGATACTGTAAGGGAGGATATAAAGTCATACATGAATAAGTCTACCACGTCAAAATATCTTGCACATAAGCAATTTGGGGACAGAGTTAATGTTGGCTCTTACTACTGGATTGAGCGCAGCATTAGGGATTCATCATTTTCAATGAAGCATATTTCATTTAGGTGTGCTAGAGGGTATATAGATCATTATATAGTATACACATCAGAGGATAGACCTCCTACTACACAGAAGATGACCCCAAAAAATGCAAGAGAGGCACGAAGAAGAGTGTGTAAGGATATAGATAGATTTTTTCACGAAAATGCAATTCCATTTAATGTTGCAACATCACCTGTCTATTACAATATGATTCGTTTAGTTAGAGCATTTCGGAGAGGATTCAAACCTCTAACCATGTAAGATTTGAGAACATGGATTCTGAAGGAGTTAGAAAGCATTGAAGAAATTAAGAGGACTTGGGCCCAAACAGGAGTAACAATTATGTCATATTGGTGATCTGATATCAAACATAGAAGTCTGATCAACATTCTCATCATTAATCCTTATGGTACTATTTTTAAGGTCAGTTGAAGCATCTAACCAGGTCAAGGATGTTGTGTTCATATTTAGATTATTAGATAGCATTGTTAAAGAGGTGAAGAATATTTAGTTATACAAGTTGTGACAGATAATATAAATGCTTACAATGATGTAGGTAAAAAACTTATGGAGAAGATAAAATATTTGTACCGGACTCCATGTACTCCACAGTGCAAGATTTGATTCTTGAGAAGCTTGGAGAACTGTCTCAACACAAGAATGCACTTACTAAAGTAAAAAAATAACCAAGCTTATTTACAACCACTCTTGGGTTCTAGCTCTTATTAGAAAATTTCAAAGAAAAAAATTTAATATTTTAAATATTTATTTAAAAGTTATTTTTTGAGCACTAATTAAACTCACTTATATAAATCTTAGTTGAGTGGTAGATTCAGTTTGGTAATGAGACACCAGAATTACAACGTTTTGCTGTGAAAGTTTTGGGCTTGACATGTTCTTTATCTAGCTGTGAATAAAATTGGAGTACCTACAATTAAGTACATACAAAGAGGAGGAAATCGTTTGTCTATATTAAGGATGAATTCGTTGGTCTACATTATGTACAATTAGAGACTCAGATATAGAAATTTGAAGAAAAAAGGATTAATGGATGATGAAGATCCTTTGCTTTGAGAGGATGTGTCATCTGATGATGAGTGGTTTGTAGACGATAAAGTTGAAGTGATGCCGTCTGAATTATAAGATGAAGATTTAAATATTGATTTTTTTTTACAGTCATAAAGCATCTACATCCACCACAACTCAAGAACAAATCAAAAAATATATATAAATAATATAATTTTCTTAGACTTTTATTAATGTATTTTACTATTATTAATTTTGATATTATTCAAAAATATTTATGAAAGAGGAAGCTAACTAATATTGAGGAAGGAGCTGATTGGGAGACATTGGACTCTATAGGAGATGAGAAAGGGGAGAGAGCAGTTCATCATAATAATGATTCAAATGAAGACCCCCTTAGTGATGACAGTACTTATGACTTATAAGTTCTTATGTGATATGTCATTGTTATTTATTTTTGGAATTATATGTTAATGAAAAGAATATTGTGATTTGAGAAAGATAAATTTTGAGTTGAACTATATTTCATATTGTCTTATTATTAGGATATTTTGATTTCACTTCATATTTTGTACATTTTTATGTTTTATATTTTTTATCCATTAGTACATAAAAATTTATCATTTTATGTTTACGCAATCTTTTGATTTTGAGGCTTACACCTCAAAACGCCTTGAGGCTTACACCTCGCCTCACGAACGAAAAACGCCTCAATACACAATTACGCAATTTTAAACATTGATAAATCAATAGAATTTTCTATCCTAAAGAAGTAGAAGAAGGGAGGAAGTTATAGTTGGAGTTGAGAACATAAACCTAGAAGATAGACCACAAAACCATGAAGCACATTAAGGACTTAATTATAGATCTTTATGCTCAAGTTAGGACTAGACACAGCCTTAAGCTAAAATTAGTTATATCATATTTATTTTAATGGTTGAACTCACTACCACAGATGAGGCATTAATAGATGAATTTTGGATTATTGCAATGCAAGAAGAATTAAATTAGTTTGTCATGAATGAAGAGTTTGTATCTAGAATTATTGATCAAAGTGTCATTTGCACTAAATGTGTATTAAAGAACAAGTATAATGATTTTGTACCAATATAAGAAATAAGACAAGATTGATAGCGAAAGGGTAAAATTAAAGAGAAAGAATAGAATTTAAAGAGAATTTTTCTCCAATGGCATGTTTGGAGACCATTAAGATATTGCTAAAATTTATATGTTTTAGAAGATTCAAATATATCAAATAGACATAAAAATACATACATTTACAAATGGAGTAAAGAAATTTATATTAAACAACCATCAAGCTTTGAGAGTGCTTTTTCCCCAATTATGTTTATAAATTAAAAGGGGCATTATATGGTATGATATGAAAGGCTTACTATATTTCTACTAAGTATAATATTTATAAAAGAGACTATAAATACCACCTTATTTATCAACAAGATGGGATTTGATATTTTGATTGTACAGATGATAAATCAGCTAGATCCACAAATGAGAGAGAACGTGAAAAGTTGTCATTTATTATGAGTTATGAATTTGAAATGAGTATGATGTGGGATAACTTATTTCTAATGATTTAATATAAAATAAATAAATATGATACTTTTATAAGTCAAAATACATCAAGAAATTAATAAAAAAGTTCAATATGGAAGGATATAAAAGCGTGAATACCTCATGAGCCCAACTATACAGTTGAATAAGGACAACAATGGCAAGCCAATAGATCCAAAAAAGTATAGATGGATTATAGGATTACCACTATATCTAATTGTTAGAAGACCTAACATTATGTTTTGCATATACTATGTGCACATTTTCAAGCTGATCCTAAAGAATTAAGCCTAAAATAGTAAAAATGAATTCATCGATATCTCGTAGGTATACCTAGTTTAGGTATCTAGTATCCTAATGAGAGCATGTCATTTGAGTTAGTAGAATATTCAAACCCCAACTTTGAAAGATGTAAGATTGATAAGAAAAGTACGTCAGAAATGTGTTAGTTTGTTAGAATTCACTAATTTTTTGTTGAGTAAAAAATAAAATTTCGTAGCATTATCCACTACATAAGCAGAATATAGTACTATAGAAAGTTGTGTTGCTCGAGTCTTATGGTTGAAATAACAACTTTTTGAGTTCAATTTGTGCATAGGCATCATCTCAATTATGTGTGATAATACTAGTGTTATTTATATCATAAAATATCCAATTCAATATTTGCATATAAAACACATTGACATTAGACATCATTTTTCTAGAGATTATGTATCTAAAGGAGATATTAATATTCAATTTATAAATATAGAAAATCAATTGGTAGATATTTTTATAGCTCACTTGTCTATGAGAAGTTTAGTGCACTCAAAACTAGGCTAAGAATGATAGATCTAGGTGCCTAGGCCATTATGATGAATCAAGTTAATGTGTTATGCATTCATTATATGTAATTACTATTTTTGTTTTGTGTTTGATTTCATGTTATCATGTGATTGCATGTGTTAGAAGGTTCTTGATCACAAAAAAAAGGAAAGATTAACTAATGAATATAGATAATTTTGTATTGTATGATTCTGATTATACTAGTGAAATTATATGATATTATGGTCACTAATTGAAAAATAACTGTTTAGAGTGAAATATAGATTACTTCATACTATACAAGCTGCCTTGGTCAACTAAACATTAGAAAGCCATTACAATGATCAAAAAGTTAAAGATCATACTATACAAGTAACATTGTATTATATGATTTAACTAGTCAAAACTATACATTAGAAAGCCATTAGAATGATTTAGTGCATTATAATTTATATTGTATGATTCATGTCGTATTGTACAATCTAATAGAATAAAAAATCTATAAATAAGGGCTCAATTTCTTCATTTTATACACACCTTCCACCAAGCTCCAAAATTCTCATTATATGAGTACTTCAAGATTCTAAAGCTCTCCTTCCTACTTATCACCTTCTCCCAATATATTTTTGGAACCTGACTTCGAAAAAGATGAATCCTAGTGACTTCCACAATGTGATGATTTTTTTCTTTCAGCCATCTCATTTTATTAGAGATGTCAGGACAAGAGGATTGATGAATGAGACATCTTTATAGACAAAAAAAGATAATATTTTAAAAAAATAATCACAGGTATTATATATCTAAAATATATTGTTGTCACATTAAATTATTTTTTTATCACTGCAATAAATGTGGGGAGAACAATGCTAAGATTAGTTTTTTGTTTGATTAAATATACTGATGTCATTCAAGTGTAACTATTAATAAAAATGACAAATCTTGTAGCTTCAAAAATATTGGGGATTTTAAAGGGTCCCTAAATATCAAAGTGAACAATCATAAAAAAGAGTTAAAGATCTAGAATCACTTTCAGAAAAAGAAGCATCATATTTAGCAATTTCATAAAACTCACAATAAAACTTTTCAATAATGCTCCCTAAAGATTTATATAATAAGCATGAAATAATAAAAATATGACAAATGATTTATCTTTAAGAAGATATAGCTCATCATTTTTTAATAGCTAATCCAATGATGTTCCATATAGTGAGGACCTAAAACACACAATGATTAGTAATTACTTTGCAATTGTGATCTTAGGTGATTTTAAGAAATGACAAAAGATTTGCTATAAGGTGAAAAATATGAAGTATATTGTTGAGGGTAATTGTGGGGGAAATTGAAAGATTCCCTCAATCTGTAATAGTATTTAAGAAATCACTATTTTTTTCTTTTTTTTTTCTTCTTTTTTTTTTTCTTTTTTTTTTTTTTTGTTATTAGGATAAGATTCATCAAATTGGAAAAAGGTTGGTAAAGTTTGTCATATGATTAGTAGTTCTTGAATCTAAGATCCAAATTTGAGGAGAATTATTTAAAGTATTAAAAAATACAAGAGTTAAAAATTGTATCATTTTGAACAAGAGACATGACCCAGATAATTTCTCTAGAGAGTTGAGGAAATTCTTGAGTTTGTAATTTTTCTAAATTAAACCTTGATTCCACAAGACAAGCCTACACTTTTTGGTAGCTTTCTTTCCACCATAGCCTTACAGCTTTTCATAAAATTTTAAATATTTTTCTTCGATGTATCCCTTCTCCTTACAATAGTTTTATCATATATTGCCTTTGGGAGAATACATTTATCCTTCTTTTGGAACTAATCAATGGCAACAAGTCATTTACCTTGAATTTTGATGGTTTCATGGCATATATATATATATATATATATATATATATATATATATATATATATATATATATATATATATATATATATATATATATATATATATATATATATATATATATATATATATATATTAAGCAATATCATTCTTCTTTTTAAGGCACATATAAGAAAAAAAAATTTCCTATAATCGAATCCTACAAGAAACTCAAACACCATTTTTTTTTTATAAACGTTTAAGAATCACCACACCATCACTTTATGTCCTTTTGAGATTGTGTTAATAATCTAGTTCAAGTGCATAAACCTTCATTGCATTAAAGTATTCAAGGACAGAGAAATTACCTTGATTGGTAGTTGAGATCTTCATTTTGATATCATAAATAAGAGCAACATCCCTCACTTTTGAGTTGTTTGACAGCATCCCAAATGTCTTTTGCAATAACTAGAAATAAGTATGGCCCATTGATTTCAGGCATCATGGCATTATATAATCATATTATGATTTTGGAATCAGTTTCATCCCGAAATACAAACTTTTGGTCTTCTGACTCCAAAGGAGAATCCACAAGGTGACAAATCTTTCACTTTTATTTAGTTAACATCTTAATAATTTAGAAACATTTCAAATAGTCTCTTCCATTCATGCAATATAAGACTTAGCCCCTAGAATTCTCCATTAGCTTGATTTTCACTATTCATGATAATTGATTTCTTAGAAGAGAAGTCAAAGTAATCAAATATAATGAAGATAATGAATCATGAAAAGGGGGCTAACCTTTCTCTAATGCCATGTAAGAAAAGAGATATTGTTGGAAAGCTCAAGTTGTGTACTCCTTCAATGGGCATTTATACACAAAATTACATAAAGAATGAATAAAAATAACAAAATAAAATAATTCAAAAACACAAAACTTCAGTCTAGCAATTGTATGTCGCTTTGTGGCTTACTAGATTGCACTGATCAACGCCATGCAAGCAATCACAAGCCTTCTTCCTTTATTACAAATGGATCCACCTAGGCATTCATAGCCTCTTCTTTCCTTTTAAGGCATTTTCGCTGGCCCAACAAGGTCCGTCGGCCTCATTAGGCCCTTAGGACATTCAATACATTTAAATGTACATTGGTTCAAATTTCAAAATCCTATTTTAGACACACTAGCATCTAGGTGTCTGCATTTATTGTTTGACCAAGTTTATACCATGTTGACTGGTCAAAGTTACCTGATCTGCTTGGGAATACTTGTTAGTGCTCCTAAATTAGTTACTTGGCCTACAAAATTATTCATACATTCATTGAACCACCAAAATGTATGGAAACCTACATGCCCTTATTTCATGCAACTCTTCAAAAAAGAATCAAGCCATGTCGGTATTTCAAACACTCTCATTGACCCCCTTGCTTACCTAACATATAGAAAAAAGCTTTTTTTTTCCAGAATCAATTCTCAAAATATGAGATTCTAAGGGTTCCCTATTTTTTGGCCATCCATACATAAATTCTTGCCCTATAAATATCCATCTATGGCTAAGACACTAACAATTTTGCTGAATTGGAATCCAAGCTTTCATTAAGAATTTGAATGCACTATCCTCTTGTTAAGCTTTTTTAGAATTTCAAAGTTTCATCCTTGTGAATCTTTTTCAAAGTGCTCAAGAGCTTCTAGTTCATCTCTTGGAGAGTTTTCTTATAAGGTTGTTTTAATTTTTGCTCATACATTTTCAAATATGATTCTATCAATTTTTATTAAAGTGGAAGTCTTTTAAGATTGGAAACTAGTTTTTAGTGTTTTCCTTTTAATAATCCTACTTCTAGTAAGTCCGTAACCAAGTTAGGTTGTCTAGCAATTTCTTTCTCCATATGCTTCTCTTATGAAGTTTCTTCCTCAACCTTCAAAAAGATAAGTTGCGAAGTTGAACATTATCCTAGAAAAAAATATCATGATTCTTCTCTTAAAGCCGAAAGATGAGTGAGGGTATTGCACTTCATACATTGTCCTAGAATAAATAGTTAGTGGAGGTCGTAACTAACTGAGGCTTTGTTTGTTTGAGCGTTTTTTTGCCTTTTCCGTTAGGAAACGAAGGATTTTTTTTGTGTTGTTTGGTTCGTCAAATCACGTTCCCAATAACTCTTTTTTTTTTTCATTTTTCTGCAGTTTTGAGAAAGCTTTTTATATATGCTTCTCCATTAGAAAACTCCATTTTATGAACTAATATTTTTTAAAACTGTCTTTTACAAAAGCACCAAAAAAACAAACGAAGCATGAATGAGAGCGTTTCCCATGGCATACTAAAAATATAATTTTAGTTAATTAAATAGCAAAAGAGGAATCCGAGAGCAGGTGTAGCTTTAATGGCAAGTCAAATCACTAAAAAAATTAATGCAACTTTTTTTATCTATTTTTCATTATGTCCACGTTGCATGCCTTCAAATATCACTGTTTTCTTTACTCATAGGGTAAATCTACTTCTTGACTAAAATTGTGTTTACCTTTTCAACATTAGTTTTAACACCCAGTATAACATACTTTTAATATAAGTTCTGTATCATTCCATCGAACCCCAATCATGCCCCTTACATTACAATAAATAAATGCTATAATATTTGCACAACTTGCAAATTTTCCACAAAGAACATTTTAGATACCACTCCTGAAAAACCTAACGTTAAAAATCACATTTATATACCCCGTGGTCACTTTTTGACAGATTTAACCAAGATTCAATTCGTAAATCTTACCAAACAATTTTTTAAGCCATCTATATCTTACTCCCTTCTTATATCCCAGATTAAATAAATCCATAAGAAGGTATAGAATTTAAGAAATTTACACAACTTATCTTCATTTTTGCCTCTTCTTCTGCTTCATTTAAATCCTAAATGTTAAGAATAGCAGCCAAACAATTTATGAGCATTTAACCAGACTTAGCAGTTATCATACCAGACAATTTACTACATTTGAATGGACATTATTTACTTTATCCTACTTAATAAAATCCTACTTGTAGCCAAACAGTCCCTAAATATTCTTCACAAAATCTTAATGAACATAACAAGGCAATCTTATAGAAAGCCATATTCTCAGAAGATGGCTTCAATGTGACCATCTTTAGAGAACCAAAACAGACATAAATGAATCACTTGGATCAACCAAAACTGAATAGACATAGATGATATGAACTTGCACGTAGAACATCAGAAAGCTGAATCCAAAAATACTCATCCCCAACCAAACATACGTCAGAATCAAAATAAAAAAAGGAAAGGACGAAGAAGAGATGAAGAATCTAGACCTGGTCTAGGTTTATATGTTTGTAAAGCGACCAATCCGCAGCGCAGTTGTGGTCTTCGCAGTCGTGATCATGAGTACAAGACATTGCCCTCCGATTTCTTTCTTATCTATTTGTAAGAAACGACCAAGCCGAACGATGTTGAACTTTATAGGCGATGCCACTTAGCCGCAGCTCCGTGACCTACTGGTCGGAATTTTGTCTGCTAAGCCGCGGAGAAGATTAACGGGGTAAGATCACGTGATGGTCCCAGGGCCAAATTCCAGAACCTTCGGATTTCAGCCAAATGTACGGTCTGAAAGCATACAAGTAAAAAAAAAATTTATTTCCCCAAAAAAAAATTTTTATTTGAGTGATTAATTTTAAATTTATAAATATTGTTTATACAAAATTACAAATTCAAAACTTAAAAAAATCTAAAATTTCAAGTAATAAATTAAAGTGTGTTGTATATGCACGAATAAAAGTCGAGATATAAAGTTTGATTTAGGGTTGTCAATATTTGACATGAAACGAAAATTCGACTCAAATCCGATCCGAAAATTTTGGATTAGACCCGACCCATTTCCAAAAAGATTCGGGTCTCCACATTCGACACATTTGAAAAACGGATCGGGTTCGGATTAACCCGACGGGTTGCTAGGTCAACCCGAAAACCCATTTAAAATGGTTGTCCGGCTGCATGTGGACCGGCCCTAAGCTGCCCGCCCCCTGTCCGGCTGCCCTAGGTGCTACCCGACCTTGCCCGCCCCTGCCCGTGTGCCCGCCGAAGCTGCCCACCCGTGCCCGCATTTAGCCGCCCGCCACCCGCCCTCGCCAGCCAGCCAGCCTGTGTCTGCGTCCATGCCGGCGTCCGCTCTCAACCGCGCCCGCCTCCACGCTGGTCTCCTTCCCGTGTCGGGTCGGGTCCGGGTTCAAATATTAGACCTGTTTATCTACCCGGGTCAGATTAGGGTCTACCTGATTGAACCCGGGCCAGTTCTGAGTTCAACCCGAATCCGACCCGTGACCCGAAATTTACACCCCTTGTTTGAGTGATGTTGTATAATATAATTTAATTAGTAAATATTTTAAAAATATGATTAAATTTTAAATTAAGTTGTTTTTAATTAATTTTATATTTGATATTTATTTCTTTTAAAAAAGATTTGTTCTTTTTTTATTATTTGAAAGCTGCTATGATAGGAAATGTAAAAAAATATATATATGAGTTTAATAATTTGTGATAAAGCTTTTGTTATAATTAAAAGTTTTTTTATATTAAATATGTAAACAATCAAATAAACAAAAAGTATTACAAATATTTTTATGTGAAAATTTTTAATAGAGAAACTTATGGAGCATAATCTAAGGGGATATTTGATTGCCTGAAAAAGAAATGTAGTGTATTTATAATATTTTGGAGCAATTTAGTTGTCTTAAAGTAAATGCAGGGGAATTGTTTTGTTATTTGATATGATATATGCAGTGTAAAATAAAAGCAGTGTGTTTTGAATATTTTTGTGTTGTTTAGTATGATATGTAGTATTCAACATTACTATTCAATGAGCAATCATACGTATCATACCAAACCGGACTTATCACAAAGCTAAATAGAATAACCTAGATAGTTCAAATCAAATCACCTTCCTCCCCAAAGAAACAGATAAAATCCACTACAAAATTTTAAAAAAAAAAAATCTCAAGGAAATCAGACAATCTTGGATTAAAAGAAATAAAGACAAATCAAACATCACAGTGAGGAAATTGAATGATCATTCTTTAAAAGAATCGGATTAGTGAAATAAGAACAGAGCAGATAAACCTGAATCGGATAGAAATGTCTGATGAATCCTTAGAGGATCCGTAAATCCCCTCCACCCGCTGACTTGGTGACCACCTGCAGATTGAATTTTGCAAAAGAGAAAGCACGCACTCCTGAAGATTGAATTTCTTGAGGAAGAAGAACGAGCACGAGATATTTCATGAGAGCTAGATTACATGAGGATGATCAACCGGGAGGGATTTCATTTCCATTTATTTCGAAAGAGAGAAGGATGAAGAATGCTTGGTTTTACAACAGAAGATGAGTCTCATTAGTACATCATTCCTACATTTCAATCTTTCGTACTCGATAATCAGAACTTGCCCGATTTGAGCAGGTTTGGAATACACGTCAAATGCACTATGTGAGGTATTTGGAATCCACTTCTTTTACACCAAATTAACTTTACTTCAAGTCAAACACTAAAATTTTTAAAACACTTGCATTTGGATTACTTTACACTCTAAATGCATCAAACCAAACAACCCCTAAATTTTTATTATATATAAAGAATTAGCACAATAGTGATCTAACTTTGAAAAATGGGAGTGACTTTAAGAAAAAAGTACCATATAATGATTGATGCTAAGGGAACCATGAGAAGTGTTAGAATAAATCTTGTTTTTGTTCAAAATAAGAGGAAAGGTTTAGATTCGTCTTGCTTACTCGCAAAAAAGAGTTAGAAAAAGTTCCACATTCAAGACTTTGTAAATAATAAAGTAAAATGAGTTAGAAATTATTAGGAACTAAAAAGTGATAATAGTTATTAGTTCATTTTTATGTTTTGAATTTTTAAGAATATTTCATGTGAGCATCATAGGATAGATTAAAAAATGAGGTCATTGTGTTTCAAATATTAATCTAACCTAATATATATGTGTTTGTGTGTGCACGCACGCGTGAACTGGCGGAACCAGCCTTAATTCTTAAGAGGGCAACTTATAAAAAATAAATATATGTATATAAGACAAAATTTAAAATAATTTATTATATTGCATTATAAATTTTAAATAATAAAATTACAAGATTTTATTTTATTTGCATTTTCTGGATTCTATTTTTGCATTTTCTGGTAATATTGCATTACAACTTCATTTGCAATCATGTCAAATACTTCTTTCTCAATATGTTGAACTAGACAATCGCTAAGCCAGTCATCACGTATTTTACTACATAATCGATGTTTAACAAATTTTATTGTAAAAAACTTTTTCTCTGTTGTAGTAATGGCAACTGACAAAGTTAATGCTAAGATAATAAACCTGTAAAGTAAGAGATATGCAAAATCTTTCTCAACCATAATAAATTATTTTGCAAGACCATTAACATTATTCTGAGATGAAAACTCCTCGTTTGTATGTATATTGAGAATGTATGTGGATAGTTGATGCTCTAGAGCCACATGTTCAACTACAAAAAAATATGTTGAATATAACTCTGCAAGTCGAATTAATTTCTCTTTATCATACGCAGAAGATGAGTTTCTTGGATTTAGAGAATCTATTATTCATCTTTTAAAGTTGCACAATAATAACTGTATAAGAAAAACCACACTATAATGATTCAAATATATTATTTCCTCATTTATGTTTCCTGGTCATCAAAGAGCTTTGAATGTAGTACTCATACTAAAAACATCAACTTCAAAAATATTGCAAAAAATGTTATATTTTATCTAATAAAGAATCCCATCAATTCTTCCTTATCATTTGTAACTATTATTTGAAGACTTGCACAAATTTTATTACATTCACGATATCTTGATCTTTTTTATGTAAGACTTGTGAAAATTCATTTATAACACCTAAAATGTCAATCATTTAAGTGTATTGCAAGGTTAAAATTGAAAGATTTTATAACATCTATCATAACATCAACTTAAATTAACATGTTGTTATTCATGAACCCAATCTTCTTTTATAATTTCAAGCATTTTGATTATTGAAACATACATTTTTTTTATCAAATTAATTAAGATATGAAAATGTGAACCCAACCGGTATCACAAGCTCGTTTTAAACTAGTCTCTTGGTTCAAATCTCGATCACTGTTCAACTTCCCTTTAGTTGGATGACTTTTTTTTTTGTCATGTTGAATAGCTCTAAGAGCATTATTCATCTTACATGAAGCTCCTCCAGTATTGATAATTTTTGAAGTGATTTTAAAAAGATACTTCACATTCCAATGATTTTTTGCTTTAGCCACTAAGTATAGATGGTGCTGATGAATAAAATAATGAATATAGAATGCATAAGGATTATTATTAAGTATAATATTTTCAAACCATGAAACTCCCCTTGCATATTAAAGGCCCCATCATATCCTTGAAAATGTATCCTATAAATGCACAATGAGTGTTTTGTAAGTGTATTTTCAATAGTTGCCTTTAACATAACTATATTTATTAATGCAACATGTTTAATGCATATAAATCTTTTAATAATTTGCCCTAACTTATCTATATAAATCTCACTACAATAGCTAGTTGGCCTATTATAGAAACATCACATGATTCATCAATAATAATTAAGAAGTATGAGCCACCAATATTTTTCATAATCGATATTAAGGTTTCAACAACTATGACAAAACAAAATTCTTTCTAAACTTTGGTGAAGTTAGCTTTAATTTTAGCTTGTATGTATATATATATATATATATATATATATATATATATATATATATATATATATATATATATATATATATATATATATATATATATTATCTGTCTTGATTTATTCATTATGATTAGCAATAAAATCGAATAACTCTAAATAATTTTTTGATTATCTGATTCAGATGACTCACCATGCCCATGGAATGATAATCATTGTCGTAAGAGAAATCGAACACAATCCACTACTGCAGTCAACATGATTTTATAATATTTTTTGTTCCTCTCATTTTTGCTCAACCGTAATATATAAAGATTGTATTTTTTATTTTTCATTAAATCTTCAAATTTCTTTATAGCCCTTATTTTTTTAATCAATGCAATATGTTTAATGCATATAAATCTTTTAATAAATTGCCATAACTTATCTACATGATTCATCAATAATAATTAAGAAGTATGAGTCACCAATATGTTTCAAAATAGATATTAAGGTTTCAATAGCTATGACAAAATAATTTTTTTTCTAAACTTTTGGTGAAGTTAGCTTTAATTTTAGCTTGTGTGTATATATATAACTCTTAATATATTTTTCTAAACTTCTAAGAGCTAGCTCAAGGCTAACCTAGAGGAGAAGGGGGGGGGGGGGGGGGGGGGGGGGGGGGGGGATGCGATTTGTTAATTAAAAAAAATTTAACAAAAAATCTTTTTATAATTTTTCAAACACTAAAAAATTAGATAATTTCAATAATGGGTGCGGAAGCAAATAAATTCATAATAATATAATAAATTAGAGTTTTCAACCACACAATAAATCACAAAAAGTGTGGAAAAGTAAAAAGAATGAACACACCATATGTTTTAGTGGTTCGGTGAAATCTGACATACTTCCACTCCCCCGCAGGCCTCCGCTCTAGATATTACATTAAAATTTTTAATGTCTCTCCTTTATCCCCCATAACTAGGTGAAGACGCCTTTACAAAATATCTTCCACCAACTCGGTGCGGTAGAGTATCTTAAAAATTTTCACCCTCCTAGTGAAGACAAAGAACCTGAAATCTTTTTTCTCCCTCTTATAGATAGTAGAGAATAAATAATCTTTTTGCTTCCTCGTAGAGTTGGTAGAGAACTATGATCTATTACTGAAGAATGTCTCCCTGGTGCCACCTAAGAATCAACGCAGAGACTTGAAGAAGATTGGAATGAACTTTGTTTGGAGCAACCTTGTGAAGCTCTCATAACTCCCCCTCACCAGAACTCTCCCTCTCTTCTCTCCTAAAGCTCTCCTCAACTCTATCTCTAAGTTCTTTCTCAAGTAAACTCAAGAGCAAAAAGATGTCTTATAAGGCAATATAGTAGTTTAAATAGAAAGCCTCCAAAGAAGCCCTAGATTTCAATTTACCATCAAGGATTGTCCTGTACTATCATTATATCATCCAGTATGATTAGTATAAAATAACACAGCCATATAAAATGAACTGCATTGGTTTGTATGATCAATTTAAAAGACTATATTGATAATCCTAATACAATCCTATGATCATCATGTACGATTAGTTTACTAGACTATATTGATCGTCCAATACAACAAATGATGATTAAACATCGTCCCATGCATATATTGGGTTGTGCAGTACGATCATCTTATAAGATATAATTGAGTAATTAAACCATAATTTGCCTCTTAATCACATGATCAATTTAAGAATGATTGCTGCAAGTTGTTTAGCACGATTAGAGAAAAATTTAAATATTAAAAATATTGCCTAAATTCTGATTAACAACTGAATATTGTGATTATACATGATCATCATGTATAATTAAGATGATTTAGTATGATTATTTTAATTAATCTCAATTATCAAAGGATTCCCTAATTAGGATTTTTGGATTAACTTATCATCCAGTATAATATAAATCATACTATATAATTAGTTCAAAAAATAAAAAATTTAACTCACCAACTCACTCCCTTGAGAGTGTGTGTGCAAGGTTACTCAGCTTAGTTTCCACTAGATACTTGACTTGACTCAAGAAAGGTAAAAGCATATGAAAGTTGAAATTACAAATAGACTCAACCCTAGTTTACCCAATCTTAAGATGATTGAAGTTGCAAGTGAACAATGGACCTGAAATGTTAGTGAGTAGGGCAAAACAGATATGTAATAAACCAATTGATAGAAGATAACAATAAGGAAACAATAATATTTGTTATTATCAAAATCACAGTACTTGAGTTTAGATTTACAACAATATTATTATTGTTAACCCATATATTAATAAACACATAAAAAGAGGCAAAATTGGCGACTCAATCAATGAGCAACAGTCCATGTCACTTAAGTGGTTAAATAACTTTTAATCACCAAATGGATTGTAATGTTGTGATTAGAACATCCAATTTGCCTAAGAGGGAGCTCCTTGCACTCAAATCAGGAGAAAATAGTCAAAATCAATTATCGACGCCCAAAAATATTATGAGACACTACCCAAATGATGTCCGATCATATAATTGACTACACTGTTGTTTGAAATGTTTGAATCACCTAAAAATAACTATAATTTTGTTCAACAAGCCTCACATGAGAAAATTGGCATGGATCTTGAGGCAATGACACATTTTTTAGGAGGCCATGGCATAGATTACATAGCTTAATGTTATCAACCTTTGAAACCTATCCCAATGAATCCTAAATATCATGACACATTGGACTCAAAGCCACCATTTAGTTTGAAACGGTTGACCAAAGTTCCCCTTAAGGATTCAAATGGTCATTTCAAACCAAATTAATTCCTCTTGACTTCAAACTACTCTCATTGAGTTCATATGATCAATTTGAACTCAATGGATCCAACCCTTGACCTTAGGTCAACTTGGTTAACCAAGTCAACCAAATTTGACTAAACCTCCCATACACCTTTAACCTCTTCAAACCCTTTGAACAAGGCCTTTCCAAGACAATTCAAACCCTTAGGTTGATCCATTAGGTCCTAAGGGGTATCCTCTTGGAGGCCCAAAACTTGGGCCCTCTTGTGTTAGCCATTTGGCTTGACCCAAGTGTCCAAAGAGGGCCTCTTATGAGCCAAAATCTACCCTAGACCAAATTGGATCAAATCAATGGTGGCATTGGGTCCCTAATGACCCAATGCACCTACCCTAGTATACCCAGGCCTTGGGTCAACTTAGGTTGGGAATTGGGCTAGCCCAAAGTGGTCAAAACCACTATCGGTTGAGCCATTTCCCAACCTAGGCCTCACCAAACCAAATAAACACTTCCATTGGCTAGCACTAGGTATGACACACCTAACCTAGTCAGACCAACCCTTGGGGTTACTTGGGTCAACACTTTGGTTAGCTCAAAGTGGTCAAAACCACTTTGACTTGAACCAATTTTCTCAATAGATCAATTCAGGTCCAACCTTCACCTATATTGGATACCTCTTGACCCCATGTACTTCCTATATCAATCCCATGACATGGCTTGACCAGGATCCAACCCAAATGGACCCAATTAACTCTTCCTTTTGACTCACCAAACCTCTATCAATATTTCCACCTCAACCTGACCCGGCCAATGGCTGATGGCAGCCGAAGTGAATGGGAGAAACCTTTAGTGATCACCTCTATCTTGAGCCTCATCCATGGTTGGCCAGTGGCTCAGCACATTGGTTTTGAGCTTATGGACCTATGAGGAGTTGTCCCCTTCCACTTGAAACCCATCAAACTGCTCAATTGAGCGATCTCGACCTTTCATGGCTGCAAAAATGGATTGAGTAGGGCATCCCTTCTTAGAGCTCCTCATTCATTTTTAAACTTTTCAAAAATCTTCCATATAACTCCCTGAGCATTGCCCTCCATTTACCTAGCATACAAGCCTCTTCCATCCATGGTCCTAAGTGGGCTTCAAAAAAAGCTTTCTGCCCTCCGCTCAAAGTAGTATGTCCGGTGGTCCTCCAACTGAGACCTTTGAAGGGGAAATGTTTGTTGTCATCCCCTAAATCTTCTCGATAGAAAAACCCATTTTTTATGGTTGTTTATAGTGTGAGATCCTCTTCCTTAGCTTCTAGCTAGGTAGTGTCGGTCAAGTGTGAAACAAACCATCAACTTGCTAGAATTTGACCATTTGATTGATGGTTTATGGTGTCTTAATCCTACCCATGAAGTTTGGTATAAATTTTCCATTTGGATCTCTTAAATTATGCCAGCGAAGCTTTACGACTTTGGAAGACAGCGTAGGTTGAGGATGTAATTGTGAGATCTTAATCAACGATGCGTTTTAGATCCTATGGTTAATCCTGTGGTTATATAGTTGGTGCCAATGATTGGCTGCCCACTTAGATCGTGCCCGCGTGTAAAAGCACTGCTAACTGTGTAATTCTGACTTAATTAAATAAAGAAATCATGGAAAACTTCAAAAATTCATATCTCCTAATGTACTTGACCAAATTAAGTATTCTTAGGCTCATTAGAAAGACCTCAAGGATATCTTTAAAAGCCCTATGGTTTTAAGCCTTAGTTTTACATGTTTTCAGCTTAATTTCATTAATGACATTTATAGTATTTTTGTATTTATAGCCTAATTATGTGTCATCATGGCTTGAAACTTTGTGAGATTAATTTTGGGCATGTATTTAAAATGCTCAAAATTTATCCTTGGACGTGTTTAAGGGCATGTTTAGTTCAATTTAAACTTAGGAGTTATGGTTTGACCCCTAAGTTTAAAATGATGCATTAATATATCCAATAAGAATTTGGATTTGAGCTTTTGTGTGTTAATCGTACTTGGGATAGGGAGTTTAGAGCCATCGATTTCATCCCCTCCCTTGCCCTAAGTAGTGAGTTAGGATTTTTTTACGGTTACCTTAGGTGGTCTGGTTAACCACCATAGGGGATTAAATTTGGGCCCAAATTCAGTGAATTTGGGCATTGAGTTTAGGTGAGCTCATGACCCAAATTTCATTGAAAGTGGAGCCCATTTGGTCCACCAACTAGGGAACCCAAAATCATCCCCTAGATTTGACTTAAAACCTCAATTAAATTATAATTTATTCATATAAATTCCTAAAATTCATATAAGGTCTCTAATTTATCATAATTAAACTCTTAATCCATGAAAAATAAAAGCCCTTTGATTAGATGTTTAATTTAGTGTTAATTTAATTTTTAATGAAAATCAACTTTTAATTAATTTAATTAATTAAATTTTTTAGAAATTCCAAAAATTCCTTGAACACTTTGAATTATTCCCTTAGATCATTTCTGACATATGGGGGTGATGTTATGGAGTTTGGGATTAATTTGGATAAAAATCCTCAAATCCTCTCAATCAAACAATTTTAAAAATTCCAAAAATATCTGAACTTTAAAAATTCATAATTGATTCTAGTAAGTTCTAAATTTTGCAAATTCAAAACCATTCAACTCTAAGTAAAATCTATTTTTTTTCTAAAAATGTCAAACCACTAAAATTTAGTCAAGTAAAAAAGTCAACTCTTTGGTCAACCATAATTCAAATTTAGGTCAAAATTTTAAAAAATAATAACTTAATTTAGAAAATCCCAAATTAAGCAAACTTGGAGTCTATTTACTCATCTTAAGATCTATAATTTAAGAAAAATACTAATATTTTAGAATTAAATCTAATTTTAAAAGTCAATTTTTTAATCCCTTAATTAACACATTGAAATAATTCAAATAATTCTAAAATCCAATAATTCACTTAAAATTCTATATATTAAAATTTAATTATTTCAACCAATAATTAAAAATTGGTTTAAAATCTATCATCATTTAATCCTCAACTAATTAAATTAACTTAATTAACACTGGTTACTACTAGGTAATCGGGTCTACAAGGCTATTAAATTAGCCCCAAGAAAGGTGAAATAAACTTCACGGCCTAGATGAACAATAAAAGTAGTAGTCAATCAACCTTTAAAATACACTTTAAAATAAACTTTAATGCATTAATACTTAAACTCAAACTAAATTTTTCTTATGACATTTTACAAACCTGAACACTAGACATCTTAAACAAACTACCCTGTAGGGTATATCCCAGCCAAACAACATTTTTACACACACTTTGGATAGTTTCCTAGGACAACCGGTTCTTGATCTAAGCTTGACCAGTGTTTACCTTTTATTATTATGTGCCAGGTTTTTCAAGGTTTTCCTTGTAAGTTGGTTGATTGATGTATTTGTTGTGATTAATGTATTTATTTATTTAATGCAATCTGTGAATTGATATGAGGGTAGTAGATTACTATTATATTAGGAATGATCTAGTTGATTATTGAGTTTTCTATATGTGGCCATGCTCGTACAGGGCCAAAATAAAAGGGACAAAATAAAGCTATCAACTAACAAATTTTATATAGGTGCAAAAAAATGCTAAGTGTGTTTATTATTCAATTCAATGCATATACATAATTGCTTGGGATGTAAAGTTATATTTATTTATTTACTTAGGATAACCATGCAGGGTGTCTACACTCAAGGAAGGATGAAGAAGTGAAGATAGAAGAGTATCTCACTTAAAGTCACTTGCGTCATTCCAAGAACTAGAATATGAGTTTTTGTTAGTGGTTCCCAACCACTTTTAATTTCTATAGAATCTGGGTTGTAAATTAAAAGGAACTTGCCTATAACATTTTATTTGATTTGTTTAATTGATTTGATTAATTGATTGATTTACTTTGTTTACATATAAGATTGCCTACTTTTCCTTGTTTCTTTTATTGCATGCCTATTTTATTTTAAACTAGATACGATCAGAAGCTTGTGATGATAAAAATATTTTTTCTACTTAAATTAAATAAAACTTTTTAGGCTCAACATAGAAATTATAACATTATAAGAAGTAAATCCGAGATCACCATGAGTTATGAATTATGCATATTAATTCCTTGTACTGCTTGTTAGGTACCTCTCTGCCTGCGAGTTCTGATAGGCCATATGATCTATTAGTTTACAATTCTATCAAGGGGATGTTGTGTAATCTCTAGGGTAAAATTATTTTAAAGCCTAATTTTAAAACAACTACATATAAATTTATAAATTTCATTGAGTTAATTAGCACGCATTGCATTAGAAACCAATTTAAAAAGTCTAAAATTTTAATTACATTTCCTCAAGTATAATCACCCTACATTATGTCAAGGGGATAAGTTGGATCCGCTCTAGATGTTTGTCCCATCTCCTCAAAATTTATTTAACATCAAACCACTCTTTCATACAAAGACCAGACTCATGGGTTTTAAATAGCCTAGGTGGTTAGATAGCTCTCCAATCAAGGCTGGGGTAAGTCCAAGTTTGCATTGCATTAGCTCAGTTTGGGCTACTATTATTTATTGCCCAAAATAGATTTTGGATCTTGGGTAGACTCAAAATCTTAAGACCCAACCTCCAGAAATATAATCTTAAATTTTTAATAAAACGATCAACTCTAATTAAAATATATTTCCAAATCAAAATTTAAAGCCTAACACATAGAATAGGTCAAGGAATTTCTAAACTATTTCAGAATCATGAGTGCTTCTTACCCTTCTTCTTTTGATCACTAGAAATAAGTGTTCAAAATATAATCTAATCCCTGTTGAAACCCCAAATTCACCTCCTTGATATCACTCCTAAAAAATCTTTAAAATAAAATTTTTAATGTTATTCTAATTAAGAGTATTCATAGGAAATTCAACCTCCCTACAATGTAATTAACTACAAGGGCTTGCCTTCATAGGAAATTTAGAACCCACATCTACTTTAAAAAATGATTTTTAAAACTCAATTAGTCTTGTTTGGGAAAAATCAAAATCAACGATAATCATTAGCATCATTTTCAAATTATCAATGATAGATTATATCTTCTTCTCTCAAGGAGATATATCATTTTTCGTAGTCTTTTCAAATATGAAAATAATTATGTTTCATCTAGGTTATAATAATTAAATACAGGTAGAACCTCATTTTGACTATTTAAGGTCATATTTAGTTCCTCCTTGGATTTGATTATTACAATCCAGGTGAAATTTTTAGCTTCATTATCTGAATCCATCAAGGAATGATATGTTTACCTCCCAGGGCAATATATCGTTCATAATAATGTGTTTGACTTTAAGACTAAAATTTTGAATTAAAATTTCCTAAGAAAATTAAACTTTTTAAAACTTGCTTTTTCAAACTTTTCATCACCAACACTTCGTTGACGCTCGAACTAATGATCTATCCTTCTACACTTATACCAACCAACCTTGTTCATGAGCCTGCCTCCAATAGCACTCGATGCTAATCCCGCTGTTATAGCCATTCATAAATTTTAAGTTCAAATATGCACTTGACCCAATCTTTGTCGAAGTTGATCAAGAACATGTCGTCTGACTGACCCCGTCCGTATGTGAAGACACCCTGCCATCCATCTACACAGACATAACTCATCGACTTCAAGATCTCCACCTTGCTCATGTCGGCCCCAACTTTCGACCCAATTCAGACCTCCTCACTGCTTAATTCTTTAAATTGTCTGACTATAAACTGACTTCTATATAATAACTCATATACAAACCATGACCCAACCCAAATAACCTAATCCTAATCCCCATTTCTTTGGTCCTCCCTATCGCATAAGCCAAGCCCGTTAGAAAACCACCTAGATCCACCTGCAATCTTGATCCAACACTTATGCTGACGCCCATAGCTCTCTAAGCTTTCTTGTAATTAGACATCCCTTCGGCCCTAAGTAGGAACAACCCAATTCCAACATCACTGTGTTGATCCTCACCCCAACTCAACTTGATCTATATCCCTCCAGAAGGCTCCTCTCATATTTGATTTCCCTCCATTAGCAGCCTTCACTATAGAAATCATTGAATTCCCACACAACTCAACCCATTAACACATGTTCCTGCCACTCTTCTTATATCCCAATTTATCTTACACCCAAATACACTTAAAAAGCCTAATTGTCTTCCTTACAACAAAATCTAGCACACTAAATAGTCAATATAGTCCAAATTACCTAAAGCCCAAATTCCCTTTAATCGCTCAAGATTCAAAATAAAAAACAACCACTCATTCTCTCTCTCTTTCTCCATATATATATATATATATATATATATATATATATATATATATATATATATATATATATATATATATATATATATATATATATATATATATATATATATACTGAAGAGAAAATCAAAAGAAAAGAAAAAAAGGAGAAGACAAAAAAAGAGTTGAAACAAATAAAAAAGAGAGAAATTTTAGTACTTTTGCCATCGTCGTTGCCTTGACATCACCGTCACCACTTCTCTTGCAAAGGAATAATGACTTCAAAACATAAAAAACATCTAAATCTTATCTTTTGTTGCTCACGGCGCAATGAGGATATCACATATAAATGCTTTTATTAATGTGGTGGGAGGGTGCTCGCTGCAATGCTTGCGTTGAGGTTGTGGGCCTTGTACACATTTTTTATAGTGTGGTAGGGACATTCCTAAGTACCTGTGTATGTGCTTTTATGCCTATGGAAAAATTTACAAGCTTTAAAGTAGGTTCCTCAAAGACCCATACACACTTTTTGTAGCATGGTGGGTTGAAACCATTGACTACAGTGTCACCCTACACCTACCATACATGCTTTTCGTAGCATGTTGGGAAGGCCTAGCTTCTAAAGTTCTCCTACATGGTGGAAATACTGGGAGGCTAATAAAATTCAAACCATAGGGAATAAAACTTAAATAACTAACAGGTAGCCAAACTTGCTAATTGAATCGGACTTATGAAATTTGCAATTTACAAAATAATGAAAAGTTAAATAAAAATGGACGAGCAATGACTTGTGGTGGATGAGGAAAATTCATGCATCTCACCCACCATAAAAATTCAATATGAATATGCAATTTGATTACAAGTGACGATGCAAAATTCTTAACTTACACATTTTTTTTGGGAAACCCACATAGGGGGCTACGCATTAAATAAGAAAATCATTATAATGTTCTTAGAGGGGACCTTCACCTCACTAATGCTCAAAAGAGCTACAAAAAATTCCCAAAAAAATCCTAAGAGCCGAAGGTCCCCTATGCTAGCAAGTACCAAAAAACCTAGTAACATTCTAGGCTTGCAAGAGGACAACACTCAAAAAACAAAGACAAGAAAATGTAAGATGAGCATAGCCTTTCTCCAAAAAATATAACAGTGCATCCACCAGCATAACCTGTAATTGAACCTGCAAGGATGACCAAGAACATAAGAGAACTTGCCAAAACAAATATCAAACCTAAAGAAATAAATTATTAATAATAAAGATGAACTATTCAAAATAAAAATCTAGAAGGATTTAGAGATACTCCCATCAGTATAAGTAGGTAGGGAACCATAATGCCAAAAAATGATAACACAACATAAGCTAGTAGTTTAGCCCAAATAATTCCACTTAGGAGCCACCCACCCGAAAAAGATAAAAATGACAATGCAAAACACACTAAGACAAAATACAATATGAAAGGATAAATAAACACAAGATAAATTCTAACAACTAGCACCCAAAAGCAGAACAGGGAGATCCCGAGAAAGAGAGGTGAAGCTAGCATTGAAATAAAGATTAACATAGCTCAGAATCTGGACATAACCCTTATGAATAATACCCCAATGCCACTCAATACTAAATTCATGAGCTCCAATTGTAACACTCTTCCTAAAATATGAAGGAAAGTAATAATCTGAGTAAATCTAGTATACATTGTTGCAAATCTATTTTTCATGGCTTATGTTTTGATGATTGACAAACACTGTTTCTCTTGGATTGCTTGTTGCTTCTAACTTTTCAGGAATCAAAGATCGGGCGATCAAGAAGGAGCCAAGTTCAGGAATGCGTAGGTTTAGGGTTGAGTCAGTCTGTATGTTTGATTTTCACCTCTTGAGTCTACTTGTAATGGTCAAAGAGACTGATGCTATGTAACCCTTCACACACACACTTGAGAGACTTAGAATTTCTATTTTTATTCATATCGGCCAGGACGATTTTTGGATCGGCCTGGACAGCTTAAAACAGAAAGTCTGATTAAGGATTCTTAATTAAGGCAGCTGACATTAACAGATCGTCCTGGACGATACGTGTATCGGCCATGACGATAAGCTCAAAACAGAAAGAAGTAGCCGCTATAGTCAATTATGGTATACTGTATTTTTAAATTATCGGCCAGGATGATCCGTGGATTGGCCTGGACGATATTCACAAATTATGCCATAATTGTTCAGGAAATCAAGGGAGTAATTAAGGATGATTGATACGATCATATCGTCCTGGACGATCGCAGGATCGGCCAGGACGATCCAGTCAAAAACCTTAAGTTACTTCAGGATGATCAATATCGGCCAGCCCGTATTCAGGGCTATTATCAGGACGATTTTCCTCTGATTTGAACTGATCGGCCAGGACGATCGTGAGATCGGCCTGGATGATCAAGCCAATTTTCAATCGTCCAGCTTTGCATCCAAGGCTATGCACTGGCCGATCTTCATTGATTTGTACTGATCGGCTAGGCCGATGTTCATATCGGCCTGGACGATATTGTCGGCAACTTGCAATTAATGAGCTCTTTTGAAGCTCTTCTATTTAAGAGCTCTTGTTCAACGTTTTTAAAGACCTTTGGCTGCTGCCTTGACCTGAGAAGACCTTGAGGAGAGAAAGAGAGAAAGGAGAGAGAGAGGATCTTGTGAGGGGATTCACAAGGGTTGCTTCAAGGATCGCTCTGCTTCGTCTTCGTCTAGAGTTTCTCGTCCGTGGAAGGGTCGGTAGAGGTAAGGAGTTTGCTTTTGGTTTTGGTTCTCTGTCAGCTTCAGGAGGAAGCAAAAGGAGGAAGGTTCTCTACCTTGCCGGGGTGGCAAAAAGGAGGTTCTTGTGAGGGCTTCTCCGCCTAGCTGTGGGGGCTAAAGGAGAGTCACGTTTTTGTAGTGCAATACTTGGAGGGTGCCTCCAAGGAGTGGACGTAGGTCGAGTCGACCGAACCACTATAAATTTCTGTGTTTCTTTTTTTGCTTCCACACTTTTAAATTATGCATTTATTTTTGTGGTGTGATTTGGTTTATGCAATTTTCTCTCTTTGTGAAAAGAATTTTTTAAAATACCAATTTTGTTGAGTCCAGTAATTAGGTTGTTAAGCCTAAGTAAATGTCCCACGGCTACCAAGAGGGGGGTGAATTGGTAGTTTTAAAAATTTTAAACCCTCTTAATGATAAAGTTGAACCGAAATAAAATTTTCTTTTAAAGTTTGTAGAAAAATGTTTTTCAACCACAGTGTTGTTAAAACTGAAATTTAAAGTGCGGAAACGTAAAAGCAATAAAGTAAATGACACCAGATTTATAGTGGTTCGGTCTATAACCAGACCTACATCCACTCCTCAGAGGCACCCTCTGAGTATTGCACTAATACCACAAAGTGACTCTCCTTTAGCACCCACAGCAAGGCGGAGAAGCCTGTACAAAACACTCTTTCCACCACTACCCGGTGAGGCAGAGAACCGTCGTCCTTTTACACTCTCCTAGTGTGGGCAGAGAACCATCGTCCTTTTACACTTTCCTAGTGTGGGCAGAGAACCGTCGTCCTTTTACACTCTCCTAGTGTGGGCAGAGAACCGTCGTCCTTTTACACTCTCCTAGTGTGGGCAGAGAACCCTACGGCTGTTCACACTCTCCAAGTGTCGGCAGAGAACCGGATCTCCTTGAATGATCTTCTCACAAGAATCTAGAAGGAAGAAAGAAAAGAGTGAAGAAATCCAATTTCACAAGTAGAGACTCTTACCTTAGCAATCCAAGTGAAGCCTTCTCGCTCCAGTGGTAGGAATCCTCCTTTGAATGCTCTTTTCCACTCTCTCCTTGGCTATTCTCTCAATAGGCACGAAGATCAAATGACAAAAAGATTGGGTGGCAGACTAATTTGGACCTTTTATAGAAAAGACAAGAAAAACCGCCCAAAAACTGCAAATTTCCAATTCTGTACGCAGTGGATCGTCCTGTACGATCCTGGATCGTCCTGGACGATTTTACTTAAACGATCTGAAACGACCCCATTTGTATATGTGTACGAAATGACTTCGTACAGCTGATCGTCCTGTACGAACTAGGTTCGTCCAGTACGAACGGTTATTGCAAGGTCGGTTCTGGAAACTGCTGAAAACTGTTCTAAGTCGGTTCATCGTTTGGACGAAAATATGTTCGTCTGGACGAAAATTTTCCAGAGAGCCGATCGTCCTGGACGATTATTTATTTCGTCTGGACGAAAATTTTCCAGAGCACCCATCGCCGCGGACGATAATTTGCTTTCGTCTGGACGAAAATTTTCCAGAGAGCTGATCGTCCGGTACGATAATTATTTTTGTCTGGACGAAAATTTTCCAGAGGACTGGTCGCCTCGTACGATGGTAAAATTCGTCTGGACGAAACTTTTATAGAGAACCCATCGTCCGGGACGATATTAAAATTCGTCCTGGACGAATAGGACTTAGAAAAATTTTTCCAAGCAAGTTCATATTCGTTCCAAATGCTCTATAGGAGATAACTGACAGATCGTCCAGTACGATAAATATCGTCTTGTACGATCAGTATAGAATTTCAAGATCTCCTTATTTGTGTGTGTGAGATTTTATTCACTCAATTACAATCACTCCCTTTCAAAATTAATTCAAAGAAAAGACAAACTTCAAATAAACAAAATATCTCATGTTGAATTTGATTTGAAGTTTTCGTAGTCTGGAGTCTGATTTTCCTGAAATGTTAGTACACACAAGAGCAAGTGCAAATCTTCTGAAATTGATAGGAGATAACTATACATTTGAACAATAATGTTTGGAATCATCAAAACTACATAAGTTGCACAAATATAAATCATTCAAATAGCAACTATTCAAACAATCTCCCCCTTTTTGATGATGGCAAAACAATTATTATTAGTATGGTTTCAAGTTAAAACAAATCTCTTATCTCCTAAACTCCCCCTGAATTTATGAGTACATTAAAATAAGGAGGCATTAAAGAACAATATTTTTGTTTTTCAAAAATTTTTAACACACAAAAAAAAACTTGCAAACAGAATAATTAAAAATAGAAAACACAAAAAACCACAAAAACACAAACACAAACATAATAATTTCTCCCCCTTTTTGACAGCAACAAAAAGTGAAGAAGAAAAAGACAAGAAATGTAAATAATTATATGAAATTCATTTTTAAAATTTAATCTAAATTGTGATTAAGGATATGCAATTTTAAACTAAGGATATTAGATCAATCATAGAAATTTATAAAATTTATGAAATGATATAACATTGTAAGTAAGAAGAATTTATCAAAGACATGATTCAATTTAGACATTTTGATTATTGAAAATCATTACAAGTGAGATGTAAAAAAAAATCTATATTTCAAAGTTCAATAGAATATAAATGAACATTAGATCAACTTGAATTAAGAGATTAAACGAATTTGGAAAGAAGAGAATTACCTCATGTGGTGCTTTGCACATCTTTTCAAAGTTTTGGAGCACATTTTTGTGCATTTTTCTTTGGTTGGGCTTATTTTGTGCCTCTTTTTTTTTTTTTTTTTTACTTTGCAAATTTTTGTGACTTGCTTTTGATTTTTGTACATTTGTACAATGTTCAAGAGTAATTTGACCAATTCTTTCCAAAATCTATAATCTAAAATTTCAAATATTTCTAGGTGCATAAATATCATTTGAGCATAGAAATACAAAATAAGAAAACATCAAAATTGCAATAACAATATTAACTTTTATGTAGTCTAAATGAATAGACATGAATTTAAAAATTCTAATTACAACAAGTTATAAACAAATTATAAATTTAGAAAGTTTAGATTTTCTAATATAGATAATCTCACATTACAATCGAATTTAAGCACAATGTAGATTAAAAACAATACTAATGAAATTCATAAACATTAGCCACATTTCAAAACAAATCTAATAAAAACAAACTTTCATTGATATATTAAAAAAAAAACGGATTACATAAAAAACATTGAACTTAAAAAAAAAACAACTTAAAAACAAACACTGAACAATAAAACAGACACGATAAAAAAAAATACAACAGACACACATAAAAAAAATTTCTACTGTTCTGGAGGAGGAGGAGGAGGAATGCCGCCAAAGAGGTTGAAGTAGGAGGCCATCAACATTACATTGGTATTTATTTCATGAACTTCATCTCTAATATTACCAATGTCATGTTGCTGCTGCGTAAGGTGAGCATCAAATTGATCAAACCTTTGATCAATGTGAGTCTCTAGTCTATCAAATCTCTCAATCAGATTCTGGTAATCTGATTGAGAAGCAGAAGCTTGCACTCCTTCTTCTTCTTCTTCTTCTGAAGCACTGCCATGTGCTTTTCCTTTTTCTTTTTCCTCCTTGAAGAGCAGTCTGAATGATGCATTGTTATAGTAAACTGGCTCTTCATATTCCTCATCAGGATGCACTATATTGTACTTCTTTTCCAAAATATAAGTGATTAAGTGCCCCAATGAAATGTTCTTCTTCCTCTTTTGATCTGCATGTCCTATTTCTGAAAGCCCATAGATATGGTCTATGATGAGTTGGGCTTCATCAATAGGATGTCTTTGCATGATTAAAAAGGTTAGAACAGAAAGGAGAGGAGTAATGTTAATCCTATCACCAGCTTTAGGAATAATTGAGGATCTAAGGATATGCTGGATGATTCGGGCATCTTGGGTCATACCGGATACTCTAGCAACATGATAGGTTATGCCTGTCTCTCTAATCACCCTATTGATTTCAAACCATTTGAAGGTGTTTTCTGATGTTAGGGTGTGGGCTCTATATCCTACAGTTCTTAAGTTTAAAAATGCACCAAGGTCGTGCTTGGTGATCTCAACTTTTTTCTTAAAAACAAAAGAACTAATGATAGAGTGGTCAGAATTGAAACTCATGTTGGCTAGAAAGTAATGGTAGGTTTGCTTATTGTAGAAGTAGACAAGAGAAAGAATGAACTGAAATTGGGTTGAGGCGAAGAGGTACAATACCCGAAATTTCAACTCTGTTTGGATAAGAATGCGAGACGGAGTGATTTTTGCAGATGCAAAACGAGGAAAAGATTCCTCATTTGCCTTGGAAAGAAAGTTGTCTGGGGCATTCCTGTTAGGTTTCTTCACCAAAACTTTTTGTCTTTTGCTAGAGGAGGCCATAGTTGATTTGATGTAGAAAGGGATTGAAAAAGAAGTTTGAAAGTGTAATTGTCAAGTTTGAAAGCCTCCATATTTAAAGAAAAACGATACGTTCGTCCTGGACGAAAATATTCGTCCTGGACGAAAAATTATAGTTCGTCTGGACGAAGTAATTTCGTACAGACGATCCAATTCGTCCAAAATGTAACGGCTTTTCGTATTCAACACAACTTACGATGCGTCCCTTCGTACAGGCTTTTTGACTTGACCGATCGTACAGACGAAAAAATTTCGTACAGACGATCGAAAAGTGTTTCGTTTTAATGACCCTTGAAAACCGTCCCCTACAATGAACCGACACATGTTCGTCTGGACGAACGAAAATTTCGTACAGACGAAGTTCGTATTAAAAACTGTCTTATCCACTCAACCGCTGCATTCAATCGTCCCGACGTTTGAGAAAGAAAAAAAATTCGTCCTGGACGATCACAGATCGTACAGACGATCCAATAAAAAACTGCTCTCAAAACGGTTTAAATTCGCGCAAACTGTTCCTTTACACATCGTCCCGTACGAAAACATTTCGTCCTGGACGATTTCCTCCAAAAAAAAATTTTATAAACACAACAAAAAAACAATCATAACACAGAAAACATAAAACCAAATCATAAATTCAAAAAAAAATTCATTCAAAAACACACAAAAATTCACAAAATCACAAAAACAAAACACAACAAGTATCAATGTTGCAAAGACATTTTGGTTAAGCATTCAAATCAATAACACCAAGCCTTGTTCTTAAAGTACTGAAGGTATCAAAGGCTAAAGGTTTTGTAAAAATGTCTGCAAGTTGATTTTCAGTTGAAACATGTATGAGTTCAATTTCTCCTTTGGATACATGATCCCTTATGAAATGATGCCTTATATCAATGTGTTTGGTTCTAGAATGTTGAATAGGATTTTTGGAAATGCAAATAGCACTAGTATTGTCACAATAAATTGGAATAGTGCCTATAGTTAATCCTAAGTCAATCAACTGTTGTTTTAACCAAAGTACTTGTGCCACACAACTTCCTAATGCAATGTATTCTGCTTCTGCAGTAGATAGTGCCACTGAATTTTGTTTTCTACTAGACCATGAAACTAATGAATTTCCAATGAATTGACATGTTCCAGAAGTGCTTTTCCTATCCACTCTACAGCCTGCAAAGTCAGAATCTGAGTAACCAATAATTTCAAATGAAGAGCTAAACTTAGGATACCAAATTCCTAAGTTTTGAGTTCCTAGTAGATATCTTAAAATCCTTTTCACTGCTGTCAAATGTGATTCTTTTGGATCTGATTGAAATCTAGCACATAAGCAAACACTAAACATAATATCTGGTCGGCTAGCAGTCAAGTAAAGTAAAGATCCAATTATCCCTCTAAATTTCTTTTGATCAACAGATTTTCCCTTAAGGTCTTTATCTAACTGAACTGAAGAACTCATTGGTGTACTAACAGGTTTAGCATTGTCCATTTCATATTTTTTGAGGATGTCCTTAATATATTTGGTTTGACTAAGAAAAGTACCTTCCTCAAGTTGCTTAATGCTAAATCCTAGAAAGTAATTTAAATCTCCCATTAGACTCATTTCAAATTCACTACTCATTGTTTTAGAAAAATCATCACAAAGATGTTTATTTGAAGATCCAAAGATGATGTCATCCACATAAATTTGAACAATAAGTATATCCTTTCCAATTTTCCTTAAAAAGAGAGTTGTATCCACACTTCCTTTTTCAAAAGATCTTTCAAGTAGGAAGGTGCTTAACCTCTCATACCAAGCCCTAGGTGCCTGTTTCAATCCATATAATGCCTTTTTTAATTTGAAAACATGATTTGGAAATTTAGAATTTTCAAAACCTGGAGGTTGTTCTACAAAAACATCTTCTTCAATTACTCCATTTAAAAAGGCACTTTTGACATCCATTTGAAACAATTTAAAACCTTTAAAACAGGCAAAGGCTAGTAAAACCCTAATTGCTTCAAGTCTAGCTACAGGGGCAAAAGTTTCCTCAAAATCAATTCCTTCAATTTGATTATATCCCTTAGCTACTAATCTAGCCTTATTTCTAATGACTACTCCTGAGTCATTCATTTTATTTTTGAACACCCACTTGGTTCCAACAACACTTTGATCTTTTGGCCTTGTAGTTAGTTCCCAAACTTTATTTCTTACAAATTGATTTAACTCTTCTTGCATGGCCAATATCCAAAATTCATCTGAAAGTGCTTGATCAATGTTAGTGGGTTCAACAGTTGAAATAAAGGCTGAATGATTGACTTCCTTGTTTAATCCACGCCTAGTTCTAACACCCTCACTTGGTTCACCTATGATTAATTCCTTTGGGTGGTTTTTAGAAAATCTCAAATCTCTAGGCAAAGGGTCTTCTCTTTCTAAATTTTCTTCCACATTTTCTTCCAAATTTAATCTATCTAATCTTTTGGGAGTTTTCTTCAATTTCTTCTTCAACAACTTTTGGCTCTTCCATGTTTCCATTTTCATCAAAAACAACATGTGTGGTTTCTTCAATGACTAAAGTTCTTTTGTTGAATACTCTATAAGATTTTCCAACACTTGAATATCCAACAAAAATTCCTTCATCTGATTTTGGATCAAATTTTCCTAAGGCAGATTTTCCATTATTATGTATGAACACCTTGCAACCAAATACATGTAAATGAGACAAATTTGGTGTTCTACCTTTTAGCAACTCATAGGGTGTTTTATTCAAATTTGATCTCACATTCACCCTATTCAGAACATAGCATGCAGTGCTAACCGCCTCAGCCCAAAAATATCTAGGAAGTGAGTATTCTGCTAACATTGCTCGGGCGGCTTCTATTAATGTTCTGTTCTTTCTTTCAACTACTCCATTTTGTTGAGGAGTTCTAGGTGCAGAAAAATTGTGATCAATCCCCTTTTCTTTACAGAAATCTTCAAATCTTTCATTTTCAAATTCTCCTCCATGATCACTTTGTATAGAAATTATTTCACATCCTAGTTTTCTTTGTATCCAAGTTGAAAAATTTCTGAATTCCTCAAATGATTCACTCTTATGAAAAAAAAACTTAACCCAGGTGAATCTTGAAAAATCATCTACTATAACAAATCCATATACCTTTCTTCCTAGACTAACAGTGCTTACAGGTCCAAAAAGATCCATGTGAAGAATTTCTAAAGGTTTACTGGTCCTAAGATCTTTATTGGACTTAAAAGAGGACTTCACTTGTTTTCCTAGTTGACATGCATCACATAGATGGTCCTTAGTAAAGTCTAGTTTAGGTATTCCTCTCACCAAATTCTTTTGGGTAATTTTTCTAAGATTTTTCATACTAGAATGACAAAGTCTCCTATGCCAAAGCCATGATTCATCAGAAACAGTTTTCAAACAAAAAGCAGTAGGAGATTGAATACAATTTAAATCTAGCATGTAGACATTGTTCACCCTTTTTCCATTTAAAACAATTTTCCCATTTAGGCTAATTATGCAGCTAGTAGGTAAAAATTTTACATTATAGCCCTTATCACATAGCTGACTTATGCTAAGCAAATTATGTTTTAAGCCTTCAACTAATAAAACATTATCTATGAAAAAGTTTTTCAAATTTCCAATCATACCTGATCCAACCACTTTCTTTGTGGTATTATCTCCAAGTGTAACCTTGCCTCCACTCCTGGCTTCCAGCGTTATGAATTGAGCAGTATCTCCAGTCATGTGCTTAGAACATCCGCTGTCCAGGTACCATATACTCTCACGAGGTCTTGTGTGAGAGTATACCTGCAAAATTCTCAAATGTTAGACCTGGGAACCCAAACTAGTTTGGGTTCACCTTTATGAAATTTATAATCAGATGCATGTGTGATATGTCTAGGTTTATGCATCTTAGTTCTCCACACCAAATTAGGTTTCATCTTTAAAGTGCAGGTGTGAGATATATGTCCCAAAAATCCACAATTGTTACATTTAACATTAGGAAAAATATTCCTATGTTTTCTTTCATATGATTGTCTTCTAAGGGATTTCATGAATTTAGGATAATATTTAGGATTTGTAAAATCTTCAAGTTTAGGGGGGTTCCTATTATCCTCGAGAGCTCTTATAGTAAGTTTGTAAAATGAATTCATATCCTCCAAGATTCGATTTGTATAATTGATTCTATATGTCTTGTGCTCAGATTCATCCTTAAATTTCTTAAATTCTTTTTCAAGTTCAGCATAGGATGATTTTAAATTCTCAAAATTTTTATTCAAGTCATCATATTCATCAAGTAGTTTCATGTGGTTGCTATCAATTAAAGCATGATCTTTCCTAAGGATTTCGTGTTCCTTATTAAGCTCTTCCAATTCTAAAACTAAACTAGCATGCATCTTTTTCGTTTTCCTATATGCATCATGCATGTGTTCAGAAACTTCAAACAATTCATTATAAGTTAAATCACATACCTCTTCTTGATCTGATTGTTCAGATTTATCTGCCATCAAGCAAAGGTTGGTGACTTCTTCTTCTTTTTCAGTCTCAGATGAGTCTGAAGCTGAGTCCGCCCAAAAAGCCTTTTGAAACTTCTTCTTGCCCTTCTTTACCATTGGTTTCTCCTCTACCTTCTCCTTGCTAGGAGTGGCTTTGAGTTTTGGACAATCAGTCTTTATATGACCTGGTTTCCTGCATTCATAACAAATCACTTCATTAGAAACCTTGCCATTTCTGTTATACTTACCTCTATTCCATTGCTGGCGTCTCTTCTGCTTCCTCTTTAAAAAGCTTCTGAATTGTCTAGTCATTAGTGCAATATCGTCTT
The DNA here is from genome assembly GCA_016618105.1 of Dendrobium huoshanense. Lineage (NCBI taxonomy): Eukaryota > Viridiplantae > Streptophyta > Magnoliopsida > Asparagales > Orchidaceae > Dendrobium > Dendrobium huoshanense. The sequence goes on from CM028346.1 coordinate 6,077,075, forward strand.
CATCCTCAGGTTGTGAGTGTTCACTTTCTGACTCTTCCACATTTAGTGCAATATTCTTGTCCTTTCTTGGTTCACCTGCATCAATCTTTCTTTGACTTACTCCTTGCTCGTAAGCAATGAGTGAACCAAGAAGATTGTCAATAGAATAAATGTTCAGATCTTTTGACTCTGTAATTGCAGTAATTTTAGCATCGTATGCAGTAGGTAAACAACGAAGAATCTTATTAACCATTTCAGCATTAGTTAATTCCCTACCAAGTGCATGCAAAGAGGTGACAATTTGAGTGAATCTTGTGTACATGTCAGATATAGATTCATTAGGTTTCATGCGAAATAATTCGTAGTCATGTAACAAGATATTGAGTCTTGATTGCTTAACCTCATTTGTCCCTTCATAAGTAATACAAAGTCTATCCCATATGTCTTTTCCGCTTTTACAAGTGGAAACTCGCATGTAGTCTTCAGATTTTAAAGCACAAAAGAAACTATTTAAACATTTTGCATTTAATTGTGCTAAGTCACGTTCTTCTATAGTCCAGTCTGCATAGGGTGTATCTACCCTAATTCCATCAACTAATCTAGTTGGTTTTGTGTAACCTTCCTGGACTAGCATCCACATGCGATAATCAAGTGACTGTAAGAAAGTAGACATGCGTGTTTTTCAAAAATCAAAAGGAATATTGTCAAACAGTGGAGGTCTAGTGATAGAGTAACCCTCAGGTGTGTTTCGGTTTCCAAATGTAGCCATCTACGTTAATCAAAAAGTAGTTCAAACTTATGATTTTGAAACTATGCTCTGATACCACTTGTTGAGTCCAGTAATTAGGTTGTTAAGCCTAAGTAAATGTCTCACGGCTACCAAGAGGGGGGTGAATTGGTAGTTTTAAAAATTTTAAACCCTCTTAATGATAAAGTTGAACCGAAATAAAATTTTTTTTTAAAGTTTGTAGAAAAATGTTTTTCAATTACAGTGTTGTTAAAACTGAAATTTAAAGTGCGGAAACGTAAAAGCAATAAAGTAAATGACACCAGATTTATAGTGGTTCGGTCTATAACCAGACCTACATCCACTCCTCAGAGGCACCCTCTGAGTATTGCACTAATACCACAAAGTGACTCTCCTTTAGCACCCACAGCAAGGCGGAGAAGCCTGTACAAAACACTCTTTTCACCACTACCCGGTGAGGCAGAGAACCGTCGTCCTTTTACACTCTCCTAGTGTGGGCAGAGAACCGTCGTCCTTTTACACTCTCCTAGTGTGGGCAGAGAACCGTCGTCCTTTTACACTCTCCTAGTGTGGGCAGAGAACCCTACGGCTGTTCACACTCTCCAAGTGTCGGCAGAGAACCGGATCTCCTTGAATGATCTTCTCACAAGAATCTAGAAGGAAGAAAGAAAAGAGTGAAGAAATCCAATTTCACAAGTAGAGACTCTTACCTTAGCAATCCAAGTGAAGCCTTCTCGCTCCAGTGGTAGGAATCCTCCTTTGAATGCTCTTTTCCACTCTCTCCTTGGCTATTCTCTCAATAGGCACGAAGATCAAATGACAAAAAGATTGGGTGGCAGTCTAATTTGGACCTTTTATAGAAAAGACAAGAAAAACCGCCCAAAAACTGCAAATTTCCAATTCTGTACGCAGTGGATCGTCCTGTACGATCCTGGATCGTCCTGGACGATTTTACTTAAACGATCTGAAACGACCCCATTTGTATATGTGTACGAAATGACTTCGTACAGCTGATCGTCCTGTACGAACTAGGTTCGTCCAGTACGAACGGTTATTGCAAGGTCGGTTCTGGAAACTGCTGAAAACTGTTCTAAGTCGGTTCATCGTTTGGACGAAAATATGTTCGTCTGGACAAAAATTTTCCAGAGAGCCGATCGTCCTGGACGATTATTTATTTCGTCTGGACGAAAATTTTCCAGAGCACCCATCGCCGCGGACGATAATTTGCTTTCGTCTGGACGAAAATTTTCCAGAGAGCTGATCGTCCGGTACGATAATTATTTTCGTCTGGACGAAAATTTTCCAGAGGACTGGTCGCCTCGTACGATGGTAAAATTCGTCTGGACGAAACTTTTACAGAGAACCCATCGTCCGGGACGATATTAAAATTCGTCCTGGACGAATAGGACTTAGAAAAATTTTTCCAAGCAAGTTCCTATTCGTTCCAAATGCTCTATAGGAGATAACTGACAGATCGTCCAGTACGATAAATATCGTCCTGTACGATCAGTATAGAATTTCAAGATCTCCTTATTTGTGTGTGTGAGATTTTATTCACTCAATTACAATCACTCCCTTTCAAAATTAATTCAAAGAAAAGACAAACTTCAAATAAACAAAATATCTCATGTTGAATTTGATTTGAAGTTTTCGTAGTCTGGAGTCTGATTTTCCTGAAATGTTAGTACACACAAGAGCATGTGCAAATCTTCTGAAATTGATAGGAGATAACTATACATTTGAACAATAATGTTTGGAATCATCAAAACTACATAAGTTGCACAAATATAAATCATTCAAATAGCAACTATTCAAACAAATTTACCCCCCCTCTTGGTTAGCTTGGGACTAAGTTCATAGGGCTTAACATCCCTAACGAACTTTCAAGTGGTATCAGAGCCTGATTCGAAAATTAAAGTTTGAAAACTTTTTGAATTTGATCCATGTCTAACTTTGGGAATCGCAACACGACGAAAGGGTATTCTATTACCCGACCTCCTCTGTTCGATAACCTACCTTTTGATTTTTGGAAAACTCGCATGTCAACTTTTTTACAATCTACTGATTATCGCATGTGGATGCTTATTTAAGAAGGTTATTCTCCAACTTCTCGTGAAATTAATGATTTTAAAACTGAAGTTGCTTTTACTGAATGGACTTTTGATGAACGAGATTTAGCTCAATTAAATGCGAAATGTTTGAACTGTTTTTTCTGTGCTTTGAAATATGAAGATTACATGCGTGTTTCAACTTGCAAAACTGGTAAAGAAATTTGGGATAAATTATGCATCACTTATGAAGGTACTAATGAAGTTAAACAATCCCGGTTAAACATTCTCTTGCATGACTACGAACTTTTTCGTATGAAACCTCATGAATCGATTTCTGACATGTACATTAGGTTTACTCAGATTGCTAATTCATTTCATGCACTAGGAAAAGAACTTTCGAACTATGAAAAAGTTAACAAGATTTTGAGATGCTTGCCTTCATCTTATGATGTAAAAATCACTGCAATCACTGAATCTAAGGATTTGAATACCTATTCTATTGATAACATACTTGGCTCACTCATTGCTTACGAGCAAGGGGTGAATCAAAGAATTGTTGATGCAGGTGAAAAGAAAAAGGAGAAAACAATTGCACTGAAGGCACACAAATCAGATTCTGAATCTTCCGGGTCTGAAAGCGATGAAATTGCTTTCATCACAAGGCAATTCAAAAGCTTTCTAAGGAAGAAACAAAAGCATCATCAAAGTTGGAGAAAATGTAAGGATTATAAACATATTAAAGGATCTTCTGATGTTGTTTGTTTTGAATGCAGGAAACCTGGACATGTGAGAGCCGATTGTCCTACACTTCAAGATCATTCAAGCAAAGAAAAGGAAAAAGGTGAGGAGAAAGCTAAGTCTAGGAAGGAGAAGAAGAAAATCCAAAGAGGTTTCTGGGTAGAATCTGGTACTGATTCCTCTGAGACTGAACCAGAGGAAGAGACTACAAACTTATGTTTCATGGGAGAAAATCAAAGTGATGAGGAAGAGGTATGTAAACCAACCTATGATGAATTATTTGAAATTTGTGAAAAAATCCATACATCATACAAAAAACTTAAGAAAACTCATGCTAGCCTAAAATTAGAACATTCAAATCTACAAAAAGAGCATGAAGTTTTTCTCAAAGATCATGCAACGATTGATTCAAATCACATGGCTCTTCTTGATGAATTTGATGAATTAAACAAGAAGCATTTGGAATTAGTTGATAAAAGTAATGCATTAAAAGCTTCACACACCTCACTTAAGGATGATCTTAAGAAATCTAAAGAGATTGAGAAAAATTTGAGGATTGAGAATGATGCATTAAAAAGAACTAACTTGAGGATTCAAAATAATTTGGAAACATATAAGAAAGCTAGGATGACACTAACTTCTAATCAAAAGCCAGAACCTAGGAAGAGGCATTTTTACCCAAACCATTTAAGAAAACATTTTCCTGGAGTTCAATATTTTTCTTGTGGCATGCTAGGACACATCTCACACACTTGCACAGTTCACCATAGTACACATTGGGTGTGGAGACCTAAGATGCATGATTCAAAGCATACCACATATGCATTGTATTCTACGTTTCCTAAGAAGGAGCCCAAATCTATTTGGGTTCCTAAATCTGACTGTTGTTGAGTTTTACAAGTGTGCTCTCACCAAAGATCTCGTGGGAGCATAAGATAGCTGGACATAAGGAGGCTCACAGCTCAAAATTGCTTAAATCCGCTGCTTTATCACTCGCTTGAAATCTTTAGCTTTTGTGTGTCTTTTATTTTATTTTTGTGCTAGTTTTTGTGCTCACTTTGTGTTGTTTTTAGTTTGCATTATTATTTTTTTATGTGTGTTGTTTTTCACTTTGTTCTTTATTTTTGGCCTTCCATATGATGAAACTTTTCAAGCTTTTAAATATTAGAGTTTTGGAGATAGAGTTTAGCTTTTCTAAATTGGTTAAAGGGAGTAAACTGTTGATGTTTTCCCTTATTCTGACTTTGTTTAATGGCATGATTTTCTTCTCTAAAACAAAAGTCTAAACTCAGTTTAACCAATGGTTTTTCATCTAAGATCTTTTTCTTATCTTGCTACATTAAATTATCATATGCATAATAACCAAAATCCTTAGATATCATTCAAGCTTTTGAAATCTTGCAATTGCATTTATCACGTGATTTTGATTTTGTGTTGTGGATTGTTCTTCCCTATGTTAGAGAGAGATCTCCTATTCTTTAATATTTGGAGGATATACTCACAACTAAGTCTTTTTCTTTAAGGGTATATTAAATAGTTTTTAGCTTGCAAGAGTTAAAAAGGAAAGAGGCCAATGAAGCCAAATTGAAAAGAAAGCTATATACACAAATGGTATCAAAAATCAAAAGATGCTCAAAGAGCCAATCAAAGTGACAAGAGGCATAAAATGAGCCCACTAAATGCCAGCTATCCTCTCTTTGGTAAAACTCTTAAAACTTAGAAAACTCATTGATTATGTGATACTTTCAAAGACTTGATTTCAATTTCCATGATTGAGAAAAATTATTTTGGTTTATTATTTATGAGATATTTTAGTTGTAAACAAGTCTTGAATGGATATTCTTATCCTATTTTGTTATTCCGAGTTAGGCCTCTATTTTTCCAAGAGAATTTTGTACCCTGAAGGATGTCCGATCTAGGGTTAACGGAATCAGTTTTTCTACCTTCTTCTGATTGGGATTTGTTAAACCTCTTGATCTCTTGGAACTTTAAAAGTTTAATTTTTGAAAAGAATTCTCATATGAGGCCTCCATAAAATTAAAAAAAAAAAAATAAAAAATTAAAATTCAAAAATGTTCGGTGTTTGGTTTTCATTGTGTTGTTTTTATTTTTCTGTGTCTTTGACTGTTTTTTTTTTATTTTATTTTTGAGGGTCTTGATCATCACCATTCTTTTCTTGATTTCAAATTCAAGTCACATCGGCCTGGCCGATATTTCTATCGTCCTAGCCGATATAACAAATTCTGTTCAAAATCCATCTGCTGACCTTTTTCTGTGCTTAATGTAATTCTTCATCCTGGACGATACGTTATCGTCCTGGACGATTTGATCGAACTCATGGTGATAGTTCTGGCCGATAATATATTTGTCTGGCCAATGCATTTTATGTGCATCGTCCTGGCCGATACACTGGATCGTCCTTGACGATCCATGTGTCAGCACGTTTTGATCTTTAAATTTGGCCCCGGACGATCCATTATTAGACAATCGGCCGGGCCGATCCACTGTTCGTCCTGGACGATACACGTAGCAAGCATTTAAAACGTTTTAACTTCGGCCGGTACGATCAATTATTGTGCATTGTCCTGGACGATACACCTAATCGGCCCGGACGATATGCTTTTTCAACGATCGTTCGGATTGACTCCTCGGGCTGATAGCATGTGTCTAATCGGCATGGCCGATATCTGATCGGCCCGGACGATTGGACCGCCTTTTTGACCAATCGTCCTGTACGTAATTATTGAACCATATCGGCCTGGACGATTCTACGATCGGCCAGGATGATATGGCCGTTTCTTTAAATTCAGGCCGTTCCAGCCATGGTTTTTCACTTCCAACCCTTTCTCCTCTTGTGTTCTTTGCTTAGTGCTCTAAATGGCTGGTGGGAAACGCGCCCGACAGACTTCTGGGAGTTCCTCGAGGGCAAGGATTGACCCTCGTTTCCGGGAAGCAGAAGATGAAGCTGCCTATCATCGCTACAAAGAGTGTGGAATTACTGTCTCCAGAATCATCAATCCTGTCCACATCTCTTACCCAGTAATGGATCTTTTTGCTCACACCTCCATTTACTTCATTTTGTCTCTTGCCTTCCCTTTCAATTCCGAATTTCTTAGAGAATTTTTTGCAAACCTTCGCATCAACTCTACCTTCACAGCCCTGACCTCCTATGTGAATCGACGCCCTGTCGAAATCACATATAAGGATTGTGTTGATCTTTTACAGCTATCCACCACCGGGGATAAGCTGCACATAATCGCTGCTGACCCTGATCTTGACTGGTCCACGGTGAATCACTTTCTTCGCCAGACAAATGTACCTTACCATGTTGGAGAGACTAGCTCTTTAGTCAGAGATGCTAGGACAATCCAACATGTCATTCGCACCTCCGTCATTCCAAAAGCCGGCGACCGAGTCCACATCACTCCTCTACTTTCCCTCACTACCTTCTACATCATGGCTCATAGGGAATTAAACACTACGGACCTAATTTTTCGATACATTGATCACCTAACCATAATTCGCGATCCAGGCCACAAAAGGAAACCAAATCTAGCCTTAGGACACATCATAGCCTATGTTCTTGAAACTAAATACCAACTTCAATATCCTATTCCACCAAACCTCTCAACTCCCTTCTACTCAAACAATTCCTTCAGTACCCTTCACAGTACTCGTCTTCACCCTGAGGAACCTCGGGGGGCTAGAGAGGAGGAGGCTCCCGCTCCAGCTCCCTTTCCTGACCCTGCTCCTCTCCACCAGCACTCACCGGTTGATCAGTTGATTGAGAGATTTGATCGTTGGGAGACCCGGTTTGATGCCTATGTTGCTGCACAGGAGCAGCAACACTCTGAGGACATTGCCCATTACGAGCATCACCGGGCTGAGGATTTAGCCCGTTTTGACAGTTTCCTTACTCAACAGCAGCAGCAGCATGACCAGGACATCACCTTGTTCAATGCTTAGTTTACCACTCTTGCCGATTACTTTCAGCAGCCACCTCCACAACCTCCATCTGATGATCAGAATCCCTCGTTCTTTTAGTATGTGCTTTGTGTTTCTTGTTTTTTTTGTAGTTTGCTTGTTAGTCTTTTGTATTGTTTTTCTGGTGTTTCTGGACCCTCTTTTTGTGATGACAAAAGGGGGAGTAGGATAGGGTGTGTAGGAAAAAACTGTTGTAACTTTGATTTTCTAATGAACCTGTATTTTTGTTTAATTTTTTTCTACTTGTGTTTGCCATCATCAAAAAGGGGGAGATTGTTGCAAATCTATTTTTCATGGCTTATATTTTGATGATTGACAAATACTGTTTCTCTTGGACTGCTTGTTACTTCTAACTTTTTAGGAATCAAAGATCGGACGATCAAGAAGGAGCCAAGTTCAGGAATGCGTAGGTTTAGGGTTGAGTCACTCTGTACGTTTGATTTTCACCTCTTTAGTTTACTTGTAATGGTCAATGAGACTGATGCTATGTAACCCTTCACACACACACTTGAGAGACTTAGAATTTCTGTTTTTACTCATATCGGCCAGGACGATTTTTGGATCGGCCTGGACGATCAGCTTAAAACAGAAAGTCTGATTAAGGATTCTTAATTAAGGCTGCCGACATTAACAGATCGTTCTAGACGATACGTGTATCGGCTAGGACGATAAGCTCAAAACAGAAAGAAATAGCCGCCATAGTCAATTATGGTATACTGTATTTTTAAATTATCGGCCAGGACGATCCGTGGATCGGCCTGGACGATATTAACAAATTAGACCATACTTGTTCAGGAAATCAAGGGAGTAATTAAGGATGATTGATACGATCATATCGTCCTGGACGATCGCAGGATCGGCCAGGACGATCCAGTAAAAAACCTTAAGTTACTTCAGGACGATCAATATCGGCCAGCCCGTATCTAGAGCTATTGTCAGGACGATTTTCCTCTGATTTGAACTGATCGGCCAGGACGATCGTGAGATCGACCTGGATGATCAAGCCAATTTTCAATCATCCAACTTTGCATCCAGGGCTATGCACTGGCCGATCTTCATTGATTTGTACTAATCGGCCAGGCCGATGTCCATATCGGCCTGGACGATATTGTCGGCAACTTGTAATTAATGAGATCTTTTGAAGCTCTTCTATTTAAGAGCTATTGTTCAACATTTTTAAAGACCTTTGGCTGCTGCCTTGACCTGAGAAGACCTTGAGGAGAGAAAGAGAGAGAGGAGAGAGAGAGGATCTTGTGAGGGGGAGCTTGTGAGGGGATTCACAAGGGTTGCTTCAAAGATCGCTCTGCTTCATCTTCGTCTAGAGTTTCTCATCCGTGGAAGGGTCGGTAGAGGTAAGGAGTTTGCTTTTGGTTTTGGTTCTCTGCCAGCTTCAGAAGGAAGCAAAAGGAGGAAGATTCTCTGCCTTGCCGGGGTGGCAAAAAGGAGGTTCCTGTGAGGGCTTCTCCGCCTAGCTGTGGGGGCTAAAGGAGAGTCACGTTTTTGTAGTGCAATACTTGGAGGGTGCCTCCAAGGAGTGGACGTAGGTCGAGTCGACCGAACCACTATAAATTTCTGTGTTTCTTTTCTTGCTTCCGCACTTTTAAATTCTGCATTTATTTTTGTGGTGTGATTTGGTTTATGTAATTTTCTCTCTTTGTGAAAAGAATTTTTTAAAATACCAATTCACCCCCCCCCTCTTGGTTAGCTTGGGACTAAGTTCATAGGGCTTAACATCCCAAACGACTTTCATACATATCACAAATAGATTCACTAGATTTCATGCAAAAACGTTCATAATCATGAAGTAGAATGTTTAACCTTTATTATTTAACTTCCTTTATTCCTTCATTTGTTATGTTGAGTTTATCCCAGTTCTCCTTACTAACAGTGCAAGTGGAAACACGCATGTAATCTTCAGATTTTAAAGAACTTAAAAAATATTTCAAATATTTGGCATTCAATTTAGCTAAATCTCTATCATTCGTACACCATTTAGGAAAAGGTATTTTATTTTAACACCATTTACTAAACAAAAAGGTGCAGAATAACCTTCATGAACTAACATCCACATGCGATAATTAATTGATTTTAAAAAGGTAAACATACAAAATTTCCAAAAATTGAAAGCAATATTATCAAGGTGGTCGTGTGATTTAATATCCTTCCGTATTTTTATGATTTTCGAAGTTAACCATAGATCTTTTTTCAAAAGTTTTTTAAAACTTAATTTATTAATCATGCTTTGATACCACTAGAAAGTTCATTAGAGTTGTTATATTTTAATGAATTAGTCCAAGACTAACTAAGATGTCGAGGGGGGGGGGGGGGGGGGGGGGTTAATTGGTTATTTAAAAATTTCTTAAGGCATAAAGAAAATCTTTTTGAATATTTTGAAACAAGTAATTTATTCGGAAGCAAAAACAATTTTATAATAATAAAAATAGATATTTTAACCATATAACAAACCATAGAATAATATGAAAATTAAATATGGAAAAGTAAATAGAAATAACACACCATAATTATAGTGGTTTGGTCAACTTGACCTACGTCCACTCTTGAAAACCTCCTTTTCAGGTATTGCACTAAAAGTAGTGTATCTTCTTTTGTCTCCACGATAAGGCAGAGAAGCCCTTATAACATCTTTTTACCGACCCGATGAGGCAGAGTACCTTGAATCCTTTTACTTTTTTATGGAGTAGGCATAAAACTTGAAAATCCTTTTACTCCCTCCTAGAGTAGGCAAAGAACTTTAGAATCATTTTATTCCCTCCTAGAGAAGGCAGAGAATCTTGGAATCCTTTTACTCTCACTTGGAGTAGGTAAAGAACCTTGGAATCATTTTACTCTCACCTATAGTAAGCAAAGAACCTTGGACTTGATGTCAATGAAATTCTCCCCAAAGCCACCAAGGAACTAAGGAAGAATCTTAAAGAAGATGATGGAAACCTTTCTTGGGGCAACCTTTGTGAATCCCTTACATCTTCCCCTCACAAGGATCTCTCTCTCTCTCTCTCTCTCTCTCTCTCTCTCAAAGCTTTCCTTTCTTCCTTCTCTAAGCTCTCTTTCAGGTTAATCCAATAGTAAAAAGATTTTCTAATAAGAGTATTAAAATGAAATGACTAAATGACAAGAGGGGGGGTGAATTGTGAAAAACTTTTCCTTAATAAAAATAACCCTAAACAAGAGTAATAATTTTTTTTGTTATTTTTGAAATACTACAACAAAATTTTAAACAATTATTCTTCCACAAGCTTCACCATGCAATAGTTATGAAAATTAAATGCAAGTAAAAAATAAACGACGATAAGGAAAAAACACACCAAGAATTTTTATAGTGGTTCGGTCAAAATATGACCTACGTCCACTCCCCGGAGTCCTCCGCTCCGGGATTTTCACTATCAAAATAGTTCTCCTTTTGCCCCCCTCGGCAAGGCGGAGAAGCCTTTACAAACCTCCCTTACACCAACCCGGCGTGGCGGAGTGCCAAACTCTGTTTTCGCCCTCCTGACGACGGCGGAGACCTTTTCGTTTTTCTCCCTCCTGGAGAAGGCAGAAAACCTCGAGGCAACGGATGTAGACAAGCCTTTCCCTTGGAGATCCTCCCTCAAATCCTTCTAGGGCAACAGGAGGAGCAAGATGCAGCAAGCTTGGAGCAACCGTGTGATCTCCCTCACACCTCTTCTCCCTCACAACGCTCACCTCCTCCTTCCTCTCTCAACCCTCAAGAATTTCTCTAGAGATCTCTCCCTTGGAATCCCTCTCTAACCATGTTCACCCCCTCTGTAATTCTTTCTCAAAAAAGACTTGATTGACATCTTAAACGGGCTCCAAAAACCTCTGATTTCAAAAGTAGCCGTTACTGTTCGTACAGTACGATGCAACATCGTACAGTACGATATGTACAAACAGACGTCATCCTGGTACGAAGATGTATGAACAGTTCAAAAACAATTCGTACTGTACGATATAATATCGTATGGTACGATCCACAAAATACTATTCGTACAGGACGATAGTCTGGACGATCAGATGTCATCTCTGTTCATCGTATGGTACGAACTAGTTTGTACAGTACGATGTTCAAAAATTAATTAGGCCTGGATTACATGCACTAATTACGGGTTAATTTAAGTAAGTATTAAAAACAAATCGTACAGGACGAACACGTTCGTACAGTACGAGCGGCACAAAATCACTTACTCAAATTAAACTACGGCTAGGGTTTTGGATCTGAACATATCGTACAGTACGAAAATATTCGTACAGTACGATCTATTCACAGAATCGTCCACATAGCTCTGATCGTACGGTATGAAATAAAATCGTACAGTACGATCTACAGAGAAGAATTTCTATGACAATTTTCATTTAAAAACAAACTCTCCCCCTGTGTGTGTGCATGGTTGCTCTTACTCTTATGCATTTTGTGGCCAGACTCAATAAAATAAAATCAAATAAATAGAAAAATACAATGTTTGACTCATACTCCTAATCTACCCTTTCTTTAGTCTTCATTTCGTCCTGAGTCACTTGTGATCTTCTTGAAATATTAGTACTCAAGGACAATAGCAAATAAAATAGTATTCAATGAAAGGTTGTTCCAAAACACTCATTATTTGACATCATCAAAATCTCAAACTCGGGGTCATGGGTTGCAACAATCTCCCCCTTTTTGATGATGTCAAATAATTTGTTGCAAGTGAGTACGAAAAGCATTTCTTTTATTTATTTTTTAATTTTTTTAAGTAAACACAAGAAAAAAAATAATACCAACAAGCAAGTGCAAAATAAAAAGGAATGCATTTAGATAACAGGTACAACAAACTTGTCCCCCTTTTGACAGCACAAAAAGGAGGAGCAACTAAAAGCAAAAAGCAAGAGATGAAAACAAAAAAAAACTACAATGCAAACATAAACAAACTAAGCAGACGGGTCCTGATCTGGTGGTGGTGGAGGTGGATTTGGTTGAAAATATTAGAATAGAGCATCGAAGCGGTGATCAATTGCAGTGAAACGTTCGCCAAACCACTGCATATCAGTCTCATGTTGGTGATGCTGTTCTTGAATATGCATGTCGAGACGAGTCTGCAACTGGTCGAAGCGGGCGACTAAGTCATCATTAGGGTGCGCTGGTGCTGGTACAGGTGCTCGGGGTGCAGCATGGCGTCGTGGTCGAGCTGGAGCTGCGGCTGAGGCATCTTCTCCTTCTTCGTCATCAAAGACTGGATCTTCAGGCTCATGTCCCCGATGAAAGAGAATACGGAAGGAAGCATCCGTATAAAAAATAGGAAGAATGTCGGGTTCACCAGGGTAGGCTAATTGATATTTATTATGGAGGATATATCCTATTAGGTGACCAAGAGCTAGATTTTGTTTTCATCGGGTGGTAGGTAGACGAACAAAAGTCATGTCGCGAATGTAGTTGCTGATTAAATCGACCTCATCAAACTTAATGTTGGACATAATAAGATAGGTAGCGACGGACAAGGTAGAGGTCAGATTGATACGGTCGCCACCTTTGGGTATGATTGAGGTTCGAAGAACATGTTGAATTATACGTACATTTTGAGTTAAGGATTGAACAAGAGGTTGGTGTTGATGAAAGGCAGTATTCCTAAGGACTCTATTTACATCGCTCCAATCAAATTCATCGGTAAGAAACGAGCGAACCATAGGTCCTTCAGTGGACAGCCCAATATATTGGGCGATATCGGCTCTAGTGATCTCAACGGTGCGGCCATAAACAAAGGAGTGAAAAGTGGTGTTGTCTACGGTGTAGGTGAGGTTGGCGAGGAATTCAAAAAGAAGTTCAGAATTATATGGAAACGCCAGAGTGAGTAGGAATTGGAAGGTGGTGGAAGCAAAGAGGCTCATTACCTCGAAATTGAGAGCAGCCTGATTAAGCATTTTTGAAGGGGAAATTTTGCAGGCTCTATATCGATGGTAGGCTTCCTCATTTTCAGTATTCAGAAAAATATCAGGTTGGCGACTCGACGAGGACGAGCTTCCAGCAGTCATCCGAACTCGCTTAGACATTGCAATAGGACACGAAAACGAGTGAAGAAGTGAGTGAGGAGAGATTTCAGTGAAAAGAACGGCCTAGGTAAGGGTACTTATAGGAAATTTCGAACATCGTACAGTACGATCTGGAATCGTACAGTACGATAGGCAATCAATGTTCTGACCGTTCATTTCGGGAAAAGGCAGTCAAATCGTACAGTACGATAGATATCGTATAGTACGATCAGGTGAATTTCGATCGTCCCGAGGCCTCAGTACGACTTTCGACCAAACGTTTCGTACTGTACGAACAGGTGTATCGTACAGTACGATACATAATAAATATCGTACCGAACAGCTTTAACTCACATTTATTCCGTGTGCTGATGTGGATCGTACCTTACGATATGGTGATATCGTTCAGTACGATACTCAATAATTTCGTACCAACCCGGTTTAATTCGTCCCAATCCGTTGCTGACGTGGATCGTATTGTACGAAAAAGAGATATCGTACAATACGGTAGGCAATTATACGGGATGAATATCGTACAGTACGATCGAGATCGTACAGTACGAACAACAGAGCCGAAATCAGCTTGTTTGTGGACAGTGAGATATATCGTACAGTACGATGTAGGTCGTACAGTACGATGAACAGTGAACGCATAGTTTTGGTGAGGTGAGTGTGTGATGATCAGGAGCAGCCAAACAAACAAAAAAAAACACAAATTTTTAATTTTTAATTTTTTTTATGCTGTTATATCTATGACACCTAATCTGGTCCTCAGGGTGCAAAAGATGTCGAAAGCTAAAGGTTTTGTGAATATGTCTGCCAATTGATCTCTTGTAGCGATGTGATGTAGTTCTATATCTCCCTTAGTGATGTGATCTCTAATGAAATGATGTCTAATGTCTATGTGTTTCGTTCGAGAGTGTTGAATTGGATTCTTAGATATACAAATTGCACTTGTGTTGTCACACATGATCGAGATGGTTCCAACAGGTAGTCCAAGATCAAGAATTTGTTGTTTTAACCATAGCACTTGTGCAACACAACTTCCTACTGCAATATATTCTACCTCGGCTATGGAAAGTGCTACTGAGTTTTGCTTCCTACTGGACCAAGAAACTAATGATTGTCCGATGAATTGGAAGGTACCAGAGGTGCTCTTTCTATCTATCCTACATCCTGCAAAGTCAGAATCTGAGTACCCTAGGATTTCAAAGGAAGTGCTGTGTCTAGGATACCAAATTCCTAAGTTTGGGGTGCCTAGTAGATATCTAAGAATTCTTTTGACAGCAGTTAAGTGAGACTCTTTAGGATCGGCTTGGAAACAGGCACAAAGGCACACACTAAATATTATGTCCGGTCTACTGGCAGTCAAGTAAAGAAGGGATCCAATCATTCCTCTATATTTTTTCTGATCTACTGATTTTCCACTAGGATCCTTATCTAATTGGATTGTCGAACTCATTGGGGTGTTCATGGGTTTTGCACTATCCATTTCATATTTCTTTAAAATATCCTTAATATACTTTGATTGGCTAAGAAAAGTTCCATTATCCATTTGTTTTACACTAAAGCCAAGAAAGTAATTAAGTTCTCCCATCATGCTCATTTCAAACTCATTACTCATTGTTTTCGAAAATTCATCGCATAAGTTTTTATCCGAAGATCCAAATAAGATGTCGTCCACATATATTTGAACAATGAGAATTTCTTCTTTGACCTTTTGTAAAAAGATTGTAGTATCTACACTACCCTTTTTAAATACTCTATCCAAAAGAAATGAGCTAAGTCTTTCGTACCATGCTCTAGGTGCTTGCTTTAATCCATATAGTGCCTTCTTTAATTTAAATACATGGTTTGGAAATTGTGAACTTTCAAATCCGGGGGGTTGCTCAATGTAGACATCTTCCTTAATTACCCCGTTCAGAAATGCACTCTTTACATCCATTTGATATAACTTAAAGTTTTTGAAGCAAGCAAAAGCTAAGAGCACTCTTATGGCTTCTAGTCTAGCAACCGGGGCAAAGGTTTCTTCAAAGTCTATCCCCTCAATTTGGTTGTACCCCTTAGCTACTAGCCTTGCTTTATTCCTTATTATTGTTCCTGAATCATTCACTTTATTCTTGAATACCCATTTTGTTCCAACAACACTGTGTTCTTTAGGACTCTTTACTAACTCCCAGACATCATTTCTGGTGAATTGGTTCAGCTCTTCTTGCATTGCTAGAATCCAAAATTCATCTCCTAAGGCTTGATCTATACTTGTGGGTTCTATCATTGAGATGAATGCTGAGTGACTAACCTCCTTCCTAAGTCCATGCCTAGTTCTTACACCTTCTGAAGGGTCTCCTAAAATTAACTCTTTAGGATGACTAGAAGAATATCTCCATTCTCTAGGCAAAGCTTCCTGAGGTTCGACCCTTTCTCCTAAGGTCATCGTCTCTACTCCTTGAATTGCCTCTATTTCATCATCTTCAATTTTAGATTCTGAGGGCTTATCTGATTCATCAAATACCACATGGGTGGATTCTTCTACTATAAGGGTTCTCTTATTAAAAATTCTATAGGCCTTACCTACAGAAGAATAACCTAAGAAGACACCCTCATCAGACTTGGGATCAAATTTTTCTAAGGGATGTTTACCATTATTTAAGATGAAGCACTTACACCCAAAGACATGTAAATGTGAAATATTTGGTGTCCTACCCTTAAGGAGTTCATATGGAGTTTTATTTAGCTTCAATCTTATGTTTACTCTGTTCAAAACATAACAGGCTGTGTTGACTGCTTCTGCCCAAAAGTATCTAGGAAGTGTATACTCCGCTAACATTGCCCTAGCAGCTTCTACCAAAGTTCTATTCTTCCTTTCTGCTATGCCATTTTGTTGGGGTGTTCTAGGAGCTGAGAAATTGTGTTCTATTTCTATCTCTTGACAGAATGACTCAAACTTATCATTTTGGAACTCTCCACCATGATCGCTATGGATTGTTGATATTTCACAACCTAATTTTTGTTGAATCCATGTGGAGAATACTTTAAATTCCTCAAAAGACTCATTTTTGTGTGCTAAGAATCTTACCCAAGTAAATCTAGTGAAGTCATCTACAATCACAAATCCATAATTCTTTCCACCTAGACTGGCTGTACTAACGGGTCCAAATAAGTCCATGTGTAGAATTTCTAGTGGCCTAGAGGTGATCACATCTCTAATTGAGTGAAAGGATGATTTGACTTGTTTTCGTAGTTGGCAAGCATCACATAAGTGATCCTTGGTAAAGTCTAACTTAGGTACACCTCTAACTAGGTTTTTCTGAGTGATGTTTCTAAGAGTTTTTATACTAGCATGGCATATTCTCCTATGCCATAGCCACGAGTCATCAACTATTATTTTCAAGCAAAATGATTTTGAGCTATCAACGTAATCAAGGTCTAACATGTAAACATTGTTCATTCATTTTCCTTCTAAAATTATTTCATCAAATAAACTAATCAGACATCTATCAGTAAAAAACTTAACATCAAAACCTTTGTCACACAGTTGACTAATGCTAAGTAAGTTATGCTTTAAACCATCAACTAATAAAACATTTTCAATTAAAAAATTCTTAGCATTACCAACGATACCTGAGCCTATCACCTTCCTGGTAGTGTTGTCTCCCAACGTTACTTTGCCTCCAGTTTTGGTCTCCAATAGGATGAACTTCTTCATATCTCCAGTCATGTGTCGCGAGCAGCCACTATCCAGGTACCACATGCTCTCACTAGGTCTTTTGTGAGAGCATCCCTACAATTTCATTCAAAGATTAGATTTGGGAACCCAAGTGAGTTTGGGTTCCTCCTTATGCTTGCATGAATGAGATGTATGCATGCTATGCTGTGATGGATGCAGTTTAGGTCTCCATACTAAGTGTGTCCTACAGTGAATTGTACATGTACGGGCTATGTGACCTAGCATGCCACAAGAGAAACACCTAACACCAGGAAATGGGTTTACTAATCTATGTGGGTGGTGGTGCCTCTTTCTAAAGTTTTGTGATGCATGCAGTGTTGGGGGTTTGCGAGGATGGCCTAATGTGAGTGATGCAATTTCATTTTCTAGTTCTTTTATTCTCTCACTAAAAGTTTTATTTTGAGCTGTCAATCCATCAACTTCTATTAATAGCAAGTGCTCACTATGATCTACTTCTAATGCAAGTGTCGTTAGTTTTTCAAACTCTACATCTAGATCAATATGCAATGTTTTCAAGGATTAATGTGCTTCACTTAGTTCAATATGCTTCTTATTTAATGCATCATACTCATCAAGAAGCAACATGTGATCTTTATCTAAATCAGAATTTTCTTTAACTAATTTAGCATGCTCAATTTGTAACGAACTAAATTCAATATTAAGTTTAGCATGCATCTTTTTCAGTTTCCTATACGAGTCATGAATATTCTCAGAAATAAGCAGTAATTCATCATATGAAAGTTGACATACCTCGTCTTGATCCGATTGATCAAGGTTATCGTTAGCCATAAGACACAAATTAGTTACCTTCTCTTCTGCTTCTTCCTCTGACGATTCTGAGGCAGAGTCGGCCCAAAAAGCTTTTTGTGTCCTCATCTTTCCTTTCTTGTATTTGGCTTTCTCATCACCTTTCTCTTTAGCTGGTTGGCTCTTCAGATTGGGGCAATCGGCTCGAAGGTGACCTGGCTTCTTGCATTCAAAACAGATTGTATCAGATGAAACCTTATTGGACCTTGAGCTCTTACCTTTATTCCAGCTGTTCTGATGACGCTTCTGTTTTCTCTTCAGGAAATTTTTGAACTGTCAGGTCATCAGTGCTATCTCATCGTCTTCCTCCCCTGCAGAGCTTTCACTTTCTGAGTTGCTAGCTTTTAATGCCACCGTCCGCTCCTTTTTCTTTTCACCTGCATCACTTTGCCTTTGGCTCACTCATTGCTCGTATGCAATGAGTGACCCAAGGAGGTTATCAATAGAATAAACATTAAGATCTTTAGACTCAGTGATAGCAGTTATCTTAGCATCATAGGAACTAGGTAGGCATCTAAGAATTTTATTCACTTTCTCAGAATTTGAAATTTCTCTACCTAATGCATGCAAGGATGTCACAATTTGGGTGAACCTAGTGTACATGTCAGAAATTGTTTCGCTAGGTTTCGTACGGAATAATTCATAATCATGCAGTAGAATGTTAAACCTAGACTGTTTTACTTCGTTTGTTCCTTCGTATGTAATGCACAGTCTATCCCAAATCTCCTTACCAGAAACATAAGTAGATACTCTCATATAGTCCTCAGATTTCAATGCACAAAAAAGCAGTTTAAGCACTTAGCATTCAGTTGGGCTAACTCCCTATCCTCATTGCTCCATTCAATAAAAGGTACAGGAGTTTTAAACCATTAACAATCTTAAACGGTGCAACATATCAATCATTTACTAACATCCACATGCGGTAATCTATAGATTGCAAAAATGTAGACATTTTAATTTTCCAGAAATCAAACGGAATGTTAACAAAAAGTGGTGGACGAGTTATTGAATAACCCTCCGCAGTGTTATGATTACCAAAGTTTGACATGATCAATTTTTCAAGGTTTTCTAAAACACTATTTTTGAAAAATAAGCTCTGATACCAATTGAAATGACTAAATGACAAGAGGGGGGGTGAATTGTGAAAAACTTTTCCTTAATAAAAATAACCCTAAACAAGAGTTCTAATTTTTTTGTTATTTTTGAAATACTACAACAAAATTTTAAACAATTATTCTTCCACAAGCTTCACCATGCAATAGTTATGAAAATTAAATGCAAGTAAAAAATAAACAACGATAAGGAAAAAACACACCAAGAATTTTTATAGTGGTTCGGTCAAAATATGACCTACGTCCACTCCCCGGAGTCCTCCGCTCCAGAATTTTCACTATCAAAATAGTTCTCCTTTTGCCCCCCTCGGCAAGGCGGAGAAGCCTTTACAAACCTCCCTTTCACCAACCCGGCGTGCTGGAGTGCCAAACTCTGTTTTCGCCCTCCTGGTGACGGCAGAGAACCTTCTCATTTTTCTCCCTTCTGGAGAAGGCAGAGAACCTCAAGGCAACGGATGTAGACAAGCCTTTCCCTTGGAGATCCTCCCTCAAATCCTTCTAGGGCCACAGGAGGAGCAAGATGCAGCAAGCTTGGAGAAACCGTGTGATCTCCCTTACACTTCTTCTCCCTCACAACGCTCACCTCCTCCTTCCTCTCTCAACCCTAAAGAATTTCTCTAGAGATATCTCCCTTGGAATCCCTCTCTAACCACGTTCACCCCCTCTGTAATTCTTTCTCAAAAAAGACTTGATTGACATCTTAAACGGGCTCCAAAAATCTCTGATTTCAAAAGTAGTTGTTACTGTTCGTACAGTACGATGCAACATCGTACAATACGATATGTACAAACAGACGTTGTCCTGGTACGAAGATGTACAAACAGTTCAAAAACAATTCGTACTGTACGATATAATATCGTACGGTACGATCCACAAAACACTATTCGTACAGGACGATAGTCTGGACGATCAGATGTCGTCTCTGTTCATCGTATGGTACGAATTAGTTCGTACAGTACGATGTTCAAAAATTAATTAGGCCTGGATTACATGCACTAATTACGGGTTAATTTAAGTAAGTATTAAAAACAAATCGTACAGGACGAACACGTTCGTACAGTACGAGCGGCGCAAAATCACTTACTCAAATTAAACTACGGCTAGGGTTTTGGATCTGAACATATCGTACAGTACGAAAATATTCGTACAGTACGATCTATTCACAGAATTGTCCACATAGCTCTGATCGTACGGTACGAAATAAAATTGTACAGTACGATCTACAGAGAAGAATTTCTATGACAATTTTCATTTAAAAACAAACTCTCCCCCTGTGTGTGTGCATGGTTGCTCTTACTCTTATGCATTTTGTGGCCAGACTCAATAAAATAAAATCAAATAAATAGAAAAATATAATGTTTGACTCATACTCCTAATCTACCCTTTCTTTAGTCTTCCTTTCGTCCTGAGTCACTTGTGATCTTCCTGAAATGTTAGTACTCAAGGACAATAGCAAATAAAATAGTATTCAATGAAAGGTTGTTCCAAAACACTCATTATTTGGCATCATCAAAATCTCAAACTCGGGGTCATGGGTTGCAACATAAAAATCCTTAAATATTGGCCTTAAAAAAACCCCTAAAATTTAAGAGATTCATCTTCTATTCGTACAATATGATACACGTGTCATACAATATGATCATTATAATTCAGACTTATCCAGCAAGATTATTCAGATGAATTGTTTAACTATTATATCATTTAAAAGTATGATTAAAACATTATATGGTATGAACTATATAAATTCCTTATGTTTATTTGGGATGATCCTTGGGATGGCAAACTACATATATGGGTGATCGTCCAGTATTGTGGACATTATATAATACGATCAGTACAAATATCATATATTTTATTTGGTATAATATCTGGGATGACCAATTTCATACACGGGTTATCATACAATATGATCAATCATAATAATTGTCCATAATTTAATTGCATGATATTGAGGGATTAATTAAGAAATATTTTAATTATTGTTGCAACCCATGACCCCGAGTTTGAGATTTTGATGATGCCAAATAATGACTGTTTTGGAACTGCTTTTCATTGATTATTATTTTATCTGTTATTTTTCTTGAGCACTAACATTTCAGGAAGATCACAAGTGACTCAGGAAGAAAGGAAGACTCAAGACCGGGTAGATTAGGAGTATGAGTCAAATATTGTATTTTTCATTTATTGCACTTTTTACTTTATTGAGTCTGGCCACAAAATGCGTAAGAGTAAGAGCAACCATGCACACACACAGGGGGAGAGTTTTTTTTTAACTGCAAATTATAAATAAAATTCTTCTCTGTAGATCGTACTGTACGATTTTATTTCGTACTGTACGATCCAAGCTATGTGGACAATTCTGTGAATAGATCGTACTGTACGAAGTATTTCGTACTGTACGATATGTTCAGATCCAAAACCCTAGCCGTGATATAGTTTAAGTAAGTGATTTTGCGCCGTTCGTACTGTACGAACAAGTTCGTACTGTACGATCTGTTTTTAATACTTACTTAAAATTAACCCGTGATTAGTGCATGTAATCCAGGGCTAATGAAAATTTGAACATCGTACTGTACGATAGTAATCGTACCATACGATGAACAGAGACGACATCCGATCGTCCAGACCATCGTCCTGTACGAGTAGTAGCTTGTTGGATCGTACCGTACGATATTATATCGTACAGTACGATTTATTTTTGTACTGATCGTACATCTTCGTACCAGGACGACGGCTGTTTGTGAAGATCGTACTGTACGATGTTGAATCGTACTGTACGAACAGTAACGGCTAATTTTGAAATCAGAGGTTTTTGGAGCCCGTTTTTAGGTGTCAATCAACTCTTTTTGGGTAAGAATTACAGAGGGGGTGAACGTGGTTAGAGAGGGATTCCAAGGGAGAAAATTCTAGAGAAATTCAAGAGGGTTGAGAGGAAGGAGGAGGTGAGCGTTGTGAGGGAGAAGAGGTGTGAGGGAGATCACACGGTTGCTCCAAGCTTGCTGCATCTTGCTCCTCCTGTGGCCCGAGAAGGATTTGAGGAAGGATCTCCAAGGGAAAGGCTCGTCTACATCCGTTACCTCGAGGTTCTCTGCCTTCTCCAGGAGGGAGAAAAACGAGAAGGTTCTCTGCCGTCGCCAAGAGGGTGAAAATAGAGTTTGGTATTCCGCCACGCCGGTTGGTGAAAGGGAGGTTTGTACAGGCTTCTCCGCCTTGCCAAGGGGGGCAAAAGGAGAACTATTTTGATAGTGAAAATCCCGGAGTGGAGGACTCCGGGGAGTGGACGTAGGTCATATTTTGACCGAACCACTATAAAATTCTTGGTGTGTTCTTTCTTTATCATTGCTTACTTTTTGCTTGCACTTTAATCTTGTCATATCTATTGCATGTGATTTTTTTTGTGAAAGCAAATTTGCATAAATCTTTGTTTTAATATTTCAAAAACAACAAAAAAATTAGAACTCTTGTGTAGGGTTAATTTTATTAATCGAAAGACTTTTACAATTCACCCCCCCTCTTGTCGTTTAGTAATTTCAATTGGTATCAGAGCTTGTTTTTCAAAAATAGTGTTTTAGAAAACCTTGAAAAAACGATCATGTCGAATTTTGGTAATCGTAACACTGCGGAGGGTTATTCAATAACTCGTCCACCGCTTTTTGATAACATTCCGTTTGATTTCTGGAAAATTAGAATGTCTACATTTTTGCAATCTATAGATTACCGCATGTGGATGTTAGTAAATGATGGATATGTTGCACCGTTCAAGATAGTTAATGGTTTGAAAACTTCTGTGCCTTTTATTGAATGGAGCAATGAGGATAGGGAATTAGCCCAACTGAATGCTAAATGCTTAAACTGTTTTTTTTGTGCATTGAAATCTGAGGACTATATGAGAGTATCTACTTGTGTTTCTGGTAAGGAGATTTGGGATAGACTGTGCATCACATACGAAGGAACAAACGAAGTAAAACAGTCTAGGCTTAACATTCTACTGTATGATTATGAATTATTCCGTATGAAACCTAGCGAAACAATTTCTGACATGTACACTAGGTTCACCCAAATTGTGACATCATTGCATGCATTAGGTAGAGAAATTTCAAATTCTGAGAAAGTGAATAAAATTCTTAGATGCCTACCTAGTTCCTATGATGCTAAGATAACTGCTATCACTGAGTCTAAAGATCTTAATGTTTATTCTATTGATAACCTCCTTGGGTCACTCATTGCATACGAGCAAGGAGTGAGCCAAAGGCAAAGTGATGCAGGTGAAAAGAAAAAGGAGCGGACGGTGGCATTAAAAGCTAGCAACTCAGAAAGTGAAAGCTCTGCAGGGGAGGAAGATGATGAGATAGCACTGATGACCCGACAGTTCAAAAATTTCCTGAAAAGAAAACAAAAGCGTCATCAGAACAGCTGGAATAAAGGTAAGAGCTCAAGGTCCAATAAGGTTTCATCTGATACAATTTGCTTTGAGTGCAGGAAGCCAGGTCACCTTCGAGCCGATTGCCCTAATCTGAAGAGTCAACCAGCAAAGGAGAAAGGAGATGACAAAGTTAAATACAAGAGAGGAAAGACAAAGACACAGAAAGCTTTTTGGGCCGACTCTGCCTCAGAATCATCAGAAGAAGAAGCAGAGGAGGAGGTAACAAATTTGTGTCTTATGGCTAATGATAACCTTGATCAATTGGATCAAGAGGAGGTATGTCAACTTTCTTATGATGAATTACTGCTTATTTCTGAGAATATTCATGACTCGTATAGGAAACTGAAGAAAATGCATGCTAAACTTAATATTGAATTTAGTTCCTTACAAATTGAGCATGCTAACTTAGTTAAAGAAAATTCTGATTTAGATAAAGATCACATGTTACTTCTTGATGAGTATGATGCATTAAATAAGAAGCATATTGAACTAAGTGAAGCGCATGAATCCTTGAAAACATCACATATTGAACTAGATGTAGAGTTTGAAAAACTAACTGCACTTGCATTAGAAGTAGATCATAGTGAGCACTTGCTATTGATAGAAGTTGATGGATTGACAGCTCAAAATAAAACCTATAGTGAAAAGATAAAAGAATTAGAAAATGAAATTGCATCACTCACAGTAGGCCATCCTAGAAAACCCCCAACACAGCATGCATTTCAAAACCTTAGGAAGAGGCACCACCATACTCATAGATTAGTAAATCCGTTTCCTGGTGTTAGGTGCTTCTCTTGTGGCATGTTAGGTCACATAGCCCGCACATGCACAATTCACCGTAGGACACACTTAGTATGGAGACCTAAACTGCATCCATCACAGCATAACATGCATACATCTCATTCATGCAAGCATAAGGAGGAACCCAAACTCACTTGGGTTCCCAAATCTAATCTTTGAATGAAATTGTAGGGATGCTCTCACAAAAGACCTAGTGAGAGCATGTGGTACCTGGATAGTGGCTGCTCGCGACACATGACTGGAGATATGAAGAAGTTCATCCTATTGGAGACCAAAACTGGAGGCAAAGTAACGTTGGGAGACAACACTACCAGGAAGGTGATAGGCTCAGGTATTGTTGGTAATGCTAAGAATTTTATAATTGAAAATGTTTTATTAGTTGATGGTTTAAAGCATAACTTACTTAGCATTAGTCAACTGTGTGACAAAGGTTTTGATGTTAAGTTTTTTACTGATAGATGCCTGATTAGTTTATTTGATGAAATTATTTTAGAAGGAAAACGAATTAACAATGTTTACATGTTAGACCTTGATTGCGTTGATAGTTCAAAATCATTTTGCTTGAAAACAATAGTTGATGACTCGTGGCTATGGCATAGGAGACTATGTCATGCTAGCATGAAAACTCTTAGAAACATCACTCAGAAAAACCTAGTTAGAGGTGTACCTAAGTTAGAATTCACCAAGGATCACTTATGTGATGCTTGCCAACAAGGAAAACAAGTTAAATCATCCTTTCACTCAATTAGAGACGTGATCACCTCTAGGCCACTAGAAATTCTACACATGGACTTATTTGGACCCGTTAGTACAGCCAGTCTAGGTGGAAAGAATTATGGATTTGTGATTGTAGATGACTTTACTAGATTTACTTGGGTAAGATTCTTAGCACACAAGAATGAGTCTTTTGAGGAATTTAAAGTTTTCTCCACATGGATTCAACGAAAATTAGGTTGTGAAATATCAACAATCCATAGTGATCATGGTGGAGAGTTCCAAAATGATAGATTTGAGTCATTCTGTCAAGAGATAGGAATAGAGCACAATTTCTCAGCTCCTAGAACACCCCAACAGAATGGCATAGCAGAAAGGAAGAATAGAACTTTGGTAGAAGCTGCTAGGGCAATGCTAGCGGAGTATACCCTTCCTAGATACTTTTGGGCAGAAGCAGTCAACACAGCCTGTTATGTTTTGAACAGAGTAAACATTAGATCGAAGCTGAATAAAACTCCATATGAACTCCTTAAGGGTAGGACACCAAACCTTTCACATTTACATGTCTTTGGGTGTAAGTGCTTCATCTTAAATAATGGTAAACATCCCTTAGGAAAATTCGATCCCAAGTCTGATGAGGGTGTCTTCTTAGGTTATTCTTCTGTAGGTAAGGCCTATATGATTTTTAATAAGAGAACCCTTGTAGTAGAAGAATCCACCCATGTGGTATTTGATGAATCAGATAAGCCCTCAGAATCAAAAATTGAAGATGATGAAATAGAGGCAATTCAAGGAGTAGAGACGATGACCTTAGGAGAAAGGGTCGAGTCTCAGGAAGTTTTGCCTAGAGAATGGAGATATTCTTCTAGTCATCCTAAAGAGTTAATTTTAGGAGACCCTTCAGAAGGTGTAAGGACTAGGCATGGACTTAGGAAGGAGGTTAGTCACTCAGCTTTCATCTCTATGATAGAACCTACAAGTATAAATCAAGCCTTAGGAGATGAATTCTGGATTCTAGCAATGCAAGAAGAGCTGAACCAATTCACCAGGAATGATGTTTGGGAGTTAGTTAAGAGACCTAAAGAGCAAAGTGTTGTTGGAACAAAGTGGGTCTTCAAGAATAAGGTGAATGATTCAGGAACAATAATAAGGAATAAAGCAAGGCTAGTAGCTAAGGGGTACAACCAGATTGAGGGAATAGACTTTGAAGAAACCTTTGCCCCGGTTGCTAGACTAGAAGCCATAAGAGTGCTCTTAGCTTTTGCTTGCTTCAAGAACTTTAAGTTATATCAAATGGATGTGAAGAGTGCATTTTTGAATGGGGTAATTAAGGAAGATGTCTACGTTGAGCAACCCCCCGGTTTTGAAAACTCACAATTTCCAAACCATGTATTCAAATTAAAAAAGGCACTATATGGATTAAAGCAAGCACCTAGAGCATGGTATGAAAGACTTAGCTCATTTCTTTTGGATAGAGGATTTCAAAAGGGTAGTGTAGATACTACACTCTTTTTACAAAAGGTCAAAGAAGAAATTCTCATTGTTCAAATATATGTAGATGACATATTGTTTGGATCTTCGGATAAAAACTTATGCGATGAATTTTCAAAAACAATGAGTAATGAGTTTGAAATGAGCATGATGGGAGAGCTTAATTACTTTCTTGGCTTTAGTGTAAAACAAATGGATAATGGAACCTTTCTTAGCCAATCAAAGTATATTAAGGATATTTTAAAGAAATATGAAATGGATAGTGCAAAACCCATGAACACCCCAATGAGTTCGACAATCCAATTAGATAAGGATCCTAGTGGAAAATCAGTAGATCAGAAAAAATATAGAGGAATGATTGGATCCCTACTTTACTTGACTGCCAGTAGACCGGACATAATGTTTAGTGTGTGCCTTTGTGCCCGTTTCCAAGCCGATCCTAAAGAGTCTCACTTAACTGCTGTCAAAAGAATTCTTAGATATCTACTAGGCACCCCAAACTTAGGAATTTGGTATCCCAGACACAGCACTTCCTTTGAAATCCTAGGGTACTCAGATTCTGACTTCGCAGGATGTAGGATAGATAGAAAGAGCACCTCTGGTACCTGCCAATTCATCGGACAATCATTAGTTTCTTGGTCCAGTAGGAAGCAAAACTCAGTAGCACTTTCCACAGCTGAGGCAGAATATATTGCGGTAGGAAGTTGTGTTGCACAAGTACTATGGTTAAAACAACAAATTCTTGATCTTGGACTACCTGTTGGAACCATCTCGATCATGTGTGACAACACAAGTGCAATTTGTATCTCTAAGAATCCAATTCAACACTCTCGAACGAAACACATAGACATTAGACATCATTTCATTAGAGATCACGTCGCTAAGGGAGATATAGAATTACATCACATCGCTACAGGAGATCAATTGGCAGACATATTCACAAAACCATTAGCTTTTGACACTTTTAGCACCTTGAGGACCAGATTAGGTGTCATAGATATAAATGCATAAAAAAAAAAAATATATAAAAAAAAATATAATAAAAAAAAAAAAAAAAAAAAATTTCTTTAGGGCTGCTCCTGATCACCACACACTCACTACACCAACACTTTCTATGACTGTTCATCGTACTGTACGATTCACTTCGTACTGTACGATCCACGTCAGCACGTATGTGGACGAATTATAGTTGATTGGTACGACATTATTGATGATCGTACTGTACGATACATTCGCTTCGTACTGTACGCTCCACGTCAGCACGGATTGGGACGAATTAAAGCCGGTTGGTACGATATTATTGCTGATCGTACTGTACGATACATTCGATTCGTACTGTACGATCCACATCATCACAAAAGGACAATCTGAGTAATTGCTGTTCGGTACGATATTTATTATGTATCGTACTGTACGATCCACCTATTCGTACAGTACGAAACTTTTAGTCAAAAGTCGTACTGTGAACCTTGGGACGATCGATATTCGTCTGATCGTACTGTACGATATCTATCGTACTGTACGATTTGACCTCCTTTTCCCGAAACGACCGGTCAGGACATTAATTGTATTTCGTACTGTACGATCTCCTGTTCGTACTGTACGATTGACGGAAAATTCTATATAAACCCTTGCATAGGCTGTTCCATTCATTCAACTCTCTTCTCTCTCAGCCTTCCACTTGTTTTCGTGCCCTCCTACAATGTCTAAGCGAGGTCGGATGACTGCCGGAAGCTCGTCCTCATCCAGTCGTCAATCCGATCGCTTTCTGAATAGCGAAAATGAGGAAGCCTACTACCGCTATAAGGCTTGCAAAATCTCGCCCTCAAAAATGCTAAATCAGGCCGCTTTAAATTTCGAGGTAATGGGCCTCTTTGCCTCCACTACCTTTCAATTCCTCCTTACCCTAGCATTTCTGTACAACTCTGAACTCCTTTTCGAATTTCTCGCAAATCTCACATACACAGTAGATAACACAACTTTTCACTCCCTTGTTTGTGGCCGCCCTGTGGAAATAACTAGAGCCGACATCGCCCAACATATTGGGCTGTCCACTGAAGGACCTATGGTTCGCTCGTTTCTAACTGATGATTTTGATTGGAGCGATGTAAATAGAGTCCTTAGGAACACTGTTTTTCATCAACACCAGCCTCTAGTCCAATCCTTAACCCGCAATGCCCGTATAATTCAACATGTCCTTCGAACCTCTATCATACCCAAAGGTGGCGATCGCATCAATCTGACCCCTACCCTGTCAGTCGCTACCTACCTCATTATGTCCAATATTAAGTTTGATGAGGTCGATTTGATCAGCAACTATATTAGGCACATGACTTTTGTTCGTCTTCCCACCACTCGACGGAAACAAAATCTGGCTCTTGGTCACCTCATAGGATATATCCTCTACCATAAATATCAATTATCCTATCCTGCTGAACCCGATATGCTCCCTATTTTCTATACGGATGCTTCCTTCCGTATTCTCTTTCATCGGGGACATGAGCCTGAAGAACCCGTCTTTGATGAAGAAGAAGGAGAAGATGCACCAGCCGCAGCTCCAGCTCGACCACGACGCCATGAAGCACCCCGAGCACCAGCACCAGCACCAGCGCACTCTGATGACGACTTAGTCGCCCGCTTCGACCAGCTGCAGACTCGTCTCGACATGCATATTCAAGAACAGCATCACCAACACGAGACTGATATGCAGTGGTTTGGCGAACGATTCACTGCAATTGATCACCGCTTCGATGCTCTCCTTCAATATTTTCAACCAAATCCACCTCCACCACCACCAGATCAGGACCCGTCTGCTTAGTTTATTTATGTTAGCATTGTAGTTTCTGTTTGTTTTCTTCTCTTACTTTTTGCTTTTAGTAGCTCCTCCTTTTTGTGCTGTCAAAAGGGGGAGAAGTTTGTTGTAATGCCTATTCATCTAAATGCAGTATCTTTTGTTTTGTACTTACTTGTAGTATTTTTTTTCTTGTGTTTAATTTAAAAAAAAAAAAAAACAAAATAAAAAAAAATTAACAACAAAAGAAATGGTTTTCTTTCTTACTTGCAACAAATTATTTGACATCATCAAAAAGGGGGAGATTGTTGCAACCCATGACCCCGAGTTTGAGATTTTGATGATGCCAAATAATGACTGTTTTGGAACTGCTTTTCATTGATTATTATTTTATCTGTTATTTTTCTTGAGCACTAACATTTCAGGAAGATCACAAGTGACTCAGGAAGAAAGGAAGACTCAAGACCGGGTAGATTAGGAGTATGAGTCAAATATTGTATTTTTCATTTATTGCACTTTTTACTTTATTGAGTCTGGCCAAAAAATGCGTAAGAGTAAGAGCAACCATGCACACACACAGGGGGAGAGTTTTTTTTTAACTGCAAATTATAAATA
The DNA here is from genome assembly GCA_016618105.1 of Dendrobium huoshanense. Classification (NCBI taxonomy): domain Eukaryota; kingdom Viridiplantae; phylum Streptophyta; class Magnoliopsida; order Asparagales; family Orchidaceae; genus Dendrobium; species Dendrobium huoshanense. Next base: position 6,107,074 of record CM028346.1, read on the forward strand.
AAATTCTTCTCTGTAGATCGTACTGTACGATTTTATTTCGTATTGTACGATCCAAGCTATGTGGACAATTCTGTGAATAGATCGTACTGTACGAAGTATTTCGTACTGTACGATATGTTCAGATCCAAAACCCTAGCCGTGATATAGTTTAAGTAAGTGATTTTGCGCCGTTCGTACTGTACGAACAAGTTCGTACTGTACGATCTGTTTTTAATACTTACTTAAAATTAACCCGTGATTAGTGCATGTAATCCAGGGCTAATGAAAATTTGAACATCGTACTGTACGATAGTAATCGTACCATACGATGAACAGAGACGACATCCGATCATCCAGACCATCGTCCTGTACGAGTAGTAGCTTGTTGGATCGTACCGTACGATATTATATCGTACAGTACGATTTATTTTTGTACTGATCGTACATCTTCGTACCAGGACGACGGCTGTTTGTGAAGATCGTACTGTACGATGTTGAATCGTACTGTACGAACAGTAACGGCTAATTTTGAAATCAGAGGTTTTTGGAGCCCGTTTTTAGGTGTCAATCAACTCTTTTTGGGTAAGAATTACAGAGGGGGTGAACGTGGTTAGAGAGGGATTCCAAGGGAGAAAATTCTAGAGAAATTCAAGAGGGTTGAGAGGAAGGAGGAGGTGAGCGTTGTGAGGGAGAAGAGGTGTGAGGGAGATCACACGGTTGCTCCAAGCTTGCTGCATCTTGCTCCTCCTGTGGCCCGAGAAGGATTTGAGGAAGGATCTCCAAGGGAAAGGCTCGTCTACATCCGTTACCTCGAGGTTCTCTGCCTTCTCCAGGAGGGAGAAAAACGAGAAGGTTCTCTGCCGTCGCCAAGAGGGTGAAAATAGAGTTTGGTATTCCGCCACGCCGGTTGGTGAAAGGGAGGTTTGTACAGGCTTCTCCGCCTTGCCAAGGGGGGCAAAAGGAGAACTATTTTGATAGTGAAAATCCCGGAGTGGAGGACTCCGGGGAGTGGACGTAGGTCATATTTTGACCGAACCACTATAAAATTCTTGGTGTGTTCTTTCTTTATCATTGCTTACTTTTTGCTTGCACTTTAATCTTGTCATATCTATTGCATGTGATTTTTTTTGTGAAAGCAAATTTGCATAAATCTTTGTTTTAATATTTCAAAAACAACAAAAAAATTAGAACTCTTGTGTAGGGTTAATTTTATTAATCGAAAGACTTTTACAATTCACCCCCCCTCTTGTCGTTTAGTAATTTCAATTATGGCATATAGTACAAACCAAATTATACTGTATAATTAGTGCAGAATTAGTATCTTTCTTTACCTTTAGCAACTAGGATTTTGATAGAGCATAATATTTTGTACAGTACAAATTAAAATCATATGATACAAAATACTTCATACAGTATAAAACCAAGATCACATAATATGAATTACTTAAAAAAATAGCTCTATGAAAAATATTTTTATCTCTTCCCTTGTGTGTGTGCAAGGTTACTCAACAATGATATCCACCCAATTACATGATATGACTCAAGAAAGGAGAAAATATAATAAAAGAAAAATGATCGTAACCCTAGTCTATCCAGTCTTAAGCTGATCAAAATTACAAGTGTACGATGGACTAATTTCCTAAAACATTAGCACACACAAACATAAAACCAAATATTATATAAATAAGATAAAGAAGTTACAGACACAATAATATTTGTTTTCATCAAAATAACAGTATATCTGGCTCGAGAAGCTACATGTCAAGGAATAACGATCTTAATGCTTTTAGGCTTATAAGGTTTATGAAGGACTTGGGATCAATCAAAATTTGGTTGATTATCATTTCATCGCTCTCTATAGTAATATACAGAGGATAGTAATGATCTACCATTTTGAGCATCATATCATCTTCGATGAAGGTGATGAATGGCTCATTATAGCCTTATAAGACCTCTGTTATATTACATTCAACAAAATATATCCCGTATCTTTCAAGGTCTTTGAGAGCCTAAATTAAAGTCTCCCGAAGGTCATTATATATCACTAGAGTGTCATATATACTGAGTTGTGTAGGGATCTTTCTTAGAAGGGATAAGATGTTCTAATCAATCCCCTTGGCCAAAGTGTCTTTCTTCTTAGGGTCTTTGGGAATGATATCTTCATTAATAAATATATCCTTCCTATTGTCTTTATTGGGGATCTCCTTTTTTAATAGAGATGGTAATATCTTTCCACTTATCAAATATACTTGAGATATCTCCTCTAGCTTAGACTTATTTGATGGAGTGTTTTCTTCAGTGTCGGCTATTGCTATATCTAGATCTTTATCCGTTGATTCAGAGTCACCATCTAGGTTTACATGTTCCTTCTATGACCCTATGTCGAGGTCTGATTCACTTTCTTTTAGAAAATATATATCCTCCACTTTGTTATAATCCATTAGCTACACCATTTGACAAGATTCATTAGCTACATCCTTAGTGTATTTTCTTCAATCAGTCTATTTTACATGAATGAGATGACCCGACATAGTTCTATTAGAAGAGAGTTTTCATCATCCTTTTAGGCATTATCTATTTTAATCTCTGACATAAAGTTGACGAGCTTGATTGGTTGCCTCACAGTCTGATAATATTCATCTAAACTATCAATAGCTCTTTAAGTTGTCATCTTTTTTTATTTGAGCTTCTTTAGCTTGGTATTCTTCTTGGCGGACTTTACCTTTCTTGACTTTGAAGTGCCAGCTTGGTTGGGGAACCGCTTAGAAGTAGTTATTAGTGTCATAGGTAGTGGCTTGAGATTTAACACCTGCTCCTTAGGGGATTTCATCTTCACCCATGGAATTCCATCTAGTTGCTTCAGCTTTTTCATAGTTTTTTTAGAGTCCATGGCCTCCCACTTCTCTTCTTGGGCTGGCTTTTATTCATTTCTTCTCTCCTCAGTCATGGGTAAGGAAGAGGACATAACCACCTGAGTTAATTCTTTTCTAGGGTGAGCTATCCCATTGTTTGACAATGTGAGTCCCCCTCTTTTATATTTTGTTTCAAGTTAATCCTTAAAGATGTAGTAATGTTAAATAGGATAATCAAGTACTTGATGGTATGGGTAGTAGTTTGAGTCGCCAGTGCATTTTAAATCTCGGGCCTCTTACTCTTCGATAATTCTAATCCTGTTTCACTTCTTATCGAAACATCATGGTGACGTTATCCCTCTTAAATAAATATTTCTTATTCATTTTATTCTTAAGGGATGAGAGCATTTAATCACCAGTTCCCATTATTTGCCTCAAACATTCTCCATCAACTTGAAAAGGTTTTAGGCATCCAAGGTTTTAGGCTTCTTTGGTTTATCAGAGTAGCCTTATGATCTTGATAAATTCAACTTCTTCTACTTAGCCACCATGTATAATAAGTTCTAAAATGTGGTGATTGTGGCCATGCATAAAAATGGTTGCATCTTATTATTGATGTTTCCCATTAATATTTGCATGACTTCTTCTTCTTCTAATTTTTTCTCATATTTCATGCTCAAGTTTCACCAATGAGTTATGTATTTTGACACTAACTCATCTCTCTTCTACTTATCTAAAGTGAGATCAGTAATAATTATCTTCTCGATCATGCTGGAGAATCTTTTCATGAATATAATTTTAACTCTATGAATGTCATCATAGAGTTGTTTGGCAATTCAACATACCATTCAAAAGAAACTGCTGTCAAACTACTAACAAACTATTAGAAGAGCAAGGCGTCATTGCCTTTGGTGTTTTTGTATGTGGCCATGAATCATGCCAATTAATGCATAGGATTGTTATTACTATTAAATGTATTGAACTTTGGGATAGAATACCCTTTTGGGTATGACAATTGGTTGTATTCGAAAGGGTACAAGTGAACCTTACCCACTAGTTTCCATTGTAACTCGAGCTTACAAGTTTATATTTTTTATGATAATAAATATTGTGGCTCACATCTTATTGTCTACTTGTATTTACACTATTTTTTTATTTGTATGTTACCAACTTTTTAAGAATACCATGCATCATCCAATAAAGATTCAAGGCTCAAGATTGTGTAGAATATGTTATGTTGTAACAATTTTTTTTAATATTCATTGATGTATTTTTGATTTATTAGTTCAAGTCCTATAAGGAGGTATGTTTGTTTGGTAGCCTCTACACACACACTCAGAGGGAGTGAGATTGAGTCAAAACCATAAGTTCAAGTTTTGAACTAATCACACTGGTTGATTTATATCATCGAGGATGATCAAATCATTAAACTAATCATAATGGATGATTTTGATCATCCAGGATACACTACAGGAAAACTACCCATTATTGGCAAAATTTTTGATAGATTGCCAGCATAATAGTTTTCGATAATTTTTTCAGCAGATTTTTTACGGATAACAATTACATTTTTTTGATTAATTTTCAGACAGATTTTCTGGCAGATTTTTGACGGATTTTCCGGCAAATATTCTGATGGATTTAAAATTTTTTGGAAAAAATAAATATTCCTAATTAATAATTTTATAACTTACTCTAATTATTTATAAATTTATTAATTAATAATTTGATAAATTATTATAATTAATTTTAATATAATAAATTATTTTAATTAAAAATTAAAATAATAAATTATAATTTATTACTAACTTTAAAATTTATTTTAAAGTATTTTTAAATAATAAAAAAAAGTTATTAAATTAATAATTAATTTATTATAAAATAAATTAATAACTTATTTTAATTATTTAATAATTTTACTTTTTTATTTAATAGTTAATTGAAATATTTTAATTTAATTTATTTTTAAATTATTAAAATAAGTTTTAAATTTATTTTAATTTTATTTCTTAAAATTTCTATAAAAAATTAAAATAGTTTGGTTTATAACACATTTTAATCCTCATCAAACTAGTTGAGCACTTAAAATACAAATAGGAAGGTCTGCGGTTAGAAACACGAAAGCTCCAATGCGCGGGCGGGCAGCATGGACAAACACCAGGCAACGCATGTGGGGGGGGGGGGGGGGGGTTGGCTGGCAGCTTTTGAGCTCGAGCGGGGCGGGCTCGGGCAGGCAGCTGGTCAATACGGGCAGACTAGGGAGCAACTCCGGGAAGGCGAGCAGCACGTCGACGGGCGGGCAGCTGGGCAGAACATGATCTGGAGGGTTCAACTAGTTAATTAAATATGTTTATGTTTTTATAGTTATTCCAGCAGATTGTTTTCGCCAGACAGCCGCTAGAAACATTTTCTGGTGAACAAATTCTGTCAAAAATTTTTTCTAGCGTATTTTTTTCACGAAACTTTTTTTTACGATGTGAGTTTTATCGTCAAAAAGATTTTTGTCAGAAAACCACTGAAAACTTCCAAAATCCACCGAAAAATGTAATTTATCCGTAGGATAAATCTGTCGGTAATATGTGATATTCCTATAGCGGCGCTTCTTTATGATTTTGAAAAATAGATGTCAATGGTAATTTAGATAAGGATTTAAGATTAAAATTTTGTTTTAATAGTCTTGGATGATCTTGATCATCCTGGACGATCAATACAAATCATGCATAAATTGATCATATGGGGACTAATTATGATTAAATTATTCAATTAGATAATCCTAGATAATTTGTATATCATATTGGATGATGTATGCTAATATATTTAATTTTTCTAAATTTTTCATGATGAAATACCATAATTTTTCTTCTAATCATCTAGGATGATCCACATTATCGTCCTGGATGATCTGTACAAATTTGAACTGATCGTTCAGGACTATCTTGATATCATCCAGAATAATTAGTTCAAATTCTGAGAATCATATTGGAAGATCTTGCGATCGTTTAGGATGATATTTTGCACTGGAATTGAGTTTTTATAATTTTTTGAAACCCTCTTTTTAAACACATCGTACAGGGATGATCATGCGATCATTCTAGATGATCTTTGCCACCAAGATTGAATTCTAAGGCTTTTCAAATCCCTCTATTTAAGATTTTTCAAGGCACTTAGTAAGTGTATTTAGCAACCATTGTATCTTCATTCTTTTGGAGAAAATATAAAGAGAGAACTTAAAAGGGAGTGATGAAAGGGTGGAGTTTGAAAGGGAGAAGATTTTTGGAGGGGGCTTCAAGGGAGTGTGGAGTGAAAGTTCGTTAGGGATGTTAAGCCCTATGAACTTAGTCCCAAGCTAACCAAGAGGGGGGGTGAATTGATATTTTAAAAACTATTTTCACAAAGAAAGAAAATTGCATAAACCAAATCACACCACAGAAATAAATGCGGAATTTAAAAGCGCGGAAGCAAGAAAAAGAACACAGAAATTTATAGTGGTTCGGTCGACTCGACCTACGTCCACTCCTTGGAGGCACCCTCCAAGTATTGCACTACAAAATGTGACTCTCCTTTAGCCCCCACAGCTAGGCGGAGAAGCCCTCACAAGAACCTCTTTTTTGACACCCCGACAAGGCAGAGAACCTTCCTCCTTTTGTTTCCTCCTGTAGCTGGCAGAGAACCAAAAACCAAAAACAAACTCCTTACCTCTACCGACCCTTCCACGGACGAGAAACTCTAGACGAAGATGAAGTAGAGCGATCCTTGAAACAACCCTTGTGAATCCCCTCACAAGCTCCCCCTCACAAGATCCTCTCTCTCTCCTCTCTCTCTTTCTCTCCTCAAGGTCTTCTCAGGTCAAGGCAGCAGCCAAAGATCTTGAAAAATGTTGAACAAGAGCTCTTTAAATAGAAGAGCTTCAAAGGAGCTCATTAATTACAAGTTGCTGACTATATCGTCCAGGCCGATATCGACATCGGCCTGGCCGATCAGTACAAATCAATGAAGATCGGCCATAGCATAGCCCTGGATGAAAAGCTGGACGATTGAAAATTAGCTTGATCGTCCAGGCCGATCTCACGATCGTCCTGGCCGATCAGTTCAAATTAGAGGAAAATCGTCCTAACAATAGCCCTGGATACGGGCTGGCCGATATTGATCGTCCTGAAGTAACTTAAAGTTTTTGACTGGATCATCCTGGCCGATCCTGCGATCGTCCAGGACGATATGATCGTATCAATCATCCTTAATTACTCCCTTGATTTCCTGAACAATTATGGCATAATTTGTGAATATCGTCCAGGCCGATCCGTTGATCATCCTGGCTGATAATTTAAAAATACAGTATACCATAATTGACTATATTGGCTACTTCTTTCTGTTTTGAGCTTATCATCCTGGCCGATACACGTATCGTCCAGGACGATCTATTAGTGTCGGCTGCCTTAATTAAGAATCCTTAATTAGACTTTCTGTTTTAAGCTGATCGTCCAGGCCGATCCAAAAATCGTAATGGTCGATATGAGTAAAAACAGAAATTCTAAGTCTCTCAAGTGTGTGTGTGAAGTGTTACATAGCATCAGTCTCTTTGACCATTACAAGTAGACTCAAGAGGTGAAAATCAAACGTACAGACTCACTCAACCCTAAACCTACGCAATCCTGAACTTGGCTCCTTCTTGATCGTCCGATCTTCGATTCCTGAAAAGTTAGAAGCAACAAGCAGTCCAAGAGAAACAGTGTTTGTCAATCATCAAAACATAATACATAAAAACTAGGTTTGCAACAATCTCCCCCTTTTTGATGATGGCAAAACACTACGAAACCAGTTAATAGCAAAAATTCCGGATTGATGAAAAAAGGAACCTCATAAACTTCTCCCCCTTTTGACATATCAAAAAGGAGGGTACAAGAAAGTAAAGCAAAAGAGCCCCCTTTTTTTTTTTTTTGAATCAAAGCATGTCAATGATACATTATTCCATGTGATTGACTTAAAAAAATTTGTGAGTTAATGAGTTACCAATCGCATTAATCCATAGAATAGTAGAGTATCCGTTCATGGTTTACCCTTAGCTCAAAACTTTTTCTTAGGGTAGAATCGTCTTTGGAAACCAATGACCTATTTCAAATAATTAATTGTATATGAGAAAAGGAATCCACCTCCCACTTGTCGTAAGAAAAATATCTTCATGAAATAATGAAGTAAGGTGGATTTGTCACAATCGTACGATAATCGAGATCAAGTCTTTGAGAACCAAAACTTCTAAGGTCTAAGAGATTTAAAAAGATAGAGTAGCTTGCTTTTGAGTGGGCTCATTTTATGCCTCTTGTCAATTTTGTGGCGCTTTGCGCATCTTCTTATAGATTTTTCTATTTTTGGCGTCTTTGCGCTTCTTTTGTTGGCATCATTGGCCATTTTTTTTATTTTTGAAAGCTAGATTCTCTTTTATAATCTCTTAAAAAAAATCTTAGTTGTGAATATATCTTCTCAGATATTAGAGAATAGGAGCTCTCTCTCTAACATAAGGAAGAATTACCACAAGCAGGATTAATAATCAAAGACAAGAGTAACGAGGGATCTTATTGATATGACAAAAAAACTTTAATCATTATCAATACAAGATATATTTGCTTAAGCAAGCTTAAGAAAAGATCCTAATTTCTTAAACAATCATCAATTTGAGATAGACTTTTGATTAGAAAAGAAAACCATGCCACTAAAATAGGTTAGAGAAAGAGACACAATCACAAAATATTCCTACTATCTAAGAGATTATGTAGATGAAAATATATTGACTACAAATTTCCAAAGGCAAGGACAAGGAATATAGTATCATATTAGCGATGATTTTGAAAACTAAGAAAAGAGAGACAAAAGGGAAAACTAAAACTAAAAAAAGATAAAGCAATAAAAAAAGAAACCAAAAGCAAAAGAAAATAAAAAGTAAGAAAAAAAAAATCAAAGAAAAAAGTTTCATGCATTTATGTCAATCAAACCCAACCCGGTCCTTAAAGAGCTGAAAGTATCGAAGGCCAGTGGTTTAGTAAAGATGTCCGCCAGTTGATTTTCAGTTGTCACATGGTGTAACTCAATGTCTCCCTTAGTCACATGATCTCTAATGAAGTGATGCCTAATGTCGATGTGTTTAGTCCTTGAATGTTGGATAGGATTCTTAGAGATGCATATGACACTAGTATTGTCACAAAAGATTGAGATGGTACTTACATGTAATCCTAAATCCAATACCTGTTGTTTTAACCAAAGGACTTGGGCCACACAACTTCCAAGAGCAATGTATTCAGCTTCAGTAGTGGAAAGTGCAACAGAGTTTTGCTTCCTACTAGACCAAGAGACCAAAGATTGTCCAATGAATTGACAAGTTCCAGAAGTGCTCTTTCTATCCACTTTGCATCTTGCAAAATCAAAGTCAGAAAAACCAATAATCTCAAAAGAAGTGCTATGTCTAGGGTACCAAATCCCTAATCCTTGTGTCCCCAAAAGGTATCTAAAAATCCTCTTAACAGCGAACTTTTATTTGGTCCGGTGCAAGGACCTAGAGGAAGGTTCGGTTTTGCCTAAAAAAGTGCAAATACCGAGTTTTTTGAAAAAATACCAAGTTTTTCAAAAAACTCGGTATTTGCACTTTTTGACCTATTTTTGCCTAAAACCGAACCTACCTCTACATCCAGTGAAAGGACGTAATAATTGAGCAGTCATGTGGGATTCCTTAGGGTCAGCTTGAAACCTAGCACAAAGACAAACACTAAACATGATGTCAGGTCGGCTTGCAGTCAAGTAAAGTAAAGATCCAATCATGCCTCTATACTTCTTCTGATCAACAGACTTACCACTTGGGTCCTTATCCAATGGAGCACTAGAAGTCATGGGGGTGTTAATTGGCTTGGCTTTGTCCATCTCATATTTCTTCAAAATGTCCTTTATGTATTTTGTTTGATTTAGAAAAGTTCCTTCTTCCAATTGTTTTATGCTAAACCCCAAAAAGTAAGGCAACTCTCCCATCAAACTCATTGTTTTAGAAAAATCATCACACAAATTTTTATTAGAAGATCCAAAGAGTATATCATCAACATGTTGGTGGAATTTTGAAAACATGTTTTGAAAATATTGGTTTTCTTTGGGGATTTTAAGATTAAGGTTAAGTTCTAATTCTAAGGTCGAATCGACTCGTTAGAAAGAGTATATCACCCCGGAGGACGAAAATAAACTTTCATAACGGTGTTCAGACTTAGAATTATGAAATCCATCTTGAATATTATGAGCGGATGCTAAAGAGAAATTCATATGACCCCGAAGGGTCAAAATGAGGTTCAACTGAATATCCAACTACAATATTCAAGAAGTGTGATCGTTAGGTTCACATCCAAAGCCTTATCGAAGAAAGATATATCTCCCCGAAGGGAGAAAATATCACTCGATGATAATTCTTTGAATATGATAATAATGATCACTAATATTTTAAATTTTCTCAAAGAAATCCAATTGAATTTTGAAAAATCAATTTTTAAAAATCAGGTGTGTGTGGTTCTAAATCTCCTACGAGCGCAAGCCCTCATAGTTAATTACATCGTAGGGAGATAAAATCCCCTACGAAAACTCTCGATTAAAATAGTGGCAAAATTTTGTTTAGAGTTTCTAGGAGTGATATCAAAGTATGAATAGAATTATTGGAAAATCAAAAGGGAATGGATCAAAATTGAGCAGTTATTAACGGAGTTAAAGGATGAGAGGTAGGAGACACCTTAAGATTCCAGAACCATCCGGAAGTGCCCAACTTAATCTAAGTGTTGGGCTTTATGTTTTGGATATGAAATGGTATTTAATTAGAGTTGAGTATTTTATTAGAAATTTGGGATTAGATTCCCGAAGTTTGGGGTCTTATAATCAAAGATCTGCCCCGGAACCTAAATCTATTTTGGACATTGGACCACAGTCGTCCGATCCTAACTAATGCAGTGCAAGGTCTGGACTTACCCCGGCCTGGATTGGGGAGCCAGCTAACCACCTAATCGATTTAAAATACATGAATCCGATCTTTTATGAAAGAGTGGTAGGGACGTTATAATTAAAGTGTTGGGGAGGCGGGGCCGACATCTAGAGATTTTCCTAATTGGCCCCTTTGACTTATGTTGGGTGCTAAAATGCTAAGGACTATGAAATTAAAATTTTGACTCTTTAATTTGTATCTAATGCAATGCATGCTGGTTAACAACCTCAAATCAAATATGCTTGAAATTTTTAAAAACAGGCTTATAAAATAATTTTTTAGAAGACTGGACTTCCCCAGGTCCGGCACCTCGTCCTCATAGGTCAGACTATCCGGACTCTACCCGCAGGCGGGGAAGGGTCTAAAGCAAGGAAAGAGTAATGCGGAAATATGCATGCGACCCCGGGGGCGATCCCCGGCTAATTCCCTAGATTCGTTATCTTTCTACATTATTTAGACTCACTAAAATTTTAGACTTTTAAGATTATGAGTATAAAAATTTCACACCCTCACGAGCCTCGCGTATCCAGGCGAAAACAAAGAGCGGCATGCAATCGTCAAAAAACTAGTAAAAATAAGTAATCCTAAAGGCAATCAAATCATTACATCAAATATTTAACTAATTAATAAATGTCCATAGGCAAAGTTGCCTTGCTTATTACAAACCAGAATATTACAGAAAGTGAAGTGGCCGGGCACCACTGACAACAACCCGGATTCTAAACCTAGTAATGACGCAAGTTATTTTGAGTGGGATACTCTCAATCTTCAAATCTTCAAATCTTCAATTTCATTCTTCTTTGGACTCCTTTTCTTCAATCTTCTTGGAATCTTCGTAGTGGATTACCCAAATGAACAAGAGGGCACTTCCTTCTAAGGGGAAGGCCACTCTTTCCTCTTTGGGTAAGGAAGAGGTATGATCCAAATTTGGATTTCCAAATGGAAAAGGAGTGTTCCCTAAAGGGGTATCCTTTCCTCTTTGGAATCCAAGCTTTGGATCTATGTATCCCAACTCAAAATAAACTTTCACAACACTTGACACTTGCACAAATTACATTGATATCAAAATAAAAATCTAGACTCACCTGCAGGGTTATCCTAAGCAATTAATATATAAAAAAAAAGCAGTTATTCCCAAGCAGTTGTATATGAGCAGAAAAGAAAGTAAACACACTGGCCACGCTCTTTTTATGATTTGGGGGCTTTAGCAGCTGAAGCACCTGTGCAAAGAGTTTATAATATTTATGCATTTTTTGATTTGCCCCCTTTTTTATTGCCCTGCATGAGCATGGCCACCTACAGAAAACTGTGTCAACATCCAGATCGTACCTAACCTAAGGGTAATCTAGTCGCCAAACACATCAATCCATCCACAGAGTACAGAAAAAGTAAGCAGACACAGCAAAGCAATTTCATCCACAACATGCAGTGAAAACTACGAAAAATCCGGCACACAGCAGTAAAGTAAACACCGGCCTATCCTAGATCTAGAGTTGGTTGTCCTAGCACATCATCTAAAGTGTGTGAGAAAGGTCGTGTGGCTGGGATAGATCCTAAAGTAGGTGATTAGTTAAAGTTGTCTAAAAGTTTGGATTTGTTAAGGCTTAGAAGGAGATTTAAATTAAAATTTAAATATTAATGGATTAAGAATTTTAATTAAACATATTTTAAAAGTTAATTGATTGCTACCTTTGTTTCACACCGAGGCCGTGAAGTTTATTTCACCTTCCTTGGGGCTAAGCTAATAGCCTCGTAGGCCTGGGTTACCCAGTAGCAATCGGGGTTGATTAAGTTATTTAAATTGGTTAGAATTAAAAAAAAAGGTGGATTAATATAAAGAAATGAGTTAATTACTGATTTTTAAAGCTTGATTAATTTAAGTTTGCCATTAATTGATTCGTGGCGTTGTGCCACCAGGCTCGAGGAACCAGCCTCCTTAGGTTACTTAGCCCCGCAGCCCGGAGTAGTCCAGCCGATAAACCAAATTAATTTAATTGAATTAGAGATTTTTTAAAATGTTAAATAATTAGGAATTAATCCATTTTAAGATTTAACACCCCTTAGAATCCATTCGTGGCGTTGTGCCACCAGGCTCGAGGAACCAGCCTCCTTAGGACACTTAGCCCCGCAGCCCGGAGTAGTCCAGCCGATAAACTTCAACTTTAGGGTGGTTGTTGTGTTTTAAAGGATTTGTTAAGTGTTTTAAGCATTAAACCAATATTTTCTGAGTTTTAGAATGATTTTGGGTTTTAAGAATATTTTTAGAATATTTTAATGATTTAATTAAGGGGTTGAAAATTGACTTTTTGATTAAGCTCAAATTCTGGAATGCTTATATTTTATTAAAATACTAGACCTTACTACGATCAGTTAGAAGGTAAGTACGTTAAAATCGGATTTTTCTACATTTTATTACAAAGGTTTGAAGTTTTGAACTAGTTTTAACTTAAAGTTGACCGATTTGTTGACTTTTTAAAATATTGCAAATTTCTGAAATTTAATATTTTTAATAAATATTAGACATCACTATGAGTTGAATGCAAGTGAGTTTGGGTGATTTGGATTTTATTTGAATTAGTTATGAATTATCGAAGTTTGGACATTTTAATGAATTTTAGGGATTTCTTAATTAGAGGGCCCCTCTTGTGATTTTGCTTCAAACAAATTCCCAATCTCTTGAAAACACCTCCAAAGGTCAGGAACAACCTAAAGAGGGATCCCCAAGTGTTTGGGAGATTTTTGGATTTTTATATTATTATTAATTAATTATCTTAATTAAATATTGGTTTTCACTTAAAATTAAATTAGGGTTTAAATTGCTGTCAAATCAAGGGGCTTTCAATTATCACAGATTAAGGACTGAATTCTGGTCAGTTTAAGGGTTTATATGTAATTTTTGGATTTAAAATGGATTTGTTACAATTTTTAGAAGTTTTAAAGGCTTAATTAAGGGTTTAAGACTTAGAAAATTAATTAGGGGACCTAATGATCTAAAAAATCAGTGAAGATTTCCCTAGGGGTTGAGGGTGTCACTAAGTTCAAATGTTCAAAGTTTCAACTCAAGGGAAAGTGAATCCTAATTATGGAAATTTTTCTAAGTTTGCTATACATGAGTCCTTAATTATTGTCCTTAGATATGTCACTAATTTTGATGGGCTTGAATCAATGTTTGAACTAACCCTCATACTCAATACATAAGGCATGCATGAATCACATAAACACATTCAACACCTAAATCTAGGAGAGCCTTAGACTAAGTGGTGTGTGTTTCCTAAACATGTAAGGATTAATTAGCATAATTAGTTAAACTTATGATTAGTGAATAGTCAAGAAATGATTATCCACCAATCATCCCCATTATTTCCATTCATATACTTAACTCATGTTTAAAATTGCAAAGGAGATCTCTTAAACCATAAAAGATTTAAATATAACTAATTTTAAAGTAGGTTTTAAAATAATATAAATACATATAGATATATATATATATATATATATATATATATATATATATATATATATATATATATATATATATATATATATATATATATATATATATATATATATAAATGTATTTATTTTGCACATTTGATAACTATCAAAACATAGCTCAAATAAATACATAAAATTTTTTGAAAATCAGTCACATTCTTAAAAATATTCAAGCCAAATTTCAAATAAAATTATCCAATTTATATGTAATTAAAAATAAAATAAGTTTTTCTGTATTTCTTAAATTACTAGTAAAATAATAGTCAAAATAAACTGATTTTATTTTTAAAATAAACTAGATGAAATTCTGAAAAGTTTGATATATTATACTCATTTTTTGGTTATGTATTTAATTTACTATGATTTGTTTAAGTTTCAGTAATTAAAACTAATTAAAACTCATTTCCCTTAATCAAATGGCGGCGGTCAGACACGCGGCACGCTGGGATTGGCGGGATCGAAACCGCGCGACGGCGGGGACACGCGTCGGCCGCTGGCCGCTTCACGCGGTTTTCACTTAACCACGTCAGCGGCGCGTGACAACCGTTGGATTAACCGCGGGTTTGATCCAACGGATGAGATCAGATCCCGCGGTTTGATCTCCCCAGGAGAAGATCAAACGGTGGAGATTCGATCCCGCCGTTCCGAATGGACGGCCCTGATCCCGCCGGTCGATCGCTCGAACGCTAAACCGAATACACGGTCGAACCAAAGCGCGGAACGGCAAGATCTAGACCGTTGATCGCATGATCAACGGTCTAGAAAACGTACATCTGCAGCGAACTGCGAATGTCGCCCTAGGATCCGTTTTTTGGTTCGTTCTCCCGATCGGGTGGACCAAATCGCTTGAAATTTTAAACACAGAGAGCAGGCATGAACAGAAATAGTGGGGAAGGATTCGTTTTAGCTAAAACCCTATAGACATAAAACTATTTAGATTTAACTAATGTGACCTAGATCTAGGGTTTTAGGGAGTTATACCGTTAGATCTTCGAAATTTCTGGATGGTTGAGCTTGTAGATTGTCCAAGTGAAGATTCCCAGCGAAAATCCAAGCTCGAACGCGTCTAGATCGGTTGCTATGGGCTTGGGACGATCTAGGTGGTGGTTTCGCCGGAGAACTCACCGCCGGTGACGTGCAACCACTTGGATTTTGTAGTGGGAAGGTAGAGGAGGCCCTGGAGATTCAAAACGAACTGAGAGTTCGGTCTGGGAGGCTAGGGTTAGTGAGAGAGGCTGCTTTGATCAATCATGCTCAAAAGTTGCCTTTCTCCCTATTCAAACGAGCTGGGCTAGATTGGATGGCTAGGATTGATGGAGGAGCTTCCTAGATGGTGCCACATGTCCCTGGGACAGCTAGAAGGCTGCCTCAAAGGCTGGCCAAGCCTTGCCTCCATTGGGTGGACTTGGGACAAGTGGGGGGGCCATTGCCATTTTAGGCTAAACCAGGCCCTGAGCTTGGTTAGGAGAGCTCCAAGTGAGCTTTAGGACATTAAGGGGTCGGCCTTGGGGAGTTAAATCAGGGAAAAAGGTCTAAAAGGTTGATTAAGACCTTTTAGAAGGGTCTAAACCCTAGGTTTGACCAAATTGACCAGTCAACTGGTCAATGGGGCTGATGTGGCATCCAAGCAGGTCATGGAGTCTCTCCAAGTGGCTGGATGGGTGTGGCTTGAGCTAGGTCCAATGGATTAAAAAGGTTTGACCATACAAAATGGTCTCTTAAGCCTTGAGTTGACTGGTTGACCAGTCAACTCCATCAAGGGTTATGAATTTTTCAATTAGGTGATTCAAATGAGTTGATTAGGTGGATTGGAGGGTGGTTCCAAAAGCCAAGCATGTCAAATGGATTAAGAAGGCTTAATGGGCCTTTAATGGGCTTCTAGGCCAAAACTGGTTGACTTGGTCAACCAGTTGGGTTCAAGGGCTAGAAATGGGTTCAATAAATTCAGAATGTCATCCTGAGTCTATTGGATGTGGTCCCAGGGTTTGGAGGGGTCAATTTGGTCAAAATCACCATTTGAGCCCTTAAGGGCTTGTTTGGTCAACCTAGGTTGACTTGGTCAACCAGGTTGACCCAGGGTCTGGGTTTGGGCTCAACAGGTTTGAAATGATATTTGGAGACCATTAAGGGTAGTTCCTGGGTCTGGGGAGGTCAAATTGATCAAAAATCCCTATTTGGATCTCTAAGGGCCTGTTTGGTCAACCTGGGTTGACTTGGTCAACCAGGTTGACCCAGGGTCTGAGTTTGGGCCCAACAGGTTTGAAATGATATTTTGAGGTCAATGGAAGTGGTTGGGTGACTTAGAGAGGTCATTTGGGTCAAAACACATGTTTAGACCCTTAAAGGGCCCCTTGGGTCAAACCAGTTGACTTGGTCAACCAGGTTGACTCAAGGGTTGGAAATGGGTTCAAAAGATTTGAAATGACATTTGAAATTTGTCGAAGGTGGTTTCATCCCATTTGGAGCTCATTTGGTTTGAAATCCCCATTTGAGCCCCATAGGGGTATTTTGGTCAATTTTGACCTATTGGTCAAGTATGGTCAAAAATGGGTCTGAAAAATGCAGTTTACTGCTCAATGGGTTAAATTCAAAGGTCTGGAAGTGATTGGAGGCTTGGATAAGGGTTCCAAGGTCAAAATCTCAAAAGGGTTATGCTCAGTGGCATAGGCTGTAAATATTTGAAGGTTTTATAGCCTTTGAATTTTAATTCAGATTCTGGGGTTAGAGACCTCAGAATGAGCTCAAAGTTGGGGGGTAACCTCTAGAGACATGTCTTATCACTTTGCAAGTGATAGACCCTGAATCAGAGATCATTTGACTGGGTTTTGAAATGTTTGAAAAATCTCTGAAAAGGGTGTTTAGGACAGGGCCTTAAAAGTTTGAATTTGAGTTTAAACTTCTGGATTTGGATTTGATTTGAAGTTTAAATTAATTTGGACTTAAATTGGATAGGGTTTGAAATTCAAATTGGTCACAGGTAGGAATCAAATTGAAATTGGAGTGGATTAAATATAGGAATTGATTTAAAATTGAGGTTGATCAAAGGTGGAGGTTGATTTGAAGTTGGAGTGATCCTAAGATCTAGGAGAGTTCTAAGATCTAGGATTTAAAGGAATCCTAGGCTCTAGAATAAGCTCTAAGGTCTGGTTCTAGGAAAGATCCTAAGGTCTAGAGTGGATCCTAGGGTCTAAGATTAGATCTGGCTTCTGGAAAGGTCTTAGTGACCTCATATAAAAATGAGGTCAACACAACATAAATCTGAACAATGAGTAAATCATCTCCAACTTTTCTAAGAAAAAGGGTGGTGTCTACGCTCCCCTTGACAAACTCCCTCTCTAGTAAGAATGTTTTAAGCCTCTCATACCAAGCTCTAGGTGCCTGCTTTAAACCATACAAAGCCTTTTTTAATTTAAACGCATGATTTGGAAATTGAGAACTCTCAAAACCTGGAGGTTGTTCTACAAACACATCTTCTTTTATTTCCCCATTTAAAAAGGTACTCTTGACATCCATTTGGAAAAGCTTAAATCCTTTATAACAGGCAAAGGCTAATATCAGTCTAATGGCTTCCAATCTAGATACAGGGGCAAAAGTCTCCTCAAAGTCTATCCCTTCTATTTGATTGTACCCCTTAGCCACCAATCTTGCTTTATTCCTCACCACCACTCCTGAATCATTCACTTTGTTCTTAAAGATCCACTTTGTCCCAACTACACTTTGTCCTTTAGGTCTTTCCACAAGTTCCCAAACATCATTCCTAACAAATTGATTCAACTCTTCTTGCATCGCTAAAATCCAAAACTCATCAGAAAGGGCTTGGTTAATGGTGATGGGTTCAGTCATAGAAATAAAGGCAGAGTGGTTCACCTCCTTCCTAAGTCCCTGTCTAGTCTTAACTCCACTAGAAGGGTCTCCTAAGATCAAATCCTTGGGGTGACTTGTAGAGTATCTTCAATCTCTAGGCAAAGTGTGTGAAGTTTCTCCCCTTTCAACTAAGTTCTCTACTCATTGGGTGACTCCTTCTACTCCTCCATTACTTAGAAGCTCATTCTCCTTCCCCAAATTTTCTAACCCACTTGTAATCTCTCCAACATCATCATCTTATACTCCATGTTTCTTAGGATCAGACTCATCAAAGACTACATGGGTTGTCTCTTCCACCATCAAAGTTCTCTTGTTAAACACCCTAAAAGACTTCCCAACACTAGAATATCCCAAGAATACTCCTTCATCAGATTTAGGATCAAATTTTCCTAAGTGAGACTTCCCATTATTGTGAATGAAAACCTTACAACCAAAGACATGAAGGTGGGAAAGATTGGGTGTCCTACCCTTAAGGATCTCATAGGGTGTCTTTTCTAATTTGGCTCTAACATTCATCCTATTCAACACATAACAAGCTGTGTTAACCGCTTCAGCCCAAAAGTATTTTAGAAGTGAATATTCAGCAAGCATGGCTCTAGCGGCTTCCACCAAGGTCCGGTTCTTCCTTTCAGCTACCCCATTATGCTGAGGGGTCTTAGGGGCTGACACATTGTGGCTAATCCCCTTGTCCTCATAGAAATCTCCAAATCTTTCATTTTCAAACTCTCCCCCATGATCACTATGGATGGTCAAAATCTCACAACCTAGCTTCTTCTGAATCCAAGTAAAAAAAGTTCTAAACTCCTCAAAAGACTCATTTTTATGTGAAAGAAATCTAGTTCAAGTGAACCTCGAGTAGTCATCAACAATCACAAAACCATAGACTTTCCCTCCCAAACTAGCTGTGCTAATGGGTCCAAATAAATCCATGTGAAGGACTTCTAAAGGTCTAGAGGTGCTAATGTCCTTAATGGGGTGAAAAGAGGAGTGGATTTGCTTTCCTAGTTGACAGGCATCACAAAGGTGGTCTTTTGTAAACTTAAGTTTGGGAACACCTCTAACTAGGTCCTTTTGGGTCACGTTCCTAAGGGTTTTCATACTTGCATGACAAAGCCTCCTGTGCCACAACCAAGAATCATCAATTACAGTTTTTAAGCAAAAAGAAGTAGCACATTCAATGTTATTTAAATCAAGCATGTAGACGTTGTTGACCCTCTTTCCCTACAAAATAGTGTTGTTACTTAAACTTACAATGCATGAATCCGTGAAAAATTGCACGATGAAGCCTTTGTCACAGAATTGACTGATGCTGAGCAAGTTGTGCTTCAATCATCTACAAGCAAAACATTTTCAATCATAAGGTTCTTGGAATTACCGATTATACCTGCTCATACCACCTTCCTGGTGGTGTTGTCTCCAAGGGTAACATTGCCTCCAGTCCTGGACTCTAGTACAACAAACTGGCTAGCATCACCAGTCATATGTCAAGAGCATCCACTGTCCAGGTACCACATACTCTCACGAGGTCTCTTTTGAGAGCCCTCCTGCAAAATTATCAAATGTTAGTTTTAGGAACCCAAGCAGGTTTGGGTTCCTTCTTATGAAGAGAAGAATGCAATGCATGTGTGGTATGCTGTGGATCATGCACCTTAGGTCTCCACACCCAATGTGTACTATGGTGAAACGTGCAAGTGTGTGAGATGTGTCCAAGCATGCCACAAGAAAAACATCTAACTCCAGGAAAGTGATTTCTTAAGTGATTTGAGTTATAATGCCTCTCCCTAGGTTTTGACAATTGATTAAAAGTAGAATTCATCCTAGTTTTCTTACATGCTTCTAAATCATTTTGAAACTTCAAGTTTGTGCTTTTTAAAACTTTATTTTCAATCCTCAAATTTTTCTCTATCTCCTTTGACTTCTTAAAATCAGATTCAAGAGATGTGTGTGATATTTTTAATGCATCATGCTCTTCAACTAACTCACCATGATTTTTATTTAACTCATCAAATTCATCAAGTAAAGCCATGTGATTTGAATCAATTGTTTGATGGTCTTTAATCAAAATTTCATGCTCTTTTTGTAGATTTAAGAATTCTAATTTCAGGCTAGCATGGGTTTTCTTTAATTTCCTATATGATGTATGGATTGTTTCTTAAACTTCAAGAAGTTGATCGTAGGAAAGTTCACATACCTCTTCTTGATCACTTTGATCTTTTCCCATGAAACACAAGTTTGTAGTTTCTTCCTCTGGTTCAGTCTCAGAGGAATCAGTACCAGATTCTGTCCAAAAGCTCCTTTGGTTCTTCTTCTTGTCCTTCCTAGACTTAGCTTTCTCATCACCTTTTTCTTTGCTTGATTGATCTCTAAGCTTAGGGCAATCAGTTCTCACATGTCCAGGCTTTCTGCATTCAAAATAAATAACATCAGAAGATCCTTTAACATGTTTGTGATCCTTACCTTTTCTCCAACTTTGATGATGCTTTTGTTTCTTCCTTAGAAAGTTTTTGAATTGCCTTGTGATGAAGACAATTTCATCGCTTTCAAACCCAGAAGATTCAGAATCCGATTTGTGTGCCTTCAATGCAATTATTTTCTCCTTTTTCTTTTCACCTGCATCAACATTTCTTTGATTCACCCCTTGCTCGTAAGCAATGAGTGAGCCAAGCAAGTTATCAATAAAATAGGTGTTCAAATCTTTAGATTCTGTGATGGCAGTAATTTTTGCATCATAAGACGAAGGCAAGCATCTCAAGATCTTGTCAACTTTTTCATAATTAGAAAGTTCTTTTCCTAGTGCATGCAATGAAGTAACTATCTGTGTAAACCTAGTGTACATGTCAGAAATCGATTCATGAGGTTTCATACGAAAAAGTTCGTAGTCATGCAAGAGAAAGTTCAAACAGGTTTGTTTAACTTCATTAGTACCTTCATAAGTGATGCACAATTTATCCCAAATTTCTTTACCAGTTTTGCAAGTTGAAACACGCATGTAATCTTCAGATTTCAAAGCACAGAAAAAACAGTTCAAACATTTTGCATTTAATTGAGCTAAATCTCGTTCATCAAAAGTCCATTCGGTAAAAGTAACTTTAGTTTTAAAACCATTAATTTCGTGAGAAGGTGGAGAATAACCTTCTTGAATAAGCATCCACATGCGATAATCAGTAGATTGTAAAAAGTTGACATGCAAGTTTTTCAAAAATCAAAAGGTAAGTTATCGAACAGGGGAGGTCGGGTAATGGAATACCCTTCCGTAGTGTTGCGATTCCCAAAGTTAGCCATGGATCAAATTCAAAGAGTTTTCAAACTTTATTTTTCGAATCCCGCTCTGATACCACTTGAAAGTTCGTTAGGGATGTTAAGCCCTATGAACTTAGTCCCAAGCTAACCAAGAGGGGGGGTGAATTGGTATTTTAAAAACTATTTTCATAAAGAAAGAAAATTACATAAACCAAATCACACCACAGAAATAAATGCGGAATTTAAAAGCGCGGAAGCAAGAAAAAGAACACAGAAATTTATAGTGGTTCGGTCGACTCGACCTACGTCCACTCCTTGGAGGCACCCTCCAAGTATTGCACTGCAAAACGTGACTCTCCTTTAGCCCCCACAGCTAGGCAGAGAAGCCCTCACAAGAAACTCCTTTTTGCCACCCCGGAAAGGCAGAGAACCTTCCTCCTTTTGCTTACTCCTATAGCTGGCAGAGAACCAAAACCAAAAGCAAACTCCTTACCTCTACCGACCCTTCCACGGATGAGAAACTCTAGACGAAGACGAAGCAGAGCGATCCTTGAAGCAACCCTTGTGAATCCCCTCATAAGCTCCCCCTCACAAGATCCTCTCTCTCTCCTCTCTCTCTTTCTCTCCTCAAGGTCTTCTCAGGTCAAGGCAGCAGCCAAAGGTCTTGAAAAACGTTGAACAAGAGCTCTTTAAATAGAAGAGCTTCAAAGGAGCTCATTAATTGCAAGTTGCCGACTATATCGTCCAGGCCGATATCGACATCAGTATGGCCGATCAGTACAAATCAATGAAGATCAGCCAGAGCATAGCCCTGGATGCAAAGCTGGACGATTGAAAATTGGCTTGATCATCCAGGCCGATCTCACGATCGTCCTGGCCGATCAGTTCAAATCAGAGGAAAATCATCCTAACAATAGCCCTGGATACGAGCTGGCCGATATTGATCGTCTTGAAGTAACTTAAGGTTTTTGACTGGATCGTCCTGGCCGATCCTGCGATCGTCCAGGACGATATGATCGTATCAATCATCCTTAATTACTCCCTTGATTTCCTGAACAATTATGGCATAATTTGTGAATATCGTCCAGGCCGATCCGTTGATCGTCCTGGCCGATAATTTAAAAATATAATATACCATAATTGACTTTGGCGGCTACTTCTTTCTATTTTGAGCTTATCGTCCTGGCCGATACACTTATCATCCAGGATGATCTATTAGTGTCGGCTACCTTAATTAAGAATCCTTAATTAGACTTTCTATTTTAAGCTGATCGTCCAGGCCGATCCAAAAATCATCCTGGCCGATATGAGTAAAAACAGAAATTCTAAGTCTCTCAAGTGTGTGTGTGTGTGAAGGGTTACATAGCATCAGTCTCTTTGACCATTAGAAGTAGACTCAAGAGGTGAAAATCAAACATACAGACTGACTCAACCCTAAACCTACGCAATCCTGAACTTGGCTCCTTCTTGATCGTCCGATCTTCGATTCCTTAAAAGTTAGAAGCAACAAGCAGTCCAAGAGAAACAGTGTTTGTCAATCATAAAAACATAATACTTAAAAACTAGGTTTGCAACATGGAGTGGGTTTCATATGGTTGCTTCAAAAGCTTGCACTTTAGTACCATCAAATTCAAGATTTATCTTAAGGAAATTTTTGGGTAGAAGATGATCTATTTGGTGTAAAAGGACTTGGCTACTCCGTCACATCGGGAAGGTGAAAGTGATTTTCTAAGGAATTCTATGCCTAGTTGTGGGGGCTAATGAGAAGTCACTAAAGGTTTAGTGCAATACTCAAAGGGTGCCTTTTAGGAGTGGTTGTAGGTCAGGTTGGATCGAACCACTATAAATCTGGTATGTTCTTTCTGATTTTCTTTTACACTTTATTTTTTACTTTGATTAACTACTTGGGTGAAATCTATTATTATTTTTTAATATTAATTTAATTTGTTTATAATATAAGATATAAAAAGATTTTTCTTTTAGTTAAAGAAGGTTTTAAATATTCAATTCATCCCCCCTCTTGGTTAGCATCGGGACTAGTTCATAAGGGCTTAACAGCCCTGACGAACTTTTAAGTGGTATTAAAGCGGGATTCATAAATTAAGTTTTTAAAAACTTTTGAATTTTGATCAACGGCTAATTTTTATAATCGTAATATTACAGAAGCATATTCAATCACATGACTACTTTTATTTTGAAAATATTTCTTTTAATTTTTGGAAAATTTTGAAAGTTCGTTAGGGATGTTAGACCCTTCTGAACTAGCCCAAGGCTAACCAAGAGGGGGGGGGGGGGGGGGTGAATTGGTATTTTAAAAAAAATTTAAACCAAAGACCAACAAAGCTCAAACTGAAATCAACACAGAAAAAATAAGTGCGGAAGCAAGAAAAAGAACACAAGGGTTTATAGTGGTTCGGTCAACTCGACCTACGTCCACTCCTCGGAGGCGCCCTCTGAGTATTGCACTACCAAAGTGACTCTCCTTTTGCTCCCATAGCAAGACGGAGAAGCCTTTACAAAAACCTCTTTTTTTCCACCCCGGGCAAGGCAGAGAACCCAACTTCTTTTGCTTCCTCCCGAAGCAGGCAGAGAACCTCGATCAATTACTAAAGCTTACCTCTCCCAACCCGTCCAAGGACAAGAGACTCTAGTGGAAGAAGAAGTGGAACGATGCTTGGAGAAACCCTTGTGATTCTCCCTCACAAGCTCCCCCTCAAAAGATCCTCTCTCTCTCTCTCTCTCTCTCTCTCTCTCTCTCTCTCTCTCTCTCTCTCTCTCTCTCTCTCTCTCTCTCTCTCTCTCTCTCCTCTAGGCTTTCTCAGGTCAAGACATCAGCAAAAGATTTTTCAAAACATTGAACAATAGCCCTTAAATAGAAGAGCTTCAAAATAACTCATTAATTGTAAGTTGCTGACATTATCGTCCAGGACGATAGTATAATTTGAGTCTAATCAGCCGGGACGAACAGAAGAAAGTTGTTCCTATCATCCAGGACAATCATAAATCATCCTGTATGATTAGTTCAAATCACAGACTATCAGCCAGATAACCACTCTGAAAAGAGTTATGTACGATTCCAAAATAGCTTGATCGTCCAGGCAGATCTCACGATCGTTCCAGATGATTAGTTCAAATCAGAGGAAAATTGTCTAGAGCATCGCCCAGAATTTGAGCTGGCCGATCCTAATCATCCAGACCATTGCCTAGAATTTTGAGATGTCCGATATTTGTCGTCCAGGAGCAACTAAGGTTTTTGAACTGATCGTCCCGATCGATCTTGCGATCGTCTAGGACAATGTGATCGTATCAATTATCCTTAATTTCTTTCCTTAATTATCATATTAATTTAGGCATAATTGTATCAAATCGTTCAAGACGATACAAGATCGTCCTGGCTGATTGCCAAAAATAAAGAATGCCTAAATAGATCATGGCGGCTGATTCTTTATGTTTTAAGCTTATCATCATGGCTGATACATGTATCGTCCAAGCCGATCGGCTAATGACAGCTACCTTAACTAAGATGACTGATTAGGATTTCTGTTTTGAACCCTATCGTCTAGGACGATAATAATATCCTCCGGAATGATGTGAGTAAAACAAAAACTCTAAGTCAGACATAAAAAAAAAATCACTCAAGTGTGTGTGTGTGTGTAGGGTTACTTAGCATCAGAACACTTCAATGGTTACAATTGACTCAAGAAAGGGAAAAAAGAAAAATATAGACTAACTCAGACCTAGTCTACCCAATCTTGAGTTGGTTCCAATTGACATCTGATCTTGTGTCCCTAAAATGTCAGTAGAAAAGGCAGTCGTAGAGAAATAATAATGTTTGCTAATCATTAAAACATAATCCATGAAAATAGATTTGCAATAATCTCCCCCTTTTTTGATGATGGCAAAACACTCTGACGATTAATTCCCAATCAGTAGTGCAAAACATAAAAAAAGCTTTCAAATTTTCAGAAAAGAACAGGTACAACCTTACTTCTCCCCATTTTGACATCTAAAAAAGGAGTAGGAAACTAAAAACAAACTAAAGCAACTAGAACTAAAAGAAAAATACCATGCAGAAAAAACCAACTATTGAAAAAAGACACTAAACTAGAAAAAAGAGGGACCCTGATCATTAGATGGAGGTGGTGGTGGTGACTGCTGGAAGTAACTGGATATGGCAGCGAATTATGAGCCAAACCAGGCCATGTCTTGGTCGTGCTGCTACTGTTGGTGTGCAGCATAGGCATCGAAACAAGCCATATCCTCTTTGTGCTGCTGTTGGTGATGAGCCATGAAACTGTCGAACAGGGCCTCCAACTGATCAAATCTCTCCACCAACTGATCCAACTGTGAGTGCTGGCAGAGAGGAATGGGTTTAGGAACGGGAGTGGGAGCCTCCTCCTCCTCGGCCCCTTGAGCTTCCCCATCTCCTGGGTGGAGACAAGTACTGTGAAGGACATTGAAGGAACTGTTTGAGTAGCAGGAGGCGGATGATTGGGTGGAGCAGGATATTAAAGATTGTGTTTGGTTTCAAGAACATATGAAATGATGTGTCCTAAATCAAGGTTGGGTTTCCTCTTATGACCTGGATCGCGGATTATTGTCAAGTGATCAATGTATCAAAAGATAAGGTCAGTAGCATTAAACTCTCTATGGGCCATGATGTAAAAGGTATTAAGTAAAAGAAGTGGAGTGATGTGGATTCGGTCCACAGCTTTTGAATAATGGAAGTGTGAAGGACATGTTGGATTGTCCTAGTATCTTTGAGTAAAGAGCTAGTATCTCTAGTATGAAAGGGGGCATTGGTGTGGCGAATAAAGTGGTTTGCAGAGGACCAATTATAGTCAGGATCAGTGACAATGATATGCAACTTATCCCCAGTACTGAATAGCTGCAACAATTCAGCACAGTCCTGATATGTGATCTCGACAGGGCGTCGATTCATATAGGAGGTGAGGGCAGTGTAGGAGGTGTTTATGCGAAGGTTTGCAAAAAATTCAAAGAGGTGTTTAGAAGAAAAGAGGACAATGAGAGTAAGAATAAAGCATAGAGAAGCGTGAGTGAATAGGTCTAATATCATATATGAGAGATGGACAGGATTGATTATTCTGGAGAGAGTGATCCCACATTCTTTGTATCGATGGTAAGCAGCCTGATCTTCTGCCTCCCTGAATCGAGGGTCCAGTGTTGCCCTCGAGGAGCTTCCAGAGGTCTGACGAACGCGCTTTCATCCAACCATAGCAAGAAATTAGGAAGTAGACAAGAGATGAGAAGAAGATTGATGTGAGAAATATGGCTGGAATGCTCTAAATTTAAAGAAATGGCCACATCGTCTAGGATGATCATAGAATATTCTAGGACGATCTGGTTCAATAATTGCGTACAGGCCGATTGGTCAAAAAGGTGGTCCGATCGTCCGGGATGATCAGACTTTGACCGGGATGATTAGATACAGACGATCGTCCCGAGGAGTCAGACCGGACGACCTTTTCAGATCGTCTAGGCCGATTAGGTGTATCGTCCAAGACGATGCTCAATAATGAATCATATGGGCCAAATTTAAAGCATTTTAAATCATGCGCCATATGAATTGTCCAGGACAAACAGTGGATCGGCCAGGACGATTGTCCAAAAATGGATCATCTCGGGCAATTTTAAAGATTTTAAACGTATTGACACGTGGATCATCCAGGACGATCCGGTGTATCGGCCAGGATGATTTTCATAAGGGCATCGTCCAGGATAAAAATTTTATTGGCCAAGACGATCAAGTTGATTTTAACAGAGTTCGATCAGATCGTCCAGGACGATACTGTATCATCCAGGACGACGAATTTCAACAAAATCAGAAACGTCCAGCAGATAGATTTTGAATATAAATAGTCCAATCGTCCAGGATGATATAAACATCGGCCATGATTATGTGACAAAATTTGGAAAGTCAGGGAAAGATGGAAATGATCAGAGAGAGTCCACAAACAATAAAACCAATCTAAAAACATCAACAAAAAAAGATAAAAACAAACATTTTTTTAAATTTTTACAAAGCGGCATATGATAAATTTCCCAAATAATTAAATTTTAAATATTTGAAAGATCAATGAGTTAACAATAACTAAATTTGAAAATGGTAGAATATCTGATCATATTAACCCTAGCTCGGACTTCTTTCAGGGCACAAATCGTCTTTTGAAAACAAATTGCCTAACTCAGAATAAACAAATTGGGTAAAAAGAAGATCCGTTCAAAACTTGCTCCAAAGAAAAATAACTTATAAAATAATATACCAAAGCAGTTTGTCTCAATGATGGTATTTGAAATCAAGCATTTGAAAATATCAAGTAATTCATGAATTCTTCTAAAATTTTAAAAGTTTGAAAGAGAGGTAAGCTTGTCTTATGTGGGCTCATTTTATGCCTCTTGTCAATTTGAATGGCGCTCTTTGCGCATCTTTTGATTTTTGATACACTTTTGTGTATAAAGATTTTTTAATTTGGCGTCATTGCACATCTTTTTGTTTTTGGCATCATTGGCCTTTTTCTTTTTCTTGTTCTTACAAGCTAGATCCCTTTTTCAACAACTCTTAAAATATAATTAGTTATGAGTAGATCTTTCAGATATTAGAGAAGAAAAACTCACTGTCTAATATAAGGAAGAATAGACCACAAAGTAGACTTTAGAAATTATATGATAAGTGCAATGATAAGATTTCATTTAACTTAAAAGATATATAAAAGCTTTGGATATTATAAATATAAGGAAGATTACTGTAGCAAGGTAAAAAAGATCTTAATTTCATAAACCAGTTGTTAATTTGAGAAAAACTTTTGTTTAGGAAAGAAAAATTATACCACTAAAAGAGGTTAGAGGGAGAAAAATTATCAACAGTATTTCTCCCTTTAACTGATTTAGAAATATTAATCATTGGCTATAAATCTCCAAAATTTAAGAGCAAAGAAAAATCATTATAAAGACAAATAAACCCAAAGTAAAAACAACTAAAACAAATAGAAAAAAGCTAGCATAAAAGACAAAAATAATCAAAATGCATATCAAGAATTTATAAAGCAGCAAGTTTAAGCAGTTATGAGGCACGAGCCTCCATTTGTCCAAGAATCATATGCTCTCATAAGGTCTTTGATGAGAACAATCATGCAAAAATCAACAATCGTCAGATTTAGGAACCTAAATAGGTTTAGGTCCCTTCTTATGAAAGGTAGAATGCAATGCATGCGTGCTATGCTGTGAATCATGCAATTTGGGTCTCCACACCCAATGTGTACTATGGTGAAAAGTGCAAGTGTGCGAGATGTGTCCTAGCATGCCATATGAAAAGCATCTAACACCAGGAAAAAGATTTCTTAAATGGTTTGGGTTATAATGCCTCTTCCTAGGTCTTGACTTTAGATCAAAAGCGGGTGTCATCCAATTTCTCTTAATTATTTTCAATTTAGTTTTAAACCTCGAGTTAGTACTTTCTAAAGCAGCTTTCTTAATCCTCAAATTTTGCTCCATTTCTTTAGATTTCTTAAAATCAGATTCAAGTTAGGTATGTGAAGCTTTTAATGAATTATGCTCATCAATCAATTCCAAATGCTTTTTATTTAATTCATCAAATTCATCAAGTAAAGCCATGTGATTTGAATCAATCGTTGAATGATCTTTGAGAATAATTTCATGCTCTTTTTGTAAATTCAAAAGCTCCAATTTTAAACTAGCATGAGTTTTCTTAAGTTTTTTGTGTGATGCATGCATTTTCTCACAAATTTCAAATAGTTGATTATAGGTTGGTTTACATATCTCTTCTTCATCACTTTGATCAAGATGATCTTCTGCCATTAAGCATAAGTTTATTATTTCTTCCTCAGGTCCAGTCTCAGTTGAATCGGATGCAGATTTTGCCCAGAATGCCTTTTGAATTCTCTTCTTGTCCTTCCTAAACTTAGGTTTCTCCTCACTCTTTTCTTTGCTAGAGTGATCCTATAGTGTAGGACAATCAGCTCTGACATGTCCAGGGTTCCTTCATTCAAAACAAACAACATCAGAAGATCGTTTAGAATATTTGTTATCCTTACATTTTCTCCAATTTTGATAATGCTTGTGACTCTTCCATAGAAAGCTTGTGAATTGCCTTGTGATTAAGGCAATTTTATCGCTTTTAGACCCGGAAGAATCAGAGTTTGTGTTGTTGACCTTTAATGCCATAGTTTTCTCCTTTCTTTTCTCACATGCATTAAGATTTCTTTGATTCACCCCTTGCTCGAAAGCAATAAGTGAGCCAAGTAAGTTATCAATCGAATAAATATTCAAATCTTTAGATTCAGTAATGGCGATGATTTTAGCATCAAAAGAGGAAGGCAAGCATCTCAAAATCTTATTTACTTTTTCATAATTTGAATGTTCTCTTCCTAAGGCATGCAAAGAAGTTACAATTTGAGTAAACCTTGTATACATATCAGAAATTGATTCAGAATGTTTCATACAAAAAAGTTCGTAATCATGTAAGAGAATATTCAAACGAGATTGCTTAACCTCATTGGTTCCTTCATAAGTAATGCACAACCAATCCCAAATCTCTTTTCCAGTAGAGCAAGTAGAAACACGCATGTATTATTCAGATTTTAAACCACATAAAAAATAATTCAAACACTTTGCATTAAGTTGAGCTAAATCTCTTTTATCAAAAGTCCATTCAGTAAAAAGCACTTCATTTTTAATTCCATTAAGTTCACGAGAAGGTGGACAATATCCTTCTTTAATAAGCATCCACATGTGATAATCAGTTGATTGTAAAAAAGTAGACATGCGAGTTTTCCAAAAATCAAAAGGTAGATTATCAAACAAAGGTGGTTGTGTAAAATAATATCCTTCCATTATATTACGATTCCCAAAGTTAGCCATGGATCAAAATTCAAAAGGTTTTCAAACTCAGTTTTTATGAAATCGCTCTGATACCACTTGAAAGTTTATTAGGGATGTTATGCCCTTATGAAATGGTCCAAGGCTAACCAAGAGGGGGGGGGGGGGGTGAATTGGTATTTTAAAAAAAATTTAAACCAAAGACCAATAAAGCTCAAACCAAAATCACCACAGAAAAAATAAGTGCAAAAAAATTAAGTGCGGAAGCAAGAAAAGAACACAAGGGTTTATAGGTTCGGTCAACTCGACCTACATCCACTCCCCGGAGGTGACCTTCGAGTATTACACTACCAAAGTGACTCTCCTTTTGCTCCTACAGCAAGGCAGAGAAGCCCTTATAAAAACCTCCTTTTTGCCACCCCCGGCAAGACAGATAACCCAACTTCTTTTGCTTCCTCCTGAACCAGGCAGAGAACCTCCATCAATTGCTGAAGCTTACCTCTCCCAACCCTTCCAAGGACAAGAGACTCTAGTGGAAGAAGAAGTGAAATGATGCTTGGAGCAACCCTTGTTAATCTCACTCATAAGCTCTCCCACACAAGATCCTCTCTCTCTTTCCTTCTCTCTCTCTCCTCTAGGCTTTCTTAGGTCAGGACAGCAGCAAAAGATTGTTCAAAATGTTGAACAATAGCCCTTAAATAGAAGAACTTCAAAATAGCTCATTAATTGCAAGTTGCCGACATTATCGTCCAGGATGATAGTAATATCGTCATGTACGATCAGTGCAATTTGAGCCTAATCAGCCAGGAAGATCTGGGACGAACAAAAGAAAGTTGTTCCTATCGTCCAGGACAATCATAAATCATCCTGTACGATTAGTTCAAATCACAGACTATCGGCCAGACAACTGCTCTAAAAAGAGTTCTGAACGATTCCAAAATAGCTTGATCGTCCAGGCTGATCTCACGATCGTCCCAGATGATTAGTTCAAATCTGAGGAAAATTGTCAAGAGCATCGCCTGAAATTTGAGCTGGCCGATCTTGATTGTCCAGACCATCGCCTGGAAATTTAAGTTGTCTGATATTTATCGTTCAGGAGAAACTAAGGTTTTTGAACTGATTTTCCCAGCCGATCTTACGATCGTCTAGGACGACGTGATCGTATCAATCATCCTTAATTGCTTTCTTTAATTACCAGATTAATTTAGGCATTAATGTATCAAATCGTCCAAGATGATACAAGATCGTCCTGGCTGATTGACAAAAATAAAGAATTCCTAAATAGATCACGGCGGCTAATTCTTTCTATTTTAAGCCTATCGCCCTGACCGATACATGTATCGATCAGGCCGATCGGCTACTGGTAGTTTCCTTAACTAAGATGACTAATTAGGGTTTCTGTTTTGAACCCTATCATCCAGGATGATAATAATATCTTCCGGGATGATGTGAGTAAAACAGAAATTCGAAGTCAGATAGAAAAAAATCACTCAAGTGTGTGTGTGTATGGTTACTTAGCATCAGAACACTTCATTGGTTACAATTGACTCAAGAAAGGGAAAAAGAAAAATACAGACTGACTCAGACCTAGTCTATCCAATCTTGAGCTGGTTCCGATTGTCGTCTGATCTTGTGGCCCTGAAATGTTAATAGAAAAGGCATTCGTAGAGAAACAAGAGTGTTTGCTAATCATCAAAATATAATCCCTGAAAATAGATTTGCGACAAATTTACATGTCTACTTTCTTGTAATTAATTGACTATCGAATGTGGCATATGATTCTAATTGGTTATTATGTACCATCATGAATTACATATGAAATAAAATTGATATTCCTTTTAATTAATGGATTAGGGTAGAACAAATTAATACTCAATTGAATACTAAATGTTTGTATAAATTTTTTGTGCTTTAAATTTTAAAGATTGTATGTTAATATCCACGTGCACTACTGGCAAGAAAATTTGGAATAAATTACACACTATATATGAATGTACTAGTGAAGTCAAGCAATCTAGGTTGAATATTTTAATGCATGATTATGACTATTTTATATAAAACCTAATGAGATAATCTTAGACATGTATATAAGGTTTACTCAAATTGTGATATCATTACATGCTTTAGGTAAAGAATTTTCAAACTTTGAAAAGGTCAATAAAATTTTATGTTGTCTATTTGATAAGTTTGATGCAAAAATTGTTGTTATTTATGAATAAAAAAATTTGAATGAATATTCTATTGACAATTTGATTGGCTCACTCATTTTCTACAAGAAAAGTTTGGGTAAAAAACTTTTGGATGCAGGTGAAACAATTGTGCTAAAATATGAATATACAGAGAAAAGTGGCTCAGTAGATGATGAAAGTGATGAGTTCACAAGAAAATTTAAAAATCTATTAAAACATAAGCATAAATATCAACAAAAGTGGAACAAAGATAAACATGGTAACAATGTTCAGATTTCCTCTGATACTATTAATTTTAGGTGTAGAAAATTCAGACATATAAAAAATTAATGCCCTAATTTAAAAACTCTTTCTGTAAAGGAAAATGATAAAGCTAAACAAATTTAAAAAAGGGCAGATGATAAAAAGAAAAAAGTCTCCTAGGCAGACCTAGTTTCTAAATCATCAGACCGGAAGCAAGGTAATAAGGTATAAAGTTTTGTTTATGTGTTAATGTACTGTAGTTAATGCATGTATATATGTTCTTTTTTTATTTTGTTTATTATAAATATATTTTTTTGTGTTGTTCTTGTTGTTTTTTTTTTGTTTTGTAATCATTTTATTTTATTTTTCTTGTACCTTTTTATGATTTATCTCAGATTTTTACACACAAATCAGTGTTCATATTATATTTCCTTAAGAGAATCAATTCACTTCTCTAAATTTTTAAAAAATGAAAATTTTTACCTCTTTATCATAAAAATTTATTAAGCAGTGATTGACTTCTCTAAATCAGTTAAAGAAAGAAACATCGATGATTGTCTCTCTTCTTCTAACTCTTTTAGTGGTGTATTTTCTTTTTAAAGGAAAATCTTTTTCAAATTTAAAGTTGGATTTTGAAATTGAGATTTATTCTATCTTCTTACACTAGTTTATATCATATGAATAATACTCAAAGTCATTAAATCTCTTTCAAGTTTTCTTGATCAGGTTGTTGTATTTATTATATGAATATGATCCTATTTTATAGTTTATTTTTCCTTATATTAGAGAGTGCATTTTTCTTCTCTTATATCTAGAAGAAATCCTTACAAATGAGAGTTTTTAAAGGTTTCGAAAGAGAGCTAGCTAACAAAAATGATAAGAGACATAAAATGATCTCAAAAGAAAATTGAAAATACACGTAATGGTCACCAAAAAATTGAAAGATATACAATGTTTATAAAAAATCAAAAGACGTGCAAATTGTGTCTAACAACTGATAAGAGGTACAAAATGAATCCACAAGAAATTAAGCTTCCTTCTCTTTCAATTCAATAAATCTTAGAAGAATTCATGTGCTACTTGATATCTTCTAATACTTGATTTTTGGAAGTTATAATTTTAGTTGACTACTTTATAATATTATTCCATCAGATATTTTTTTAAAAAGAAGTTTGAACAATTCACTTTTCTTATCTGATTTCTTGCCGGTATTAGATTTTTGTTTTAAAAAGGACTTTAACATGTAAGGAGCCTTAGCTAGGATTGATAAAATTCAAATTTCTAACCTTTCTAGATCTTAGTGCAGTCACTTCATTTCTTACTATATTTTTGAATAAAATCAAGTGGTAACTTTTTTATTTTGAAAATATTTGTTGAAATTAATTTATTCTTCCTAAAATATCAGCACCACATCCACCAGATCTGAGTTTGTTATATGTGTTATGTTTTATTTTTTTTGTGTTTCCCTTCTTTTTGATGATATCAAAGGGGGAGAATGTATTTGTCTGGTTCTATTTATTCATCTTATATTTGTATTAGTTTATCTGTTGTTTAAGTTTTAAAAGTTTTTATTATTTTTTATTTATTTCTATGTAAAAAAGGAAATTTTTTTTATTTCCCCTACTTTTAATATAATTATCTTATTGAAGGGGAGATTAGGAAAAAATGTTTTTAAATTTACAAATTCAATTAGTAATATTTACCATAATAAAAAAAGGGAGATATTGTTATAACTCGAGCTTTCGAGTTTATATTTTTTATGATAATATATATTGTGACTCACATCTTGTTATCTACTTATATTTGTAATATATTTTTATTTGTGTGTACTAACTTTTCAGGAATACCATACTTCATCCAATAAAGATTTAAGGCTCAAGATTGGGTAAAATAGGTTATATTATAATAATTTTTGTAATATTTATTGATGTATTTTTGATTTCTTGAGTCAAGTCCTGTAAGGGTGTATGCTTGCTTGGTGGCCATCCACATTTACACTTAGGGGAAGTGAGATTGAGTCAAAAATAGAAGTTTGTTTTGAACTAATCATATTAGATGATTTATATTGTCTAGGATGATCAGCTCATTTAACTAATCATACTTAATGATTTCGATCATCTAGGACGATTCATTATGATCTAGGAAAATAACCACCAATGATAATTTAGGCAAGAGTTTAAGATTCAAATTGTATTCTAATCGTTCTAGATGATCTAGATTATCTTGGATGATCAATACAAATCATGCCTAAATTGATAATTTAATTAGGGGATTAATTATGATTAAATTATTCAATCATATCATCCTAGATGATTTATATATCATACTAGATGATGTTTGCTGACATATTTGATTTTTCTAAATCGTCAAAGATGAAATACTATAATTTTTTTTAATCATCCATAATGATCCATAATATCATCCTAGACAATATGTATAAATTTAAACTGATTGTCCAGGACTATCAGGTCAAATTCTACACATCGTACTAGATGATCATGCGATCATCCAGGATGATATTTGGCACCAAAATTGAGTTTTTAGGATTTTTTTAAGCCCTCTTTTTCAACACATTATACCAGATGATCCTGCAATCATCATGGACAATCTTTACTGCCAAGATTGATTTTTAAGGCTTTTCAAAGCCCTCTATTTAAGATTTGTCAAGGCGCATGATAAGTGTATTTGACAGCCATTATGTCTTCATTCTTTTGGAGAAAACGTAAAGAGAGAACTTTAAAGGGAGATAGGAAAGGGTGGAGTTTGAGAGCGAGAGAAGATCCTTTGAGGGGGTTTCAAGGGAGTGTGGAGGGAGTTTCACATGATTTCTCCGACAAGCTTGCACCTCAGTACCATCAGATTCAAGGTTCATCTTGAGGGAACTTTTGGGAAGAAGAAGATCTTTTTGGTGTCAAAGGACCCAGCTACTTCACCGTACTGGGGAAAGTGGAAGTGATTTTATAAGGGCTTCTCAACCTAGCTGTGGGGGCTAAAGGAGAGTCGCTAAAGATTTAGTGCAATACTCAAAGGGTGCCTCCGAGGAGTGGACGTATGTCAGGTTGGACCGAATCACTATAAATTTGGTGTGTTCTTTCTGATTATCTTTTGCACTTTATTTTTTACTATGATTAACTACTTGGTTGAAATCTCTTATTAAGCTTTTTATTATTGATTTAATTAGGTTTATTTGCAAGATATAAAAAGATTTTTCTTTTAGTTAAAGAAGTTTTTAAATATCCAATTTACCCCCCTCTTGGTTAGTCTCGAGACTAGTTCATAAGGGCTTAACAACCTTGACAAACTTTCAATTTCTCTGCTTGATCAATGGTTATAATGGCCTTGATCTTCTATGTGAGACCCTCTACTTATGCTGTCGTCACTAGCATAGAGGTACTAAAAATATTTTGTTTAGTGGGTTGGCTGATAACATTATGAACCGCATGACCACCTTCATGAGTGCTCCGTACTCCTGAGATTTAAGTATTTTTTTAGGTTTAGAGGATCAGTAGGATGATTAGGCATGTTTAATGATAACATTTCTTTACATCATTTCCATCATTGCTACTATCTAGGTGATCATAAATCATTTTCTCATTCAACTAAGAGATTTTCTTATCCTTAGCTCTCATTTGTCATCTCATTTACCATTGCATATCAACAAGCATGACATATTTAGCATCGAAAGGATTCTCCTTGGTATTCTTTCTCTATTTCTAAAAAGAGGCATCCTCTACCGGCGTTAGATCCAACCTCACGATTCCGCCGCTATATTTTCCTAACTAGTGGTGGCTGCCAATTATCACCATCTTCACCATCATTATAATAGGCTTCATCATTGATGTTGGTTGCCTCACCATGTAGACCATCTTTATTTCTATTGTGTCTTCTATTTCTTCTTCTTCCTCTTCATGTATTTAAATATCCTAGTGATGGCGCCATTGAATTTCTGGTTCATTGTTGGTTAGGAAGATTTCCTCGACTCGCAAGTTACTGTCAAAATTATTTTCTTATTTTAATGGCAATGAATAATGATGGGATCCCCCAGAGGATTCTATGGGGTGTTGATCATCATGATGGATTCATCATGGGCCTTATTTTGCACCCACTTCTGACATTATCTGTTCTTGGGGATGGATCTTTGAGAAGCCGCACCGAATGTCACACCCAATTTGATTATTTTTTCTCTTTCCCTTTTTTCTTCTTCATGATGCTTCAACCTCCATATTTTCTTTTCATTCCACTAAAACCTTTTTGTAGTGTATCCTTGAACATGCGATTTTGGTGTCACACCTTGATGCTCATCGGGTAGAACATGTTTTCTTTCTTTTTTTTCCACTGCAACATATAGGCATTCTCTTGGTAATGTTCTTCTGGCCTCAGTTATTAACTATAGTTGGAACTTCTTTTTCTTTAGTCCCTTCTCCTTCATAGACTTTAGGACCCTATAAACTTGAGTCGATAGTGTTTCAGGCTCCTTCTTCAGGGGAATTAAGGCTTTGTGCTGCTACTCCTAGAAAGATTTCTTTAGCTTCCCAAATAAAATGTAGTTATTAGGTGTCAATAATGTTACGAATGCAACGATGAAGTCTGATTAGCAATCGTATGTCATTTTGGTGGAGTCATGTGCCAAATTTCTTAATTTATGTCTCAGTATTCATGCCACCACCTCAACCGAACACAATTGATTAAATAAATTATATTTTGTTTTAATGTTGATAACATTCAGGTTGCAAAAACGAAGTCCGTTCTTTGATCAAACATCATTTTGGTGATATGGTGTGTAAATTTTAGGTGTCGGTCATCACTTTGGTCTGATCTCGTCTGATTTAATCGTGATGGCTCTCGACTTAGGAGAACTCAACATCCTGATTGCAACAGTGCAATCTATTTGGTAATAAGAGGTTATTTGATCAAGTGGTGCGTCACATTGATGCACGCATTGCTTGATTCGTTGATTTTGTCCTATTGTGGGTGATTTTATGCATAGGAGTCAACATGTGTATCATAGTTTGATTTGTTTTTGTTAAAAGGAGAGAAGCCTTAGGAGAGATGAGACATGATGTTGAAACATAGGCTTTCTGAGTTATATCTAACTCAAGAGGATCTCATAGCAACAGAAAAGCAAGTAGCATACATTTTCTGGTAATTACAAATATTAAATCTCCTATAAATAAAGTATTCTTGTCTCCATCGAAGTTATCATACTCTCATAATTCGATGAATGATTTATGAACTTGAAAGTTCATCGCCTTCGGCTTTCCCAATGCATCTTTAAATTTTTCCTCATAGTAGAATTGTCATTTTAGAATACCCACATATATTATTTAAAACTTTTTTTTCACAAATTTGATCGGAGTATCCTCATTTTAAAGTTCGTTAGGGTTGTTAAGCCCTTACGAACTGGCCCGAGACTCACCAAGAGAGGGGGGGGGGTGAATTGGATATTTTAAAAATTTCTTTAACAAAAAGAAAAATCTTTTTATATCTTACAACATAAACAAATTAAATCAATAAAAAGATTAATCAGAGATTTCACCCAAGCAATTAATCGTAGTAAAAAATAAAGTACAGAAGATAATCAGAAAGAACACACCAAATTTATAGTGGTTCAGTTCAACCTAACCTACGTCCACTCCTCGAAGGCGCGTTCTGAGTATTACACTAAACCTTTAGTGACTCTCCTTTAGCCCCCACAGCTAGGCAGAGAAGCCCTTATAAAATCACTTCCACCATCCCCGGTACAGCGGAGTAGCCGGGTTCTTTGACACCAAATAGATCTTCTTCTTCCCAAAACTTCCCTCAAGATAAACCTTGTATCCGATGGTACTAATGTGCAATCTTGTTGGAGCAATCGTGTGAAATCCCCTTTACACTCTCTTGACACACCCTCCAAGGATCTTCTCCCTCTCAAACTCTACACTTTCCTCTCTCCTTTTAAGTTATCTATTCAAGTTTTATCTAAAATAATGAAGACATAATGGCTGCCAAAGACAATTACCAAGTGCCTTGACAAATCTTAAATAGAGGACTTTAAAAAAACCCTAAAAATCAATCTTGGCAACAAAGTCATCTAAGACGATTGCAGGATCATCTCATACGATGTGCTTAAAAAGAGAGCATAAAAAACTCAATTTTAACACCAAACATCATCCTAGACGATCACATGATCGTCTAGTATGATTTATAGAATTTGACCTGATAGTCCTGGACAGTATCAGGATAGTCGTGGATGATCAATTTAAATTTATACATATCATCCAGGATGATATTGTAGATCGTCCTGGATGATTAGAAGAAAAATTATAGTATTTCATCTTAGAGGATTTGAGAAAATCAAATATGATGGCAAACATCATCCAGTATGATATACAGATCGTCCAAGACGATCTAATTGAATACTTTAATCATAATTAGTCCTCTAATCATATAATCAATTTTGGGATGATTTATATTGATCATCCAAGATAATCTAGATCGTCCGGAATGATTAGAAAAAAATTTGAATCTTAAATCCTTGCCTAAATTATCATTAGTGATAATTTTCCAAAATCATAATGAATCATCCTAGATGATCAAAATCATTTAGTACGATTAGTTCAATGAGCTGATCGTCCTAGAAAATATAAATCATTTAGTACAATTAGTTTAAAACTTTAACTTCCAGTTCTTACTCAATCTCACTACCCCTAAGTGTGTGTGTGTAATGGCCACCAAGCAAGTATACACCTTTATAGGACTTGACTCAAGAAATTAAAAAATACATCAATAAATATTATAAAAATTGTTATAATATAGCCTATTATATCCATTCTTGAGTCTTAAATCTTTATTGGATGGTGCATGATATTCCTGAAAAGTTAGTACGTACACAAATAAAAATATATTACAAACACAAGTAGATAATAGGATGTGAACCATAATATTTATTATCATTAAAAATATAAACTCATAAGCTCGAGTTGTAATAATCTCCCCTTTTTTTATGATGATAAATATTAGTAGTTCAATTTATAAATTTAAAAATATTTTTTCCTTATCTCTCCCTCACTAAGATAATTATATTAAAAACCGGGGAAATTAAAATAGTTTTTTTTAAATAAAAAAGATTAAAAATTTATATAATAGATAAACTAAAGCAAATACAGGATGAACATATACAACTTAAATACAAATGCAACCAGTTTCCCCCCTTTAACCTTATTAAAAAGAAAAAAGCACAGAAAAAAACAAACAAACAACAAAAAATGAAGTAAACACAAAAGATCAAATGAAACCTTGATCAATTAAGGGTGATGGTAATGTTTAAGAAGAAATAATTGATTTCAGCAAATTTTCTAAAATGAGAAAGTTACCTCTTGATTTTATTCAAAAGTATAATAAAAATTGAATTGACTGCACTAAGATATAGAAAGGTTAGAAATTTGAATTTTATCAACCCTAGCTCAGGCTCCATATAGGTTAAAGTCCTTTTTAAAACCAAAATCTAATTCATATATTAAATCAAATAAAAAAATCAAACTTCTTTTCAAAAAGATATATGATAAAATAATATTATAAAGTAATAAACCAAAATCATATTTTTCAAAATTCAAGTGTTTGAAGATATTAAGTAGCACATGAATTTTCTAAGATTTAAAGATTTAAAAGAGAATGAAGCTTAATTTTTTGTGGGCTCATTGTGTGCTTCTTGTCAATTATTTGATGCACTTTGCGCATCTTATAAATTTTTTATATACTTTGTGTATCTTTCAAATTTTTTTGGTGATCATTGTGTATCTTTTCAGTTTTCTTTTAGGCTCATTTTATGCCTCTTGTCATTTTTGCGAGCTAGCGCCCTTTTGAAATCTTTAAAAAAAACTTTCAGTTGTGAGGATATCTTTTAGATATAAGAGAA
The DNA here is from genome assembly GCA_016618105.1 of Dendrobium huoshanense. Lineage (NCBI taxonomy): Eukaryota > Viridiplantae > Streptophyta > Magnoliopsida > Asparagales > Orchidaceae > Dendrobium > Dendrobium huoshanense. The sequence continues at coordinate 6,147,679 of CM028346.1, forward strand.
GAAAAAACTCACTATCTAATATAAGAAAGAATAAAATACAAAATAGAATCATATTCATATGATAAATGCAACAACCTGATCAAAAAAATTTAAAAGAGATTTAATGACTTTGAACATTATTTATATGAGATAAATTATTGTAAGAAGATAGAATATATCTCAATTTTAAAGTTCAACTTTAAAATTGAAATAGATTTTGCTTCAAAAAGAAAACACACCACTAAAGAAGCTAGAAGAAGAGAGAAAATCATCGATGCTTCCTCCTTTAACTGATTTAGAGAAGTCAATCACTGCTAACTAATTTTTTAGGTAAAAAGAAGGTAAAATTCTCATTTTTAAAAAAATTGAAAGAACAAATTAATTCTCTTAAGAAAATATAATGTGAATAATGATATGTGTGTATTGATCCGAGATTAATCACAAAGAAATACAAGAAAAATAAAATAGAATGATTACAAAAACATATAAAAAATAGCACAAAAAAACATTTAAAATGAACACAACAAAACATAGAACATATATGAATACAATAACTAAACACAAACAAAATTTTATATCTCATTACCTTGCTCCGGGTCTGATGATTCAGAAAGTAGGTCTGCCAAGGAGATTTTTTATTTTTTATTATCTGTCCTTTGTACAATTTATTTAGCTTTAACATTTTTCTTTACAAGAAGAGTTTTCAAATTAGGGCATGATTTTTTATATGTCTAGGTTTCCTACATCCAAATTAAATAATGACAGTGGAAATCTTAACATTCTTATCATTTTGATCTTTGTTCCACTTTTGTTGATGCTTTTACTTGTGCTTTAGTAGGCTTTCCAATTTTCTTGTTAAGTCATCACTTTCTTTATCTACTAAGCCATTTTTCTCCGTATCTTCAGTTTTTAACACTATCGTTTCACTTGCATCCAAAAGTCTTTGACCGAAACTTTGTTCGTAGGTAATGAGTGAGCCAATCAAATTATCAATAGAATAACCATTTAAAATTTTTTATTCAGATATAGAAATGACTTTGGTATCAAACTTATCAAGTAGACAATGCAAAATTGTATTAACCTTTTCAAAGTTTGAAATTTTTTTACCTAAAACATATAATAAACAATTTGAATAAACCTAACATACATGTCTAAGATCGTCTCTAAAAGTTTTATGCAAAATAGTTCATAATTATGCATTAAAATATTCAACCTGAATTACTTGACTTCACTAATACCTTCATATGCAGTGTGTAATTTATCCCAAATTTTTTTGCCAATAGTGCATGTGGATAGTAACATACAATATTTAGAATTTTAAGTATAGAAAAAATAGTTCAAACATTTAGCATTCAATTGAGCATTAATTTGTTCTATCGTACTCCATTGATTAAAGTTATTGACTATAAAAAAAGAAAATAGACAAAATACAAATAATTTTAAAACAAATGGCACATCGGCCCAACACCAAGGCAGTTAGCATTGAAATGAAGCATCGCTTCACATAGGAACTGCCATCGGACAATCCAAAGTGATAAAAAGGAAGAAATCTGGAGAAACAAAAATTACATTCGCTCGTCCGCTCTTTGTATTCCTTTTTAGTCGTTGTTCTTGGGTTTTCGTTGATTCATGGGAGGTGTAGAGATTGCATCGTCGATTCTTCGGCTCCCTCGTCACCGACCGAATTCTACTCCCTCATCACTGCCCAACTTCGACGGAGAGACCGCTGGTCATCTTCCTCTCCCTCATGGCTGCTCGATTTCGTTGCTTCACAAGGAAGGAAGAGATCACATCAGGCATTCTTCCACTTCTTCGTTGTGCCTCAACTCCTTCAGTTCGCAAGAGGATTGCACACACCGCTTCTATGGCTCTTTCCTAGAGAGCGAACGAGTCGCTCTTAGGCTCCTTCATTGCAGTTTGACTTTGCTCCTTCTCCGACCGACCCCAGCAGGCCAAATCCAGATGCCTAATCGACTTTGCTCCTTCGGCTCCAGTGGCTGGCCGACTCCCCCTTCATGTGTGGCCAACCCTAGCCCGATCGGGCTTCCTCCCTCACCCGATCTCCCCCCCCCCCTCTTTATATATTAATATATATATATATATATATATATATATATATATATATATATATATATATATATATATATATGTATTATAATACATTTTATATAATATTATGTAATAATAATAATAATAATAATAATATATTATTATTATTATTATTATTATTATTATTATTATTATTATTATTATTATTGTTAGTATTATTATTATTATTATTATTATTATTATTATTATTATATAATATTATATGTAAAAAAAAAAGAGGATTTCAATAGGTGTCAAAGACCTTGGCCATCGTACCTTTGGTCTGATCAGAATGGTTTGAAGTCAAAGACCCCGGCTGTCGTACCTTAGGTCTGACCGGGATGGTTTTAAATTTTGAAGACCCGCGCCATCGATCATATATCCGGGCAGATGGTTTTACAATGCGAAGACCCCACGCAGTCGATCTTAGATCCTGGTGGGATGGTTTAAATCTGAAGGTCCTACGCCGTTGACCTTAGGTCCGGGTAGGAAGAAATTCTGGCAAAACCCGTCTCGATTTCTCCCTCAGTGGGGAGGTGACACCGAGAGGCTGCGAAAATTTCCTGAAAAATTATAGAACTTCTTGGAGCAATTAGAGAGCAATCTAATTTTAATCTTAATTAATTAATTCATTAATTGAAATAATTAATTGATTAAGGTTAATTATATAAAATCTATGAGCTGTTTAAAATTTGAGAGCTTTTGTAAATTCAAGAGTTTTTTTTTAAATCTAAAATAATTTAAATATAAAAGTAATTAAAAATCTGAATTAAAATTTTTGGGCATCCTAACCTATAGGGTTAGGTTGTAAGACCCGCCAATGGGCCACTTCTAAGTGAAGTCGTAAGTGTCATGTGTTAGGGATACTTTTAAAACAAAGTATAACAACCCTAACAATCCTACAAACAACTAACGGGCTACTTTCTACGAAAGCTATAAGTCCCAATTTAAATCAAATTCTTGGGTTACTTTCTACGAAAGTTGTAAATCCCAATCTAGATTTAAATCTCCGGGAAATTCTTAATTGGAGCCGTAAGCTCCAAACTAAATAAATTAATAGACAACTTCTAAGGAAGCACTAAGACCTAATCCAAATCTAATTCAAGCAAAATTTAAACTTTTGGGCATCATATTCTATTGGATTAGGTTGTAAGACCCGTTATTGGGCAACTTCTAATTGAAGTCATAAGCCCCAACATTTTAGGAAAATTACTAAATAAATTGTAATAATCTTAAAACCTAAATAATCCAATTTAAACCTATGGGCATCCTAGGTTGTAAGACCCATAACTCGGGCCGCTTAGCTTACAGAGCTAAGTCATAAGACCAACCATTAGGAAACTTCTAAGGAAGCCATAAGACCTATCATACCAAAATTATTCGGACAACTCCTAATTGGAGCCGTAAGCCCCAAACTAAAAAAATTAACAGGCAATTCCTAATTGGAGCCGTAAGCCCCAAACTAAACAAATAATAGAAAACTCCTAACTGGAGTCATAAGCCCCAAACTCAACACGTCGTTGGGCAACTCATAAATAGAGCAATAAGCCCCATTTCAAATTAAATCCGTGGGCTACTTTCTATGAAAGCCATAAGTCCCAACCTAAATTTAAATTCATGGGCTACTTCCTAAATAAGCTGTAAGACCTGCTCCAAATCAAATTCCTGGGTTACTTCTAAACGGAGTCATAATCCCCAAACTAAATCAATTTTTGGGTGTTCAAATAGATATAAACCCCAAATAAAATTAAAACTATAAATTCATATTTAACCACTTTAGTCTACTCGGGATCCCTGAGAGGAGGCAACTCATGGCTGCTAATCAGATTCCCTGGACACTACAGTCAATGATTATTAGTGTTGGTAGACTGAAATCTATGGTATACCCTGGATGATGGAACCATGGGATCTTGATCGGGTTTACCTCCATTTCCCCACAATTGATATTAAAAATATCTAAAACTTATTCATCCTTAATCGAGAGTTCTCTCTTACGTAGTAAGAGGGGTAATTAACTATGGGCGCTTGCACTCATAGGAAGTAAGAATCCTAAATCTATAAACCCTGACACTACCCTTAGGAAAAATCTGGTTAACTTCAATCTGACTTAAGGGAAATAGAATCCTACGGCTGTAATGCGGTATTCGTGCATTCGTGCCATTTTTATTGAGCCAACAAAAATAAATATCAATTTTAATTCCATTTACAACACATGACGGTACCAAATAACCAGTTAGAATTATATGCCACATTCGATAGTCAATTGATTGCAAGAAAGTAAACATACAAATTTTTTTTAAAAAAAAAAAAAAAAATTTAAGTAAAGGTGATCGGGTGATTGAATATCTTTCCAAAATATTATGATTCAAAAGTTAGACATGGATAAAAATTCAAAAGTTTTCAAAAACTTAATTTATTAATCCTGCTCTGATACCACTTGAAAGTTTATTAGGGTTGTTAAGCCCTTATGAATTAGCCCAAGGCTAACTAAAAGAGGGGTGAATTAGATTTTTTTTTTTTAAAATTAACAAAAAGAAAAATCTTTTTATATCTTGCAGCAAAAATAAATTAAATCAATAAAAAGATTAACTAGAGATTTCACACAAGCAGTTAATCGGAGTAAGAAAATAAAGTGCAGAAGATAATCAGAAAGAACACGCCATATTTATAGTGGTTCGGTCCAACCTGACCTACGTCCACGCCTTAGAGGTACCCTCCTAGTATTGCACTAAACCTTTAGTGACTCTCCTTTAGCCCACATAGCTACGTGGAGAAGCCCTTATAAAATTTCTCCCATCTCCCCTGGTGTGGCGGAGTAGTCGGGTCATTTCACTCCAAAGAGATTTTCATCTTCCCAAAACTTCCCTCAAGTTAAAACTTGAATTTGATGGTACTAAGGTGCATGCTTGCCGGAACCATATGAAAAACCCTCCACACTCCCTTGAAACCCCCTCCAAAGATCTTCTCCCTCTCAAACTCCATCATATCCTTTCCTCTCTCCCTTTCAAGTTCTCTCTTCAAGTTTTCTCCATAAGAATGAAGACATAATGGCTGCCAAAGACACTTATCAAGTGCCTTAATAAAGCTTAAATAGAGGGCTTTAAAAAACCCTAAAAATTAATCTTGGCGATAAAGATCATTCAAGATGATATAAATCATATGATGTGCTTAAAAAGTGAGCTTTAAAAAACCTTAAAAACTCAATTATGGGGCCCAAAATATTATCCTAGACGATCGCAGGATCGTCCAGTACGATGTGCAAAATTTGACCTGATAGTCCCGGATAATATCAGGATAGTCCTAGACGATTAGTTCAAATTTATACAGATCGTCCAGGATGTTATTATGGATCGTCCTGGATGATTATAAGAAAAATTATTGCATTTTATCTTTGATGATTTAGGGAAATCAAATATGTTTGCATACATCATCTAGTATAATATACAGATCATCCAGGATGATCTGATTAAACAATTTAACTATAATTAGTCCCTAATCATATGATCAATTTAGGCATGATTTATATTGATCATCCAAGAAAATCTTGATTGTCTGGGATGATTAGAACAAAATTTGAATCTTAAATCCTTGCTTAAATTATCATTGGCGGCTATTTTCCAAGTTCATAACGAATCATCTTGGATGATAAAAAATGTCCAATATGATTAGTTCAATGAGCTAATCATCCTGGATGATATAAATCATCTAGTATAATTAGTTCAAAACTTGAACTTCTAGTTTTAACTCAATCACACTGCCCCTGACTGTGTGTGTGGATGACCATCAAACAAGTATACACCCTTACAGGACTTGACTCAAGAAATCAAAAATACATCAATAAATATTACAAAAATTGTTACAACATAACTTATTCTATCCAATCTTGAGCCTTGAATCTTTATTGAATGGTGCATGATATTTCTGAAAAGTTAGTACACACACAAACAAAAAGATATTACAAATATAATTAAATAATAAGATGTGAGCCATAATATTTGTTATCATCAAAAACATAAAATCATAAGCTAGAGTTACAACACTCATTATCATTATAAATCTGACATTAAAACTTAAAAACAAAGCTTCTATCTTTCTATTCCTCCTCATTAACATAATTTGATTCAGCCAATTCTGACACACTAAAATATTCTTCTTAAAAAGACAAAATCTTGATGATAACATGCAAGGTTATAATACTTAAAGAGGAACATCAAGGAATTAGCGATGAAAAGCACATAAATATTGATGTAAATCAACTTTTTTCTTCACACATCAATTCAATCTACAACCTTTTTCCTCAATGATTTCTCCCCAACCACTCTTCTCTTCGAATTGGTTAAATTAAAAAAGAGATCAAATTGCCTTAGTTTAAGGGATAAAGATTAATGTATAGGAGTTAGCACTCTTTGATGAATCTCATGAATGAATGTCCAACCATTTGGATTTAAATTGATGCATCCCTATGCATCACAAGTGAATTAGCTCATCCGAGAAAATTATTATGGTAGCAGAATTGCCACTCAATTTTTAAAGAAAGCGATCAATCCCATCATAATCGACATTGCTCTGTATGAAATATGAGATAGTCTTACTCTGTACATTACTAAAATATTGATCAACTCTAGAGGCGGTATAGATTGCAGCTCTACTCATAAACTGATATCATAGATAATAAGGTATCCTGGAGGAGCAAGGCATTCCCAATCAAATATTTTAGGATTCATCACCACAAGATCATTAGAAAAATAGAAATTCTTGTGGAAAATAATCAGTGAATAATCGATAATGGTTGACACCATGTCATCAGACTTGGACACCTTATAGGACCTCTTCTAACTTTTATTTTATGCATCAGGACATGAATCTCCCTTGGTCATTGGATCTCTCAGAGAGGGGTAATAACTCATCATGACTTTTATATAGGGATAGAACCTATAATTAGATAAGGGATGTCACCTATCTAAAATATTGAAAAGCCTCCTCTATAGGGAAACCTTAAGGGGAAGGGTGGTGGAAGGAAGAATGTGTTTGAATAGTTGCTATTTGAATGATTTATATTTGTGCAACTTATGTAGTTTTGATGATTCCAAACATTATTGTTCAAATGTATAGTTATCTCCTAACAATTTTAGAAGATTTGCACTTGCTCTTGTGTGTACTAACATTTCAGGAAAATCAAACTCCAGACTACGAAAACTTCAAATCAAATTCAACATGAGATATTTTGTTTATTTGAAGTTTGTCTTTTCTTTGAATTAATTTTGAAAGGGAGTGATTGTAATTGAGTGAATAAAATCTCTCACACACAAATAAGGAGATCTTGAAATTCTATACTGATCGTACAGGACGATATTTATCGTACTGGACGATCTGTCAGTTATCTCCTATAGAGCATTTGGAACGAATAGGAACTTGCTTGGAAAAATTTTTTCTAAGTCCTATTCGTCCAGGACGAATTTTAATATCGTCCCGGACGATGGGTTCTCTGTAAAATTTCGTCCAGACGAATTTTACCATCGTACGAGGCGACCAGTGCTCTGGAAAATTTTCGTCCCGACGAAAATAAATATCGTACCGGACGAACAGCTCTCTGGAAAATTTTCGTCCAGACGAAACAAAATTATCGTCCGCGGCGATTGGTCCTCTGGAAAATTTTCGTCCAGACGAAATAAATAATCGTCCAGGACGATCGGCTCTCTGGAAAATTTTCGTCCAGACGAACATATTTTCGTCCAAACGATAAACCGACTTAGAACAGTTTTCAGCAGTTTCTAGAACCGACCTTGTAATAACCGTTCGTACTGGACGAACCTAGTTCGTACAGGACGATCAGCTGTACGAAGTCATTTCGTACACATATACAAATTGGGTCGTTTCAGATCGTTTAAGTAAAATCGTCCAGGACGATCCAGGATCGTACAGGACGATCCACTGCGTACAGAATTGGAAATTTGCAGTTTTTGGGCGGTTTTTCATGTCTTTTGTATAAATAGTCCAAATTAGACTGCCACCCAATCTTTTTGTCATTTGATCTTCGTGCCTATTGAGAGAATAGACAAGGAGAGAGTGGAAGAGAGCATTCAAAGGAGGATTCCTACCATTGGAGCGAGAAGGCTTCACTTGGATTGCTAAGGTAAGAGTCTCTACTTGTGAAATTGGATTTCTTCACTCTTTTCTTTCTTCCTTCTAGATTCTTGTGAGAAGATCATTCAAGAAGGTCCGGTTCTCTGCCGACACTTGGAGAGTGTGAACAGACGTGGGTTCTCTGCCTACACTAGGAGAGTGTAAAAGGAAGAAGGTTCTCTGCCTACACTTGGAGAGTGTGAACAGCTGTAGGGTTCTCTGCCCACACTAGGAGAGTGTGAAAGGACGAAGGTTCTCTGCCTACACTTGGAGAGTGTGAACAGCTGTAGGGTTCTCTGCCCACACTAGGAGAGTGTGAAAGGACGACGGTTCTCTGCCAGCACTGTGGATTGTGTAAAAGGACGACGGTTCTCTGCCGCACCGGGTAGTGGTGAAAAGAGTGTTTTGTACAGGCTTCTCCGCCTTGCTGTGGGTGCTAAAGGAGAGTCACTTTGTGGTATTAGTGCAATACTCAGAGGGTGCCTCTGAGGAGTGGATGTAGGTCTGGTTATAGACCGAACCACTATAAATCTGGTGTCATTTACTTTATTGCTTTTACGTTTCCGCACTTTAAATTTCAGTTTTAACAACTCTGTGGTTGAAAAACATTTTTCTATAAACTTTAAAAGAAAATTTTATTTCGGTTCAACTTTATCATTAAGAGGGTTTAAAATTTTTAAAACTACCAATTCACCCCCCTCTTGGTAGCCGTGGGACATTTACTTAGGCTTAACAACCTAATTACTGGACTCAACAAGTGGTATCAGAGCATTGTTTCAAAATCATAAGTTTGAACTACTTTTTGATTAACGTAGATGGCTACATTTGGAAACCGAAACACACCTGAGGGTTACTCTATCACTAGACCTCCACTGTTTGACAATATTCCTTTTGATTTTTGGAAAACACGCATGTCTACTTTCTTACAGTCACTTGATTATCGCATGTGGATGCTAGTCCAGGAAGGTTACACAAAACCAACTAGATTAGTTGATGGAATTAGGGTAGATACACCCTATGCAGATTGGACTATAGAAGAACGTGACTTAGCACAATTAAATGCAAAATGTTTAAATAGTTTCTTTTGTGCTTTAAAATCTGAAGACTACATGCGAGTTTCCACTTGTAAAAGCGGAAAAGACATATGGGATAGACTTTGTATTACTTATGAAGGGACAAATGAGGTTAAGCAATCAAGACTCAATATCTTGTTACATGACTACGAATTATTTCGCATGAAACCTAATGAATCTATATCTGACATGTACACAAGATTCACTCAAATTGTCACCTCTTTGCATGCACTTGGTAGGGAATTAACTAATGCTGAAATGGTTAATAAATTCTTCGTTGTTTACCTACTGCATACGATGCTAAAATTACTGCAATTACAGAGTCAAAAGATCTGAACATTTATTCTATTGACAATCTTCTTGGTTCACTCATTGCTTACGAGCAAGGAGTAAGTCAAAGAAAGATTGATGCAGGTGAACCAAGAAAGGACAAGAATATTGCACTAAATGTGGAAGAGTCAGAAAGTGAACACTCACAACCTGAGGATGAAGATGATATAGCACTGATGACTAGACAATTCAAAAGCTTTTTAAAGAGGAAGCAGAAGAGACGCCAGCAATGGAATAGAGGTAAGTATAACAGAAATGGCAAGGTTTCTAATGAAGTGATTTGTTATGAATGCAGGAAACCAGGTCATATAAAGACTGATTGTCCAAAACTCAAAGCCACTCCTAGCAAGGAGAAGGTAGAGGAGAAACCAATGGTAAAGAAGGGCAAGAAGAAGTTTCAAAAGGCTTTTTGGGCGGACTCAGCTTCAGACTCATCTGAGACTGAAAAAGAAGAAGAAGTCACCAACCTTTGCTTGATGGCAGATAAATCTGAACAATCAGATCAAGAAGAGGTATGTGATTTAACTTATAATGAATTGTTTGAAGTTTCTGAACACATGCATGATGCATATAGGAAAACGAAAAAGATGCATGCTAGTTTAGTTTTAGAATTGGAAGAGCTTAATAAGGAACACGAAATCCTTAGGAAAGATCATGCTTTAATTGATAGCAACCACATGAAACTACTTGATGAATATGATGACTTGAATAAAAATTTTGAGAATTTAAAATCATCCTATGCTGAACTTGAAAAAGAATTTAAGAAATTTAAGGATGAATCTGAGCACAAGACATATAGAGTCAATTATACAAATCGAATCTTGGAGGAAATGAATTCATTTTACAAACTTACTATAAGAGCTCTCGAGGATAATAGGAACCCCCCTAAACTTGAAGATTTTACAAATCCTAAATATTATCCTAAATTCATGAAATCCCTTAGAAGACAATCATATGAAAGAAAACATAGGAATATTTTTCCTAATGTTAAATGTAACAATTGTGGATTTTTGGGACATATATCTCACACCTGCACTTTAAAGATGAAACCTAATTTGGTGTGGAGAACTAAGATGCATAAACCTAGACATATCACACATGCATCTGATTATAAATTTCATAAAGGTGAACCCAAACTAGTTTGGGTTCCCAGGTCTAACATTTGAGAATTTTGCAGGTATACTCTCACACAAGACCTCGTGAGAGTATATGGTACCTGGACAGCGGATGTTCTAAGCACATGACTGGAGATACTGCTCAATTCATAACGCTGGAAGCCAGGAGTGGAGGCAAGGTTACACTTGGAGATAATACCACAAAGAAAGTGGTTGGATCAGGTATGATTGGAAATTTGAAAAACTTTTTCATAGACAATGTTTTATTAGTTGAAGGCTTAAAACATAATTTGCTTAGCATAAGTCAGCTATGTGATAAGGGCTATAATGTAAAATTTTTACCTACTAGCTGCATAATTAGCCTAAATGGGAAAATTGTTTTAAATGGAAAAAGGGTGAACAATGTTTACATGCTAGATTTAAATTGTATTCAATCTCCTACTGCTTTTTGTTTGAAAACTGTTTCTGATGAATCATGGCTTTGGCATAGGAGACTTTGTCATTCTAGTATGAAAAATCTTAGAAAAATTACCCAAAAGAATTTGGTGAGAGGAATACCTAAACTAGACTTTACTAAGGACCATCTGTGTGATGCATGTCAACTAGGAAAACAAGTGAAGTCCTCTTTTAAGTCCAATAAAGATCTTAGGACCAGTAAACCATTAGAAATTCTTCACATGGATCTTTTTGGACCTGTAAGCACGGTAAGTCTAGGAGGAAAGGTATATGGATTTGTTATAGTAGATGATTTTTCAAGATTCACCTGGGTTAAATTTCTTTTTCATAAGAGTGAATCATTTGAGGAATTCAGAAATTTTTCAACTTGGATACAAAGAAAACTAGGATGTGAAATAATTTCTATACAAAGTGATCATGGAGGAGAATTTGAAAATGAAAGATTTGAAGATTTCTGTAAAGAAAAGGGGATTGATCACAATTTTTCTGCACCTAGAACTCCTCAACAAAATGGAGTAGTTGAAAGAAAGAACAGAACATTAATAGAAGCCGCCCGAGCAATGTTAGCAGAATACTCACTTCCTAGATATTTTTGGGCTGAGGCGGTTAGCACTGCATGCTATGTTCTGAATAGGGTGAATGTGAGATCAAATTTGAATAAAACACCCTATGAGTTGCTAAAAGGAAGAACACCAAATTTGTCTCATTTGCATGTATTTGGTTGCAAGGTGTTCATACATAATAATGGAAAATCTGCCTTAGGAAAATTTGATCCAAAATCAGATGAAGGAATTTTTGTTGGATATTCAAGTGTTGGAAAATCTTATAGAGTATTCAACAAAAGAACTTTAGTCATTGAAGAAACCACACATGTTGTTTTTGATGAAAATGGAAACATGGAAGAGCCAAAAGTTGTTGAAGAAGAAATTGAAGAAAACTCCCAAAAGATTGATAGATTAAATTTGGAAGAAAATGTGGAAGAAAATTTAGAAAGAGAAGACCCTTTGCCTAGAGATTTGAGATTTTCTAAAAACCACCCAAAGGAATTAATCATAGGTGAACCAAGTGAGGGTGTTAGAACTAGGCGTGGATTAAACAAGGAAGTCAATCATTCAGCCTTTATTTCAACTGTTGAACCCACTAACATTGATCAAGCACTTTCAGATGAATTTTGGATATTGGCCATGCAAGAAGAGTTAAATCAATTTGTAAGAAATAAAGTTTGGGAACTAACTACAAGGCCAAAAGATCAAAGTGTTGTTGGAACCAAGTGGGTGTTCAAAAATAAAATGAATGACTCAGGAGTAGTCATTAGAAATAAGGCTAGATTAGTAGCTAAGGGGTATAATCAAATTGAAGGAATTGATTTTGAGGAAACTTTTGCCCCTGTAGCTAGACTTGAAGCAATTAGGGTTTTACTAGCCTTTGCCTGTTTTAAAGGTTTTAAATTGTTTCAAATGGATGTCAAAAGTGCCTTTTTAAATGGAGTAATTGAAGAAGATGTTTTTGTAGAACAACCTCCAGGTTTTGAAAATTCTAAATTTCCAAATCATGTTTTCAAATTAAAAAAGGCATTATATGGATTGAAACAGGCACCTAGGGCTTGGTATGAGAGGTTAAGCACCTTCCTACTTGAAAGATCTTTTGAAAAAGGAAGTGTGGATACAACTCTTTTTTTAAGGAAAATTGGAAAGGATATACTTATTGTTCAAATTTATGTGGATGACATCATCTTTGGATCTTCAAATAAACATCTTTGTGATGATTTTTCTAAAACAATGAGTAGTGAATTTGAAATGAGTCTAATGGGAGATTTAAATTACTTTCTAGGATTTAGCATTAAGCAACTTGAGGAAGGTACTTTTCTTAGTCAAACCAAATATATTAAGGACATCCTCAAAAAATATGAAATGGACAATGCTAAACCTGTTAGTACACCAATGAGTTCTTCAGTTCAGTTAGATAAAGACCTTAAGGGAAAATCTGTTGATCAAAAGAAATTTAGAGGGATAATTGGATCTTTACTTTACTTGACTGCTAGCCGACCAGATATTATGTTTAGTGTTTGCTTATGTGCTAGATTTCAATCAGATCCAAAAGAATCACATTTGACAGCAGTGAAAAGGATTTTAAGATATCTACTAGGAACTCAAAACTTAGGAATTTGGTATCCTAAGTTTAGCTCTTCATTTGAAATTATTGGTTACTCAGATTCTGACTTTGCAGGCTGTAGAGTGGATAGGAAAAGCACTTCTGGAACATGTCAATTCATTGGAAATTCATTAGTTTCATGGTCTAGTAGAAAACAAAATTCAGTGGCACTATCTACTGCAGAAGCAGAATACATTGCATTAGGAAGTTGTGTGGCACAAGTACTTTGGTTAAAACAACAGTTGATTGACTTAGGATTAACTATAGGCACTATTCCAATTTATTGTGACAATACTAGTGCTATTTGCATTTCCAAAAATCCTATTCAACATTCTAGAACCAAACACATTGATATAAGGCATCATTTCATAAGGGATCATGTGTCCAAAGGAGAAATTGAACTCATACATGTTTCAACTGAAAATCAACTTGCAGACATTTTTACAAAACCTTTAGCCTTTGATACCTTCAGTACTTTAAGAACAAGGCTTGGTGTTATTGATTTGAATGCTTAAATAAAATGTCTTTGCAACATTGATACTTGTTGTGTTTTGTTTTTGTAATTTTGTGAATTTTGTGTGTTTTTAATGAATTGTTTTTGGATTTATGATTTTGGTTTTATGTTTTCTGTGTTTTTTGATTGTTTTTGTTGATTTTGTTAAACTAAAAAATATTCAAAATTAAAAAAATTTTTTGGAGGAAATCGTCCAGGACGAAATGTTTTCGTCCGGGACGATGTGTAAAGGAACAGTTTGCGCGAATTTTAAACCGTTTTGAGAGCAGTTTTTTTATTGGATCGTCTGTACGATCTGTGATCGTCCAGGACGAATTTTTTCTTTCTCAAACGTCGGGACGATTGAATGCAGCGGTTGAGTGGATAAGACAGTTTTTAATACGAACTTCGTCTGTACGAAATTTTCGTTCGTCCAGACGAACATGTGTCGGTTCATTGTAGGGGACGGTTTTCAAGGGTCATTAAAACGAAACACTTTTTCGATCGTCTGTACGAAATTTTTTCGTCTGTACGATCGGTCAAGTCAAAAAGCCTGTACGAAGGGACGCATCGTAAGTTGTGTTGAATACGAAAAGCCGTTACATTTTGGACGAATTGGATCGTCTGTACGAAATTACTTCGTCCAGACGAACGATAATTTTTCGTCCAGGACGAATATTTTCGTCCAGGACGAACGTATCGTTTTTCTTTAAATATGAAGGCTTTCAAACTTGACAATCACACTTTCAAACATCTTTTTCAATCCCTTTCTACATCAAATCAACTATGGCCTCCTCTAGCAAAAGACAAAAAGTTTTGGTGAAGAAACCTAACAGGAATGCCCCAGACAACTTTCTTTCCAAGGCAAATGAGGAATCTTTTCCTCGTTTTGCATCTGCAAAAATCACTCCGTCTCGCATTCTTATCCAAACAGAGTTGAAATTTCGGGTATTGCACCTCTTCGCCTCAACCCAATTTCAGTTCATTCTTTCTCTTGTCCACTTCTACAATAAGCAAACCTACCATTACTTCCTAGCCAACATGAGTTTCAATTCTGACCACTCTATCATTAGTTCTTTTGTTTTTAAGAAAAAAGTTGAGATCACCAAGCACGACCTTGGTGCATTTTTAAACTTAAGAACTGAAGGATATAGAGCCCACACCCTAACATAAGAAAACATCTTCAAATGGTTTGAAATCAATAGGGTAATTAGAGAAAATGCGATTGACAATCATGTTGCTAGAGTGGCCGGTATGACCCAAGATGCCCGAATCATCCAGCATATCCTTAGATCCTCAATTATTCCTAAAGCTGGTGATAGGATTAACATTACTCCTCTCCTTTCTTGTCTAACTTTTTTAATCATGAAAAGACATCCTATTGATGAAGCCCAACTCATCCTAGATCATATCTATGGGCTTTCAGAAATAGGACATCCTGATCAGAAGAGGAAGAAGAACATTTCTTTAGGGCACTTGATTACTTATATTTTGGAGAAGAAGTACAATATAGTGCATCCTGATGAAGAATATGAAGAGCCAGTTTACTATAACGATGCATCTTTCAGATTGCTCTTCAAGGAGAAGAAAGAGAAAGCACATGCTAGTGCTTCAGAAGAAGAAGAAGAAGAAGGAGTGCAAGGTTCTGCTTCTCAATCAGATTACCAGAATCTGATTGAGAGATTTGATAGACTAGAGACTCACATTGATCAAAGGTTTGATCAATTTGATGCTCACCTTACGCAGCAGCAACATGACATTGGTAATATTAGAGATGAAGTTCATGAAATAAATACCAATGTAATGTTGATGGCCTCCTACTTCAACCTCTTTGGCGGCATTCCTCCTCCTCCTCCTCCAGAACAGTAGAAGTTTTTTTTATGTGTGTCTGTTGTATTTTTTTTTGTTTTATTTTTTTGTTATTTTTTTTTTATCTTATATGTGTTATTGTGATTGTTGTTATGTTTTTATTTAAGTTCAATTTTTTTTATGTAATCTTTTTTTAAATCAATGAAAGTTTGTTTGTTTTAGATTTGTTTTGAAATGTGGCTAATGTTTATGAATTTCATTAGTATTGTTTTTAATCTACATTGTGCTTAAATTCGATTGTAATGTGAGATTATCTATATTAGAAAATCTAGACTTTCTAAATTTATAATTTGTTTATAACTTGTTGTAATTAGAATTTTTAAATTCATGTCTATTCATTTAGACTACATAAAAATTAATATTGTTATTGCAATTTTGATGTTTTCTTATTTTGTATTTCTATGCTCAAATGATATTTATGCACCTAGAAATATTTGAAATTTTAGATTATAGATTTTGGAAAGAATTGGTCAAATTACTCTTGAACATTGTACAAATGTACAAAAATCAAAAGGTCACAAAAATTTGCAAAGTGAAAAAAAAAGAGAGCACAAAATAAGCCCAACCAAAGAAAAATGCACAAAAATGTGCTCCAAAACTTTGAAAAGATGTGCAAAGCACCACATGAGGTAATTCTCTTCTTTCCAAATTCGTTTAATCTCTTAATTCAAGTTGATCTAATGTTCATTTATATTCTATTGAACTTTGAAATATAGAATTTTTTTTACATCTCACTTGTAATGATTTTCAATAATCAAAATGTCTAAATTGAATCATGTCTTTGATAAATTCTTCTTACTTACAATGTTATATCATTTCATAAATTTTATGAATTTCTATGATTGATCTAATATACTTAGTTTAAAATTGCATACCCTATGTCAAATCACAATTTAGATTAAATTTTAAAAATGAATTTCATATTATTATTTACATTTCTTGTTTTTTTTTTCTTCTTCACTTTTTGTTGCTGTCAAAAAGGGGGAGAAATTATTATGTTTGTGTTTGTGTGTTTGTGGTTTGTGTTTTCTTTTTAATTGTTCTGTTTGCAAGTTTTTTTTGTGTGTTAAAAATTTTTGAAAAACAAAAATATTGTTCTTTAATGCCTCCTTATTTTAATGTACTCATAAATTCAGGGGGAGTTTAGGAGATAAGAGATTTGTTTTAACTTGAAACCATACTAATAATAATTGTTTTGCCATCATCAAAAAGGGGGAGATTGTTTGAATAGTTGCTATTTGAATGATTTATATTTGTGCAACTTATGTAGTTTTGATGATTCCAAACATTATTGTTCAAATGTATAGTTATCTCCTAACAATTTTAGAAGATTTGCACTTGCTCTTGTGTGTACTAACATTTCAGGAAAATCAGACTCCAGACTACGAAAACTTCAAATCAAATTCAACATGAGATATTTTGTTTATTTGAAGTTTGTCTTTTCTTTGAATTAATTTTGAAAGGGAGTGATTGTAATTGAGTGAATAAAATCTCACACACACAAATAAGGAGATCTTGAAATTCTATACTGATCGTACAGGACGATATTTATCGTACTGGACGATCTGTCAGTTATCTCCTATAGAGCATTTGGAACGAATAGGAACTTGCTTGGAAAAATTTTTTCTAAGTCCTATTCGTCCAGGACGAATTTTAATATCGTCCCGGACGATGGGTTCTCTGTAAAATTTTGTCCAGACGAATTTTACCATCGTACGAGGCGACCAGTGCCTCTGGAAAATTTTCGTCCAGACGAAAATAAATATCGTACCGGACGAACAGCTCTCTGGAAAATTTTCGTCCAGACGAAACAAAATTATCGTCCGCGGCGATTGGTCCTCTGGAAAATTTTCGTCCAGACGAAATAAATAATCGTCCAGGACGATCGGCTCTCTGGAAAATTTTCGTCCAGACGAACATATTTTCGTCCAAACGATAAACCGACTTAGAACAGTTTTCAGCAGTTTCTAGAACCGACCTTGTAATAACCGTTCGTACTGGACGAACCTAGTTCGTACAGGACGATCAGCTGTACGAAGTCATTTCGTACACATATACAAATTGGGTCGTTTCAGATCGTTTAAGTAAAATCGTCCAGGACGATCCAGGATCGTACAGGACGATCCACTGCGTACAGAATTGGAAATTTGCAGTTTTTGGGCGGTTTTTCATGTCTTTTGTATAAATAGTCCAAATTAGACTGCCACCCAATCTTTTTGTCATTTGATCTTCGTGCCTATTGAGAGAATAGCCAAGGAGAGAGTGGAAGAGAGCATTCAAAGGAGGATTCCTACCATTGGAGCGAGAAGGCTTCACTTGGATTGCTAAGGTAAGAGTCTCTACTTGTGAAATTGGATTTCTTCACTCTTTTCTTTCTTCCTTCTAGATTCTTGTGAGAAGATCATTCAAGAAGGTCCGGTTCTCTGCCGACACTTGGAGAGTGTGAACAGACGTGGGTTCTCTGCCTACACTAGGAGAGTGTAAAAGGAAGAAGGTTCTCTGCCTACACTTGGAGAGTGTGAACAGCTGTAGGGTTCTCTGCCCACACTAGGAGAGTGTGAAAGGACGAAGGTTCTCTGCCTACACTTGGAGAGTGTGAACAGCTGTAGGGTTCTCTGCCCACACTAGGAGAGTGTGAAAGGACGACGGTTCTCTGCCAGCACTGTGGATTGTGTAAAAGGACGACGGTTCTCTGCCGCACCGGGTAGTGGTGAAAAGAGTGTTTTGTACAGGCTTCTCCGCCTTGCTGTGGGTGCTAAAGGAGAGTCACTTTGTGGTATTAGTGCAATACTCAGAGGGTGCCTCTGAGGAGTGGATGTAGGTCTGGTTATAGACCGAACCACTATAAATCTGGTGTCATTTACTTTATTGCTTTTACGTTTCCGCACTTTAAATTTCAGTTTTAACAACTCTGTGGTTGAAAAACATTTTTCTACAAACTTTAAAAGAAAATTTTATTTCGGTTCAACTTTATCATTAAGAGGGTTTAAAATTTTTAAAACTACCAATTCACCCCCCTCTTGGTAGCCGTGGGACATTTACTTAGGCTTAACAACCTAATTACTGGACTCAACAAGTGGTATCAGAGCATTGTTTCAAAATCATAAGTTTGAACTACTTTTTGATTAACGTAGATGGCTACATTTGGAAACCGAAACACACCTGAGGGTTACTCTATCACTAGACCTCCACTGTTTGACAATATTCCTTTTGATTTTTGGAAAACACGCATGTCTACTTTCTTACAGTCACTTGATTATCGCATGTGGATGCTAGTCCAGGAAGGTTACACAAAACCAACTAGATTAGTTGATGGAATTAGGGTAGATATACCCTATGCAGATTGGACTATAGAAGAACGTGACCTAGCACAATTAAATGCAAAATGTTTAAATAGTTTCTTTTGTGCTTTAAAATCTGAAGACTACATGCGGGTTTCCACTTGTAAAAGCGGAAAAGACATATGGGATAGACTTTGTATTACTTATGAAGGGACAAATGAGGTTAAGCAATCAAGACTCAATATCTTGTTACATGACTACGAATTATTTCGCATGAAACCTAATGAATCTATATCTGACATGTACACAAGATTCACTCAAATTGTCACCTCTTTGCATGCACTTGGTAGGGAATTAACTAATGCTGAAATGGTTAATAAAATTCTTCGTTGTTTACCTACTGCATACGATGCTAAAATTACTGCAATTACAGAGTCAAAAGATCTGAACATTTATTCTATTGACAATCTTCTTGGTTCACTCATTGCTTACGAGCAAGGAGTAAGTCAAAGAAAGATTGATGCAGGTGAACCAAGAAAGGACAAGAATATTGCACTTAAATGTGGAAGAGTCAGAAAGTGAACACTCACAACCTGAGGATGAAGATGATATAGCACTGATGACTAGACAATTCAAAAGCTTTTTAAAGAGGAAGCAGAAGAGACGCCAGCAATGGAATAGAGGTAAGTATAACAGAAATGGCAAGGTTTCTAATGAAGTGATTTGTTATGAATGCAGGAAACCAGGTCATATAAAGACTGATTGTCCAAAACTCAAAGCCACTCCTAGCAAGGAGAAGGTAGAGGAGAAACCAATGGTAAAGAAGGGCAAGAAGAAGTTTCAAAAGGCTTTTTGGGCGGACTCAGCTTCAGACTCATCTGAGACTGAAAAAGAAGAAGAAGTCACCAACCTTTGCTTGATGGCAGATAAATCTGAACAATCAGATCAAGAAGAGGTATGTGATTTAACTTATAATGAATTGTTTGAAGTTTCTGAACACATGCATGATGCATATAGGAAAACGAAAAAGATGCATGCTAGTTTAGTTTTAGAACTGGAAGAGCTTAATAAGGAACACAAAATCCTTAGGAAAGATCATGCTTTAATTGATAGCAACCACATGAAACTACTTGATGAATATGATGACTTGAATAAAAATTTTGAGAATTTAAAATCATCCTATGCTGAACTTGAAAAAGAATTTAAGAAATTTAAGGATGAATCTGAGCACAAGACATATAGAGTCAATTATACAAATCGAATCTTGGAGGAAATGAATTCATTTTACAAACTTACTATAAGAGCTCTCGAGGATAATAGGAACCCCCCTAAACTTGAAGATTTTACAAATCCTAAATATTATCCTAAATTCATGAAATCCCTTAGAAGACAATCATATGAAAGAAAACATAGGAATATTTTTCCTAATGTTAAATGTAACAATTGTGGATTTTTGGGACATATATCTCACACCTGCACTTTAAAGATGAAACCTAATTTGGTGTGGAGAACTAAGATGCATAAACCTAGACATATCACACATGCATCTGATTATAAATTTCATAAAGGTGAACCCAAACTAGTTTGGGTTCCCAGGTCTAACATTTGAGAATTTTGCAGGTATACTCTCACACAAGACCTCGTGAGAGTATATGGTACCTGGACAGCGGATGTTCTAAGCACATGACTGGAGATACTGCTCAATTCATAACGCTGGAAGCCAGGAGTGGAGGCAAGGTTACACTTGGAGATAATACCACAAAGAAAGTGGTTGGATCAGGTATGATTGGAAATTTGAAAAACTTTTTCATAGACAATGTTTTATTAGTTGAAGGCTTAAAACATAATTTGCTTAGCATAAGTCAGCTATGTGATAAGGGCTATAATGTAAAATTTTTACCTACTAGCTGCATAATTAGCCTAAATGGGAAAATTGTTTTAAATGGAAAAAGGGTGAACAATGTTTACATGCTAGATTTAAATTGTATTCAATCTCCTACTGCTTTTTGTTTGAAAACTGTTTCTGATGAATCGTGGCTTTGGCATAGGAGACTTTGTCATTCTAGTATGAAAAATCTTAGAAAAATTACCCAAAAGAATTTGGTGAGAGGAATACCTAAACTAGACTTTACTAAGGACCATCTGTGTGATGCATGTCAACTAGGAAAACAAGTGAAGTCCTCTTTTAAGTCCAATAAAGATCTAAGGACCAGTAAACCATTAGAAATTCTTCACATGGATCTTTTTGGACCTGTAAGCACGGTAAGTCTAGGAGGAAAGGTATATGGATTTGTTATAGTAGATGATTTTTCAAGATTCACCTGGGTTAAATTTCTTTTTCATAAGAGTGAATCATTTGAGGAATTCAGAAATTTTTCAACTTGGATACAAAGAAAACTAGGATGTGAAATAATTTCTATACAAAGTGATCATGGAGGAGAATTTGAAAATGAAAGATTTGAAGATTTCTGTAAAGAAAAGGGGATTGATCACAATTTTTCTGCACCTAGAACTCCTCAACAAAATGGAGTAGTTGAAAGAAAGAACAGAACATTAATAGAAGCCGCCCGAGCAATGTTAGCAGAATACTCACTTCCTAGATATTTTTGGGCTGAGGCGGTTAGCACTGCATGCTATGTTCTGAATAGGGTGAATGTGAGATCAAATTTGAATAAAACACCCTATGAGTTGCTAAAAGGAAGAACACCAAATTTGTCTCATTTGCATGTATTTGGTTGCAAGGTGTTCATACATAATAATGGAAAATCTGCCTTAGGAAAATTTGATCCAAAATCAGATGAAGGAATTTTTGTTGGATATTCAAGTGTTGGAAAATCTTATAGAGTATTCAACAAAAGAACTTTAGTCATTGAAGAAACCACACATGTTGTTTTTGATGAAAATGGAAACATGGAAGAGCCAAAAGTTGTTGAAGAAGAAATTGAAGAAAACTCCCAAAAGATTGATAGATTAAATTTGGAAGAAAATGTGGAAGAAAATTTAGAAAGAGAAGACCCTTTGCCTAGAGATTTGAGATTTTCTAAAAACCACCCAAAGGAATTAATCATAGGTGAACCAAGTGAGGGTGTTAGAACTAGGCGTGGATTAAACAAGGAAGTCAATCATTCAGCCTTTATTTCAACTGTTGAACCCACTAACATTGATCAAGCACTTTCAGATGAATTTTGGATATTGGCCATGCAAGAAGAGTTAAATCAATTTGTAAGAAATAAAGTTTGGGAACTAACTACAAGGCCAAAAGATCAAAGTGTTGTTGGAACCAAGTGGGTGTTCAAAAATAAAATGAATGACTCAGGAGTAGTCATTAGAAATAAGGCTAGATTAGTAGCTAAGGGGTATAATCAAATTGAAGGAATTGATTTTGAGGAAACTTTTGCCCCTGTAGCTAGACTTGAAGCAATTAGGGTTTTACTAGCCTTTGCCTGTTTTAAAGGTTTTAAATTGTTTCAAATGGATGTCAAAAGTGCCTTTTTAAATGGAGTAATTGAAGAAGATGTTTTTGTAGAACAACCTCCAGGTTTTGAAAATTCTAAATTTCCAAATCATGTTTTCAAATTAAAAAAGGCATTATATGGATTGAAACAGGCACCTAGGGCTTGGTATGAGAGGTTAAGCACCTTCCTACTTGAAAGATCTTTTGAAAAAGGAAGTGTGGATACAACTCTTTTTTTAAGGAAAATTGGAAAGGATATACTTATTGTTCAAATTTATGTGGATGACATCATCTTTGGATCTTCAAATAAACATCTTTGTGATGATTTTACTAAAACAATGAGTAGTGAATTTGAAATGAGTCTAATGGGAGATTTAAATTACTTTCTAGGATTTAGCATTAAGCAACTTGAGGAAGGTACTTTTCTTAGTCAAACCAAATATATTAAGGACATCCTCAAAAAATATGAAATGGACAATGCTAAACCTGTTAGTACACCAATGAGTTCTTCAGTTCAGTTAGATAAAGACCTTAAGGGAAAATCTGTTGATCAAAAGAAATTTAGAGGGATAATTGGATCTTTACTTTACTTGACTGCAAGCCGACCAGATATTATGTTTAGTGTTTGCTTATGTGCTAGATTTCAATCAGATCCAAAAGAATCACATTTGACAGCAGTGAAAAGGATTTTAAGATATCTACTAGGAACTCAAAACTTAGGAATTTGGTATCCTAAGTTTAGCTCTTCATTTGAAATTATTGGTTACTCAGATTCTGACTTTGCAGGCTGTAGAGTGGATAGGAAAAGCACTTCTGGAACATGTCAATTCATTGGAAATTCATTAGTTTCATGGTCTAGTAGAAAACAAAATTCAGTGGCACTATCTACTGCAGAAGCAGAATACATTGCATTAGGAAGTTGTGTGGCACAAGTACTTTGGTTAAAACAACAGTTGATTGACTTAGGATTAACTATAGGCACTATTCCAATTTATTGTGACAATACTAGTGCTATTTGCATTTCCAAAAATCCTATTCAACATTCTAGAACCAAACACATTGATATAAGGCATCATTTCATAAGGGATCATGTGTCCAAAGGAGAAATTGAACTCATACATGTTTCAACTGAAAATCAACTTGCAGACATTTTTACAAAACCTTTAGCCTTTGATACCTTCAGTACTTTAAGAACAAGGCTTGGTGTTATTGACTTGAATGCTTAAATAAAATGTCTTTGCAACATTGATACTTGTTGTGTTTTGTTTTTGTAATTTTGTGAATTTTGTGTGTTTTTAATGAATTGTTTTTGGATTTATGATTTTGGTTTTATGTTTTCTGTGTTTTTTGATTATTTTTGTTGATTTTGTTAAATTAAAAAATATTCAAAATTAAAAAATTTTTTTTGGAGGAAATCATCCAGGACGAAATGTTTTCGTCCGGGACGATGTGTAAAGGAACAGTTTGCGCGAATTTTAAACCGTTTTGAGAGCAGTTTTTTTATTGGATCGTCTGTACGATCTGTGATCGTCCAGGACGAATTTTTTCTTTCTCAAACGTCGGGACGATTGAATGCAGCGGTTGAGTGGATAAGACAGTTTTTAATACGAACTTCGTCTGTACGAAATTTTCGTTCGTCCAGACGAACATGTGTCGGTTCATTGTAGGGGACGGTTTTCAAGGGTCATTAAAACGAAACACTTTTTCGATCGTCTGTACAATTTTTTTTCGTCTGTACGATCGGTCAAGTCAAAAAGCCTGTACGAAGGGACGCATCGTAAGTTGTGTTGAATACGAAAAGCCGTTACATTTTGGACGAATTGGATCGTCTGTACGAAATTACTTCGTCCAGACGAACGATAATTTTTTCGTCCAGGACGAATATTTTCGTCCAGGACGAACGTATCGTTTTTCTTTAAATATGAAGGCTTTCAAACTTGACAATCACACTTTCAAACATCTTTTTCAATCCCTTTCTACATCAAATCAACTATGGCCTCCTCTAGCAAAAGACAAAAAGTTTTGGTGAAGAAACCTAACAGGAATGCCCCAGACAACTTTCTTACCAAGGCAAATGAGGAATCTTTTCCTCGTTTTGCATCTGCAAAAATCACTCCGTCTCGCATTCTTATCCAAACAGAGTTGAAATTTCGGGTATTGCACCTCTTCGCCTCAACCCAATTTCAGTTCATTCTTTCTCTTGTCCACTTCTACAATAAGCAAACCTACCATTACTTCCTAGCCAACATGAGTTTCAATTCTGACCACTCTATCATTAGTTCTTTTGTTTTTAAGAAAAAAGTTGAGATCACCAAGCACGACCTTGGTGCATTTTTAAACTTAAGAACTGAAGGATATAGAGCCCACACCCTAACATCAGAAAACATCTTCAAATGGTTTGAAATCAATAGAGTGATTAGAGAAAATGAGATTGACAATCATGTTGCTAGAGTGGCCGGTATGACCCAAGATGCCCGAATCATCCAGCATATCCTTAGATCCTCAATTATTCCTAAAGCTGGTGATAGGATTAACATTACTCCTCTCCTTTCTTGTCTAACTTTTTTAATCATGAAAAGACATCCTATTGATGAAGCCCAACTCATCCTAGATCATATCTATGGGCTTTCAGAAATAGGATATCCTGATCAGAAGAGGAAGAATAACATTTCTTTATGGTACTTGATTACTTATATTTTGGAGAAGAAGTACAATATAGTGCATCCTGATGAAGAATATGAAGAGCTAGTTTACTATAACGATGCATCTTTCAGATTGCTCTTCAAGGAGGAGAAAGAGAAAGCACATGCTAGTGCTTCAGAAGAAGAAGAAGAAGAAGGAGTGCAAGGTTCTGCTTCTCAATCAGATTACCAGAATCTGATTGAGAGATTTGATAGACTAGAGACTCACATTGATCAAAGGTTTGATCAATTTGATGCTCACCTTACGCAGCAGCAACATGACATTGGTAATATTAGAGATGAAGTTCATGAAATAAATACCAATGTAATGTTGATGGCCTCCTACTTCAACCTCTTTGGCGGCATTCCTCCTCCTCCTCCTCCAGAACAGTAGAAGTTTTTTTTATGTGTGTCTGTTGTATTTTTTTTTGTTTTATTTTTTTGTTGTTTTTTTTTTTATCTTATATGTGTTATTGTGATTGTTGTTATATTTTTATTTAAGTTCAATTTTTTTTATGTAATCTTTTTTTAAATCAATGAAAGTTTGTTTGTTTTAGATTTGTTTTGAAATGTGGCTAATGTTTATGAATTTCATTAGTATTGTTTTTAATCTACATTGTGCTTAAATTCGATTGTAATGTGAGATTATCTATATTAGAAAATCTAGACTTTCTAAATTTATAATTTGTTTATAACTTGTTGTAATTAGAATTTTTAAATTCATGTCTATTCATTTAGACTACATAAAAATTAATATTGTTATTGCAATTTTGATGTTTTCTTATTTTGTATTTCTATGCTCAAATGATATTTATGCACCTAGAAATATTTGAAATCTTAGATTATAGATTTTGGAAAGAATTGGTCAAATTACTCTTGAACATTGTACAAATGTACAAAAATCAAAAGCAAGTCACAAAAATTTGCAAAGTAAAAAAAAAGAGAGGCACAAAATAAGCCCAACCAAAGAAAAATGCACAAAAATGTGCTCCAAAACTTTGAAAAGATGTGCAAAGCACCACATGAGGTAATTCTCTTCTTTCCAAATTCGTTTAATCTCTTAATTCAAGTTGATCTAATGTTCATTTATATGCTATTGAACTTTGAAATATAGAATTTTTTTTACATCTCACTTGTAATGATTTTCAATAATCAAAATGTCTAAATTGAATCATGTCTTTGATATATTCTTCTTACTTACAATGTTGTATCATTTCATAAATTTTATGAATATCTATGATTGATCTAATATACTTAGTTTAAAATTACATACCCTATGTCAAATCACAATTTAGATTAAATTTTAAAAATGAATTTCATATTATTATTTACATTTCTTGTTTTTTTTTTCTTCTTCACTTTTTGTTGCTGTCAAAAAGGGGGAGAAATTATTATGTTTGTGTTTGTGTGTTTGTGGTTTGTGTTTTCTTTTTAATTGTTCTGTTTGCAAGTTTTTTTTGTGTGTTAAAAATTTTTGAAAAACAAAAATATTGTTCTTTAATGCCTCCTTATTTTAAATGTACTCATAAATTCAGGGGGAGTTTAGGAGATAAGAGATTTGTTTTAACTTGAAACCATACTAATAATAATTGTTTTGCCATCATCAAAAAGGGGGAGATTGTTTGAATAGTTGCTATTTGAATGATTTATATTTGTGCAACTTATGTAGTTTTGATGATTCCAAACATTATTGTTCAAATGTATAGTTATCTCCTAACAATTTTAGAAGATTTGCACTTTTTCTTGTGTGTACTAACATTTCAGGAAAATCAGACTCCAGACTACGAAAACTTCAAATCAAATTCAACATGAGATATTTTGTTTATTTGAAGTTTGTCTTTTCTTTGAATTAATTTTGAAAGGGAGTGATTGTAATTGAGTGAATAAAATCTCACACACACAAATAAGGAGATCTTGAAATTCTATACTGATCGTACAAGACGATATTTATCGTACTGGACGATCTGTCAGTTATCTCCTATAGAGCATTTGGAACGAATAGGAACTTGCTTGGAAAAATTTTTTCTAAGTCCTATTCGTCCAGGACGAATTTTAATATCGTCCCGGACGATGGGTTCTCTGTAAAATTTTGTCCAGACGAATTTTACCATCGTACGAGGCGACCAGTGCTCTGGAAAATTTTCGTCCCGACGAAAATAAATATCGTACCGGACGAACAGCTCTCTGGAAAATTTTCGTCCAGACGAAACAAAATTATCGTCCGCGGCGATTGGTCCTCTGGAAAATTTTCGTCCAGACGAAATAAATAATCGTCCAGGATGATCGGCTCTCTAGAAAATTTTCGTCCAGACGAACATATTTTCGTCCAAACGATAAACCGACTTAGAACAGTTTTCAGCAGTTTCCAGAACCGACCTTGTAATAACCGTTCGTACTGGACGAACCTAGTTCGTACAGGACGATCAGCTGTACGAAGTCATTTCGTACACATATACAAATTGGGTCGTTTCAGATCGTTTAAGTAAAATCGTCCAGGACGATCCAGGATCGTACAGGACGATCCACTGCGTACAGAATTGGAAATTTGCAGTTTTTGGGCGGTTTTTCATGTCTTTTGTATAAATAGTCCAAATTAGACTGCCACCCAATCTTTTTGTCATTTGATCTTCGTGCCTATTGAGAGAATAGCCAAGAAGAGAGTGGAAGAGAGCTTTCAAAGGAGGATTCCTACCATTGGAGCGAGAAGGCTTCACTTGGATTGCTAAGGTAAGAGTCTCTACTTGTGAAATTGGATTTCTTCACTCTTTTCTTTCTTCCTTCTAGATTCTTGTGAGAAGATCATTCAAGAAGGTCCGGTTCTCTGCCGACACTTGGAGAGTGTGAACAGACGTGGGTTCTCTGCCTACACTAGGAGAGTGTAAAAGGAAGAAGGTTCTCTGCCTACACTTGGAGAGTGTGAACAGCTGTAGGGTTCTCTGCCCACACTAGGAGAGTGTGAAAGGACGAAGGTTCTCTGCCTACACTTGGAGAGTGTGAACAGCTGTAGGGTTCTCTGCCCACACTAGGAGAGTGTGAAAGGACGACGGTTCTCTGCCAGCACTGTGGATTGTGTAAAAGGACGAAGGTTCTCTGCCGCACCGGGTAGTGGTGAAAAGAGTGTTTTGTACAGGCTTCTCCGCCTTGCTGTGGGTGCTAAAGGAGAGTCACTTTGTGGTATTAGTGCAATACTCAGAGGGTGCCTCTGAGGAGTGGATGTAGGTCTGGTTATAGACCGAACCACTATAAATCTGGTGTCATTTACTTTATTGCTTTTACGTTTCCGCACTTTAAATTTCAGTTTTAACAACACTGTGGTTGAAAAACATTTTTCTATAAACTTTAAAAGAAAATTTTATTTCGGTTCAACTTTATCATTAAGAGGGTTTAAAATTTTTAAAACTACCAATTCACCCCCCTCTTGGTAGCCGTGGGACATTTACTTAGGCTTAACAACCTAATTACTGGACTCAACATAATGGATTCCCTTTGCACATGGGGAGGGGGGGGGGGGGGGGGGGGCTAGATTTGGATACGGGATACTACCTATATAGGATAAGAGGAATGCATTTTTTATAAGAAGGCTATAGGAAGAGAGGAGAAAAGGGGGGAGATGTAGATTTCCATACCCCTAGGGCGGGTATTTATAGCCAGAAGAGGGAGTTGGGGAAGTTATGATAGTTATTAAAAATCAATTTTTGGAATTAAAAAATTATTATAATAATATTATTAAAAAATAATTAAAAATTAATTATTATTAATTATACATAATATATATTTTATATATAACTAATGGTGGGCTAGCTGGCCGAGAGGTTCAGCTGCTAAGTCGCGTCTGAATACTCAATATGGGGCCATCAACTTTCCATAGAGGAGACTTATATTTTTTTTTTAATCCCTTCAACTTTGTTCATCTGGGCTTTGGATCGACATTGGTAGTTTTTAAAAAAAAAAATTAAAAGATAAACTACTAAATAGAAGACAAAATACAATTTTCATAGTGTCTGTTCTTCATATACAGAAAAATTTGAATAATAGTATCATTGTCAATATAATCTAATTTTTTTTTAATATAAGCAATTAATGTATCATTCATTCACTTATCTCCAATTCGATTACATAGCCAATTTTTTATGATAGTCATTACAAAAAAATATCATTTCAACTCAAATTTTTATAATCGGTTATACAAATATCAGTTTAAATAACCTAAAAATAGAGGGATATAGTATTTCCTTCATGTTCTAAATCATTTTTTAGCAATACTTTCTATGTATTTTTAACAATGAAAATTGAACATCAAACTACATATACATAATATAAGTTTTCAGCTGATTATAAAAAATCATCAAATCTGAAGTAGTGAAATCGATTGGATATAAGTTTGTCATTCTAATTAACTTTTTATTATTGAATGCATAGAACGAATTTGATGGAGTTAGACATGTAATACACAGAAGTAATTATTTATTAGCCTCTGTGAATTGATTATTTAACTGTTGAAGTTACATATCAAGTACAATATAGAATATATCAGCTCGGTAATTATATAAATTTGTCATTTCTTAAAGTCTATGTTGCGGTCGTCTACGGGCAACCCATTTGTCATTCTGATTCAGAGTGATAATTTTAGGTTCAACACAAAATTAAGTCACCTTTTTAATGAAGTCATCCTTCTAATTATCTCTCTTGTCTTATAATCTAATTTTTTGATATTGAACTAGACATTGCATTTATGATGTCCTGATCTTTTCTTTGTAAAGCTTCTAATAGTTCAACAGTGATTCCAAACATATTTTTCATTAAGTGTAGACATAAAGAGAAGTCAAAAGATTGCATATAATCTAATAATATAAATGCCTCTCCTCTCTATTCTGAGCTTATTGCATCCTCCAAAACTATTTCAAGTACATTCATAACTGAGAAGTTCATTGAAATCAATCTTATCAATGAATCATAATGAGAACCCCATCTTATTTCACCAACACGTCTTAACGTTATTTCTTGATTTAATCCTCATCTAGTGAATACCTCACCATTATACAATGCACTTAACATCAATATATTCGCATTATTTATCTCTAAGTTGATCACGACTTTTACATTAAATACCAATAATATTCATTACATTTAAAATTATAGTAAGCAATAGTACAATGTAAACATGATTTTTTATAACTGCAACTAAGGCTAACTAAAGCTGGTGTGAGAAGTAGTGAATATAATATGCAGATTTATTATCACTTAGAAAAAATAATTTTAGCCCATTAAATTCTCCTCTCATATTACTTGCTCTATCATACCCTTGACCATGAATTTTTTAGTGCAA
Organism: Dendrobium huoshanense; assembly: GCA_016618105.1. Taxonomy (NCBI): domain Eukaryota; kingdom Viridiplantae; phylum Streptophyta; class Magnoliopsida; order Asparagales; family Orchidaceae; genus Dendrobium; species Dendrobium huoshanense. The sequence continues at coordinate 6,178,098 of CM028346.1, forward strand.
CAAACAATAATTTGAGAGTACTTGTTCAACCCCTTCTTAGAGATATCTAGTTAATGTTTCTAGAACATGTACAATACCCAAAAAATGTTCAATAATTAGGTATTTCTCATTCACATATCGTATAACGATAGCCATTTGTTCTTTCTCTGATATATCACGAGCTTAATCAACGAGAATACATAAGTAACTATTTCCAACTTCTTCTTTTATGTAGTCTGTAATTGCAATAGAAAAAGGCTCTACTAATACCTTTCTAAATATTAGGAGCAATTCATTTCAAATTCTTAAGAGCACTTTTTAGTATAACATTATTTATATCTTCATTATGCTTAGCTAAAAATTGCAGTAGTTCAAGAAAATTTTCTTAATTTTTAGAGTTGAAACTCTCATTATGCCCCCCAAAAACTAATCCTTATCTTTGAATGAATTTCACACAATCAATAAAAGAATTTAGGCGAACACGATTTGCAGTTGTAACTCAATCAGACTGCTTAAGCAAGGCAAAGTTAATATGTTGATCTTGTTTCATTAAATCCTCATAATTTATCCTTGCATTATTATGAGCACTACTAGGTCCTCTTATTCAAAAATCAAATATATTTAATTTTTCCAATTCAAGGATATATTTATGTGAAATGCCTCATCTTCTTCTTTTTCACTTTCTTCTAATCTAAAAAGATTGTGATGCAAATAGTATGCTTTATCCTTTTGAATATTATACTCTAACCAAATGGAGTATCTATCAAACTACATCGGATTGAAATGTCTATCTTTGATCCCAAACTTATTTTTAAGAAAGTTATGATTGCGAGGTTGACATGCTCCTTTTTGCAAATATGATCTTTGAATTTGATCACAATCTGATTGAAGATTTTATAGATTTGCTACCCTGCTTTTTGATGATTCACCAAACAATAAATGATTTCTTTTTTTATTTGTTCATTATCATTACTTCTTGAATCCTCTATTAGTATGGATGTGTAAGACTATGCGGACTTCTTAAATTATTTCTCCATAATCTTCATGCAAAGTCGAACTATTTAAAACATTTAAAATACCAACAATAAATAATAAAAAAATTCACATAATATGTTTCCAAAGTGAATCAAAATGGTGATATATTGGTAATAATAGGACATAAAAAGTAAAGCAAAAATAATTTTTGAATAAAACCTTTAATGTATGAATCAATACACTACTAAAAATAATCAGATTCAGTTGCACTAATTAAATAATCTTTTCACAATCTAAGCTAAGCACGACAACAGTAATCATCAAATGAAATCTCAATCTAAGCTAAGCTTGACTTTATACAATATCAAAGGAAGCTAGGCATGATGAAAATAAACAAAATCCCAATCTTAAAACAACAAATGAAATCCCAAATTGAAATGAAATCTTACATAAAAACTAAAAACATCAAACAAAATCCTTGCAAATGATATCTTTTAAAGAAAACTAAAATGAAATTACAAGAGATATAGAGAGCTTCTTACCTTCTAGACTTCAAGTGCAATCTACCAATTCGAAGATGGAAAAAGGGAGCAAATCTACAATTGCACGGGTACAAGTTGCCAGACGCACCATTTTTAGATGATCCTCCTACGTGAAATCCAAATATAAGGCTACCGACTAGGTTGGACGCACCAGTGGAGCCGTAGAGGCCTGAGGCAGAGGCTATAAGACTAGAGATTCCTGCACCGCACGACTTGGGAGAGCTTCTAAGGCCAAAGTATTAGGGCGTGCGAATGTCGAACCCCCAAAATGCCAAACTATCTGTAGTTATTAGTTTTACTTTTTCGTAGAGGGGGCACATGCCCTCATGGGACCATACCTTGTAATCACCCAATAAATATAATTTTGTAATTTGCCCATTTTAAAATACATTGACACATATTTTCAAACTCTGTAAGCTTTAACATTTGAAAATATGAGGGCAATTGATACATCATAAAAAAAATTATCTTGATTAGGCATGAATCTCGAGGTAAATTTGAAGTGAAACTTTTAAAACTAATTATGGTGCCATTTGAATAGAGTGGTTCGCCGAGATGAATACAAGAAGTCTAAGATCAATGAATTCTGATATCATTAAGGCACTCAAATGCTTAATAAATAGTGTATGATCAAGATAATCAATATCGCTCATCCATCCAAAACACTCACAACATGCCCTTAATCTTTTTTTTATTTACTAGTCATGCAACTCCCTAAAACCTATAAATGGACCCTCCATTCTTTACAAAAAAAAGGAGAAAAAAAAAGAGGAAGAAGGAAGAGAATTTTGAAATATCTCTTTCTACCAAAATCCTCCACGACCACCACCGACCCACCGCCAGACCAATGTTAGACCACCAGCCTTCGCCGAACTTCTGCTTGACCACCAACCATCATCAAAATTTTATTTGAACACCAGACCATCACAAGAATTTTGCCCGGCACTAGATGTCACCAGACTTTTGCCCAACCACCAATCATGGCAGGACTTCTGCCTGGCCACTAGCCATTGTCCAACTTTTGTCCGACCCTGACTAATGCCAGACTTCTGCCCAGCCACCAACCATTGCCAGACTTTTTCTCGGCCACCCACCATCACCGAACTTTTGCCTAGTCACCAACTATCATTAAACTTTTATCCTGGTTGGTAACTTTTATCCTGCCACCAACCATCGTCGGACCTTCGCCCTGTCACCTGGCTTTTGCAAGTCTGTCATCTGACGTCGGACCTACTTTTAACTCTCCCTATTATTGTAATTTCACCGTCTTCGAATTGAAGGACGGATCAAGCTTTGTAATCTATTCAAATACTAGTTGAATCATTTCAATTAGGCCCGACCACGTGGTTTTATCCCTTTTCCTTGATTTTTCAAGTAAAAATTTGTGTTTTTTAATTCCCTGTTTGTATGCTGGATATCCGTACAATGATGAGACGGAAAATTCTAACTCTATCACCTGCAATGGCACTAATAAGTAAGAAAAGACACATCCTATGTCTTAGCTAGTGAAAATGGAGTTGTACGTCTTAGATCTAATACTTGTTACTTTGTTGATTTTAAGGCATATTTGAGGCTTTGGTTAACCTTTTTATTGATTGCAACATAAAACATTTTCTTTAATGCTAGCTAATGGCTTGTTGCTAATTGGTTATTGAGTATTAAGGCATTTATTATTTCTCTTATTCAACATATTTAGATTTCATTTGAAATATCTTTCATATTACTTTCTAAAGCAACTATTTAATACACAAAATTTTAAATTAAAAAATTTATACATTAAAAAGTTGCTTTAAAAAATAATAAGAAAATTGTCCTAAATAAAGCTTTAATTCCATGCAGTTAGTAACTTATTGTTGTGTATTTCTTTGGCACTTTTTTGGTGCAAATTTTATTTATGTTGGAAGTTTTGTGATGAGCACACTCACTTAAGTTCATTTGGGATGGCTTTTATACTATTTTGGTCTTAGAAAAAATATTCAATAAAAAATTATGAAATTTAGATGACACCAAAGATGGAGTGAGGGGGCTGATGGGGGAGCAATTATTACGTCCGGTCACCGAATGTGTTCAGAGACCAATAACCACACGCCACATCACCTAAAACTCGGTATTGAGGACTCAGTATTGCTCGGTATACATTTGGATACGTTCGGATTTCACCGGACGTAATAATTGCTCCCGATGGGGGCACCGTCTCACCCCCAAGAAGTTAGAAAAGTTTAATTTAATAGTAATTTAAAATTTAAAAACCTGGATATAATTTTAAAAGTATAAATTATTAATCTAATTAGGTTTAGCTTTTCAATAAATTCTCTAATTTTTAATTAATAAAAATAAATTAAATATAACAAAAATGTTTATGCAATAACATAATAGAGCATTCTTATATGACTGAGATCAAAATCAAGCAAATGATATTAGCTATTAACATATTTGCCTGCAAAAATATGAAAATAGACTATAAATTATAAAATTTTTATCATCTTATATTTAATATTTATCTTTTTAAAATAATAAATTTAACAACAAATATTTTAAAATTATCCATGGCGGCCAAAAAATGGGATAAAAATTGTTGGGAGAAATTTTTTTAAAATTAATTGGGATCCGCATCAGATGCAGGTTTTCCTTTTTTTTTTTTTATATATATATTTAAAAAAGAATAAGCGTATTTAAAATTGAAAGTGAAAAAGTAATTTATTAAAGCATAAGGAAAAAAGTATACAACATCTCAAACAAAATATTAATCTCATCATCTCTTTTAATTTAGGCTTCATTTATCACAACTTTCTTATTATATTTTAAAAAAAATTTTTAGTACAAATATTTCTAATTTAAAAAATTTATGTAATAAATTTTTTTTCCAAAAATAATAAGAAAAATATCCCAAGCGAAGCCTTAATATCCTGCAATGCCAATGTTTTTATTTATTTATTTATTTTTTTTTTACAATGCCAATGTTAGAACTTTCTACATCCATATAATTTGGTAATCAATAACTAGCATATGGATAAAATAGAAGTGATAGCCTTAATATTGGGGAAATTATTGGGTCAGGTCACCGGAAAAATCTATCCATCCAGAATCCAATAGGATGATGCCACGTTGAGACCCGACTACTCGACGTGCCCGCTCGATTTTTTTTGCACTTGCTTTTCCATTTACCACGCGGCCCGACAACACGACCTGGTCCGAAGGTAAAAAGTCATTATTTTATTACATTTTTTTTCGCGAAAATTTAAAAAAGGCCTCCCTTTTTATTCTGTTTTGTACATTAGGGTTCAGTGTAATTTCTTAGAAGAGCTCTGTGAAGAGAAGCGAGGAAGATGAATAAAAAATGGAAATCTCTTTGGATGACTTAGAATCGTTCAAGGAGATGGAATAAACCATAGACGTAAAGGAAGAAAGGCAGGAGCAAAGCACAGAACAAATGTCTGGGATTTTTACGGTAAAATTTGAACCCAAAAAGATTTTATCAAGAGATCTTATGAATGTAGAGTTAATGTTTACAGTAGTATTAAAGTAAGAGGCGAGAGTTTTACATGTATTTTTTGGCTCTTAGAGTGAAGTACCGAGCGGTACCGAGTAGAATATCAAATACTTAGAGTGAAGTACCGAGCGGTACCGAGAAGAATACCGAGCGGTACCGAGAAGAATACCGAGCGGTACCGAGAAGAATACCGAGCGGTAACGAGTAGAATACCGAGCACTGAGAATAAAAATACTGAGCTGAATACCGAGTATCGAGAAAAAATACGTTGAGATTGTTTATAGCTAACGTTAAAATCATTTTCACATTTGCACACGGTGTTAATTCAAGCGAGAAGGAAGCATATGACATGTATTGCAATTATGCTCATAACATCGGATTCATTGTTCGTAAGGGCCATCATGGTTTCTGGTCAAATTCGAGGAAAATTAAATCAAAGGATTTTGTATGTTCAAAATATAGATTTAAGAAGGGCATTGATTTGAATTCCAATTCTAAATATCGAAGATCTAATACTAGAACCAGGTGTCCAGCTATGGTTAGATTTTTAGTAAGTCAAGATGGTGTTTTGAAGGTTCAGAAATACATTGAGAGCCACAATCACGAATTAGCTAAGCCCAAAGATCAACATTTGCTTCGATCATGTAAGAACATCAGTGATGATAAGGCCTCAGTTCTTAAATCCCTGACAGAAGCTGGGATACAAATAGTTGATGTATTTACGTATCTACGCGATGAAGCAGGTGGTGAAGGAAATATAGGATTCTCTAAGAGGGATGCATATAATTTTATTCAAAAGGAGAGAAGATCAAAGATTGAGATTAGTGATACTAACGCCCTTATTGAATTATTTAAAGAACGACTAGTTCGTGATAACATGTTTGCATGAGACGTACAAACTGATGAGAAAGATATATTGTTGAATTTTTTTTGGGTAGATGGTTTGGGAAGGATAGATTATGACTATTTTGGTGACGTGATTATTTTTTATACTAGCTATAGACTAAACAAATATAATCTAGCTTGTGCCCCGATTTTTAGAGTAAATAATCATTGGCAGAATATTCTATTTGGGGTTGTTTTTTTATCAGAGGAGACTATTGAATCATTTACCTGGTTATTTAAAACATTTTTATGAATAATAGGTGATAAACATCACATAACGATATTTACTGATTAGGACCAGGCAATGGCTAGGGCAATTGAAATTGCATTGCCCCAAACACAACATAGGCTGTGTCAATGGCACATAAGCAAGAAGACACCATCCAAGATGTGGTGCTACAATAGCAACAACAAAGTTAGAAGGCTTTTTCATAAGCGTTTAAGTAAGTGTGATTCTGAAGAAGAGTTTGAGAAATCATGGGCTGAAATGATCAATGAAGGGGACCTCCAAAGTCATGAATGGTTGAAAGATCTGTATAAAATCAGGAATAAGTGGTCAACAACATTGAATAAGAATTGCTTTAACCTAGGCATTCTTTCTACACAGCGTAGCGAGTCCACCAACAACGTGTGTCATGGTATTTCTAAAGAAACAAGTTATTTAACTGAATGTTTTCTAGGGTTAGAGAAGCTGATGATGAGTTGGCATCGAAATGAACATGATGAAGATTTCAGATGTAATCAGTCAAACATAGTTTATGTAGTTACAAGTAGTTGAATACTGAAGCAAGCTGCACATTTTTACACAAGGAATTGTATTCTTTTTTTGAGGTGGAGTTCTTACAGGGTGTTGGTGGGATGCGCATAAATCATGTATCTAACGATGGATCCACAGTTTTTGTGAAAGTTGATAGAAAAGATCAGACTTCTCATTGGACAGTTCACTTTAATTCAACGGAAGGTACAATTGATTGCACCTGTGGGAAGTTCAATATGATGAGATTACTTTGTTCTCATTGTATAAGTAATCAAGTAATTAGATATTGTTTGAATTCCTTCGCAGTACCTCTTACCTCGATGGTTAGCTAGAGCTAGGAAAGATTTTTTTTTCTGGATAGGTCAAAGGCATTGGAAAGAAAGTGAGCCAAATATAGGAGGGTGGTGTTGTTATGATATTTAGAAATCATATAAACAGATTTGCATATCAAGTTAGCACACGAGCACAGGGGAATGAAGATGTAGAATAATACATTTTGTCAGCAATGATTGAGATGTCTGAAAATGTAGACTTCATCATTGCAGGAATGAAGAACTGCCATCCTTTTAAGAGAGCAGGTGGGGGACTTAAGAATGTTAATGATCCTCAGAAGTGCAGGCCTAAAGGCATTTCTAATGCAAGATTGAAGAGTCACTGGGAGATGAGAAAGAAGAGGAAAAATAAATATGCAACAGAGCAAGGCCCAAAATCCACAACATATTATTCAGTCACAGAAGAACCTTCAATGCAGTCGACTTTCTCACAAATACCAGAATGCTTGACAGATGAGTTCATTAATGGTTGACCAAGCACATAACCGTTGGCTGAATATACACAAATGATGAAGGGAATTATTGATGCAGAGAAGAATGTCTGATATGTGGCTTTCATTTATAATATTTCATTAAACAATGTATTAATGATTTTATTGATGCATATATGTGTGATATATGACTTACATTTGAAATATTTCATTGCATATGTTATTAATGATTTTATTTTCAACATCTACTATTCTTTTAAACAATGTCTGATATGTTACTAGGTACACTAGGTACTGCTCACTTGGTACTCGGTACACTGGGTACTCGATACTGTCGGTACATTGAGTACTCGATACACTAGGTACTCGGTACTGTTGGTACACTGGTACTCGGTACACTCTTTATATTGGATAGATGTTACAGTTAAAGCTTTTTATAGTTGACAAATGGGGCAGGTAAGGTATTCATAGTGAGACTAATTGGTGGTTGGACAAATTTCAGGGAGTTTGGAAAAATTATTTTAAAGAGAACATTTCTTCCAGCCTACAACATCTTCTTCGGTGACCTTAGGAAAACTTTTTGGGTGTTATCTTGCTATAATCTGCTATGGTCTACAAATTGCATTGGTCGAAAACTAATATACTTTTAGGTATGTCAATCGAAGCATTTGTGAATATTGCAACAACTGCAATGCATGAGAAGATATTAGAATCTCCAGATGGTCTACTTGAACAACAAGCAAGGGAAAACAACATCTACAGATATTGGCTGCATTACTAGCATGACCGTTGTGATACTGAACTCCTCGTTTCACATTGAGATGCAATGGGTGTTGAACATAATAGAGAATGTAAATTCCTAAATGCCAAAGGTTGGAAATGGGTCGAGAAACAATTTTTTGAGTATCATCACCACATGGTTAGCCCTAATTTTCATCAAAAGCGATATCATGAGCTGCAACGTGAGAGATTAGGAGTACCTGCTGAAAATAAGTCATTACCATCTTACGATTTAGAAAATTACATTATGTATCATCCTTGTGATCCAGTTGAGGATGTCTTTATTGTTGACTTATATAAGAAACTTTTGAAACGGAGGCCTTATGGTAAAAGGAAGTTCTTAAGCCTAGCGGAGTGGCAAGATATACAGTTCAAGTTGATCCCATGTTTTGGTTGTTGTCCCTTACAAAGTCAACTTCAGCAACGAATTCATCACTTACTGAAGGAGCAGTAATAGTTTTTGCTTAATTGGAAACCAGATATGTAGAAGAAAGTAATGAACAAGTGTATTATTTTGTGATGTTATAAGTGTACAACTTTGCGGTGTACAAGTGTATGATTTTTCTATGTACAATTATATAATTTTGCGATGTACAAGTAATTCAACTATTTACAAATTATGTCCAATTATTTTAGTGTTTTACAAAATAATGTTTAAGCAAATTCAGCTCTAAATTTTGGCATGCTATCTTGCCAGTTTTGTAGGTCCTTCAATATAACACCTTGAGGCTGCACAACTGCTTCCATATATTTACACACGTACATTCCGCAGTCGATACTATTTTTCTGGGCAGGAACATCTTTAACAGGCCTGATCGGCCATTCTCTAATGTCGTTATCATTAAAGAACTTTTTAGTTTCATCGTATAAATGTTTAATCTGCACATAATTTAAACCACACAAGCTGAGCAAGACATATATGGCGGATAGCATGCACATAATTTAAACCACAATTCTTAAATGTTACTTACAACTTTAAGTAATATGACAGTATGAGTCACTTTAGGTAATGAATCGTAGAAGTCCCAAACTTTTCCAGACAATTTTCCTACAAGTAGTGTCCAATGGTTGCCGTGTGTAATAGGTATAAGCATCAAATCAGCACTCCTGATAGCATCTTTATTGGTGTGGGTTACAAACTATTCTATTTTATATTTATACACATCATAATAACCCTAGCATAACAAGCAAAGAATAATATGATTAAGAACACAATACATATACTATTTAACAAAGCAGAATTGCCTCGGTATCCTATACATGAACCATTCAGTATCATATACATGAACCACTCGGTATTCTGTACATGATCCGCTCGGTATCCTATACATATACTACTCGATATCCTGAACCAAAAATACTACTCGGTATCCTGCAGTAATACCGCTCGGTATCCTGTATGAATAACGCTCGGTATCCTGTACATGAATAATAAAAAAATAAAGTAATTAAGCTCAAACTAACTCAATGGAAACTCAAAATAAATATGAAAGGTTTGTAGAGCCCTAGGGAAATCTTGTTATTCTCTGCTAGAGTGATGGCAAAAGCGTCAATATGGTTATTATGTAGGTATTATTGAGTTATTAGTTCATCAATTTGACTTCTATAAATAATGATGTTTCCAGCTGAAAAAATAGTGGCCGCCGTGCAAAATAACAAACAATTAGGCTTAACATTAAGTTAGGTAGAAAAGGGTTAACATGATGTAAGGACAACACTTAATTATCATTGAACTTCTCAAAACATTTGTCTATGAAAGTGGACATCTCCTCAGTTATCATTTCCCGTCCAGGGTAATCAATTTTACTTGTCGCTAGTTTCGGCTTAATTTTATCTTCCTCATTGACTTCAACAATTTCACCAATTTCACCAGCTTTATGACTCTTTCTTTTACCTGTTGTAAATGGGCTCTTAACCAATTTCCTCTTACGATCAGCCCTTTGCCTAACTCTTATTAGCAATGCCAATGCTATATGTTGAAGGCTCAGCTTGATCAGCACTTCCAATGCTTCATATGACTTTAAAAGGTGAAATAGTTAAATCCATTATTGTTGTCTGACCCACATCAACTTTCTCTGCTTGGTCCTGAGCCTCTTCTTTTTGTAGAGCCACTGGTGAAACATGTTTAATATCTTCAGGTTCCATAGGGATAGGTGCATCAAATTCTATACCATTTACTTTCAATGTAGTTGGAAAGTTGGACTTAAGAAAATTTTGTATTGTTTCAACTTTTCTCTCTAAATCCTCTCTAAATCCTTAAGTTCAAACACTACCTACTCTAATGATTCAACTCACTGCTCTAGCAGGATAGATGTTGTTTCAACTTTGGCAAGCCTGGTAATGAGGATTTTATTCTATGATATCAGCTTGGCCATGTTCTAACGGTCCTCATCATCTAGCGGTTTGGATAGGTTTATTTTTGGTTAGCTGTCCTCTTCGGGTGGTGGGGTACCCAATTGGGGGGGGGGGGGGGGGGGGCTGACTATCCTTTTGGGTGGAGTGGATGCCCTTGGGGAGCTTTTGAGCTGTTGGATTTTAATTCAAACTTTGAGGGAAGATTCTATTGATGTAGGGGGGTCCTTCTGTAAAAAGGATATCTCCTCAGTTATTTGTTCAAATTCTTTTAATATCTGCAAAACACTATTTTTTAAAAGGAGATCATATATACATTACTAAGACAATTCTAATGCATACCTGTACATCATCAAGTGATTCAAATAATTCATCTACTTCTTTCTCAATGTACATTAATTGGTTGTCCCATCGAGCAAAATGAGGCAATGACTGCTCATCCGTTGGTTTGTGTATTTTGCTATGTTCAAGGAACCATATCTGCACCCATAACAAATATTTCTTTAGCCAATTAATCATATTTATAGAATGGCTAACTAAAATAGTATGCATAAGATTTATACTCACAATAAGAATTGTTACAAAACCATTAATATATCCTAGGTAAATGCCATTCACATGCTTCATGGCAATGGAATCAAATTCTTCGACAAGGAAGTTTCTTATGGTTAAAGGCCAGTTATAAGTTAAGAAATCATCAGCATTGTCTACAACTGTCAGGATACTTGAAGGTGCCCTGAAGTTTGCAAGGGGGAAAAATAGATTGGATAATAAGAATTTAATGAAATGTTGTAGAAGTTCATGTACCAGGGTGGACTCCTTCAAACTCTGAATTTCATATATAATATCGTTAGAAGTTATCCCACTTATCTTTCCACTCCCGACCACAAATTTTTTACCCCTATTTGGTAGTCCAATGATGAGAGCTACCTCATCAGAAGTGAAAGGTAACTTCTTTCCTTTGATTACGAAACACTTCTTCTTGAAATTCCATTTGGTCAGCAACATATGAACAAGAGGACCGTTCTGACAGAAAGCAGGCAATAAGAGGAATAGATGAAGGTGCAGCGGCTTCAAAACATCAACAAATTCTTGGCCGAATGTATTTCTCAAATGATCACAAACTTGTCTAAACGTAGAAGCTCTACAACTGAAATGAATCTTTGGAAAATATCCATGCAATTTTAGAACAATAGACAAGTATTTAGAGATAAACCTAGCAAAATATTGGACTATGCAGAGTACCGAGTACAATACCGAGCTGTGTACTGAGTATAATAACAAGTCCGCACGGTACCGAGAAGTTTACCGAGTATACTACAGTACCGAGCGGTACCGAGCAATGTACCGACCGGTACCTAGCAGTGTACCAAGTAAAATACCGAGCAGTTCAGAGTTTGAAATAGCTCGATACCATGCACAGAACCGAGTACGGTATCGATTGGTAGCAATCGAACAAAATGAGAGCAGAACACTAGATAAAAAATAACTCAAGCAAAAAAATGAGAAAATAACAAAATACAAAACCCTGAAGCTTGGCACTACGCTTGATACAAAACCCTAAAACTCGATAAAAAATCATGCAAGCAGAATAACGTATGCTCGGTACCATATAGAAAACCGAGTAGATACCGAGTGCAGAAAATGAATCATATACAAAGCATTCCCCTTCCATGCATGGAACAAGAATACAAAACCCCAAACCAACTTACAAAATCATAAAAATAAATTCCATTTGTATGACAAAACCCTAAAATATACTGACTGTAGTACCGAGCATGATACCGAGTTACAAAAAAAACTTCAACTGTAGCAAGAAAATACGGACCTTCGTCATGGCTTCAACAATGAATGTGATGATGAAGGAAGGGATTTACAAATGAAGATGAGCAGCCACACTTAAAAGAGGGGAAGCAAGGTCAACCCAAAGGGCGCAAGTTTTAATTTGTAACATTTAAGAAAAAACGTAATAAAAAAATGACTTCTTACCTTCGGTCCAGGTCGGGTTGTCGGGCTACGCAGTAAATGGAAAAGCAAATGCAAAAAAAATCAAGCAGGCGCATCGGGTCGTCAGGTCGCAACGTGACATCATCCTATTGAATTCCGGATGTATAGATGCATCCGGTAACCTGACCCAATAATTTCCCTTAATATTGTCACTTCTCAAAATTTAGAGGAATTGTTTTGCTAGTCGCTAATAGTCGGGCAGTAACTTTAACTGTGACTTGCACAAGTTGCTCTGTAACTGCTTTTCCCTAAATATTTATACGCAGCTGTATTGTTCGATTTATTCATTTCTTGATGCTTTGTTGTTATTGCTAGATTCTTGCTATTATTTGTTCGAAAGATATTCAATATTTATTAATTATTTCATTAAATATATTTTAAAAAATTTATTGTATTTTCAACTATTTTATTTTTTAATAAAAAGAGATGCCAACTTTATATTAGAAATAGTTAGGTTTGTAAAATTAAACAATTAAATTATAATGAAATTTACAGAGGTGATGACAAAGTAACCATCAAATGATAAATCTATATAAACATTTATATATTTTTTTGTGCATTGATCTTTATTATTTTCAATTAGCATTTTTCCTAACACAGTAAATGTGCATTGTTATAAATCCACACTTTCATTGAATGAAATAATTTTCAGATAATTGCAGCAGAATTATATAGCTGGTCTAATAAATAAAGTGGTTACATGCATGGTATAATACAAAGCAGCATTAAATTACGTCATTCCTTCTAATCTAACAAGCAAAATAAATAAATAAACAATCAATAATGAGGTGCTGTAGTTTGTTTAGTCACTGCAGCAAAATTACATAGATAAGCAGTCCTGGAGCACAAGAACAAAAGGAGCTTTAACACCCTCTGAAGTGAGGTGATTTCACGGCCATGGAGATGAAACTTCATAGCAATTGATAGCCACTCAAAACCAAAAGCCTTTTTTTTCCAGTCTCCAGAATTCTGTTTTTCTTACCAACAATTTGCACCTTTCTTTCGCAATCAAAAGACAATTTAGAAGTAATATATGTCCTAAGAGTTCATAGTACTTCTGTAATATCTCCATAAACTAATGGCCAAGATGAAGCCACCAGCTGCACCAGCCAAAATCTGCGGCGAAGATTAAGCATTGGAACAGACAAGCAGTTAATGTTTTAGCAAAGTAAACATAAAAAATGTATATTAAACAAAAGAACGTGAAAGATTATGTTCATTGTCAAGATGAATATATAGATATAAATTCACTTAAGAAGTATCATTCTACAATGATACCGTAATTTTCACTGAAACCCAAAAGTCCGTTCTGTTTTGTAATGTGGCTTGATTAGACTTTTTTAAATTTCTTTCTGGCAATGTATCTGAAATAAATGAACCTAATGAACTTCTAAGAATAAAAAGAATTTGATTGTTTAGATCTGACAATCCATCCAAATAGAGATGACATTGCTACAAGGTTCTTATTTTATCAGTGACTTCCCTAATCTAGTTCTGCCCAAGATATTTAGGACGCATTTGGGATAACTTTTTCACACCTTCAATTTATGGGTTGCTGCCACAATTGATTTGACAGCTTTCTTAATATTTTTCAGAAAATTCTCTGATGATGACCTTTTCAAAATCAGATCTAAGAAAATATGGTGACTATTAGAAAGTTAATGTCCAATTTTTATGGAGGGAAAAACTCTCTGTGGGCTCCAAAAATTCGGCCCCGGCCTCCACTCGTTTTTCTTATTCGGCGAGGGAGTTTTAACGAACTAAGTTCCGAGGTAAATTTTGGAAGGCAGATGGGTTTGTAGATAAGACACTACCCAGAGATTTCGCCCTCATTTGCGAGGACTTTATGATCTGAGTTCTGGTTTCCTATAGGCGCAAGCCCCTATAGTTAATTACCCCTCCCGATCACGAGAGAGAACTTTCGATTAAGGCTAGTCGTCAATCAGATTCGTATATAAATACGTGTATCTGGCATATAGTAGCAGCAATAGGTCTGGATTTGAAAACTGGATTTGGATTTGAGAATTTGGAGAGTTTGATATTTAAAATAGAAATTGCACCATCTAGCACTTAAAGCGGATGGTGGGGGAATGGATGATGAGCCCGATCCAGATCCCATGGTTCTGTCGTCCCGGGCCATCGTGGTCCCTGGTCTACTTAGTCAGAGGAGGTAGTCGACCCAACCTGACAGAAGGATCCTTGTCGGCAGCCATGGGTTGCTTCCTCCAAGGGGACCTTGTAGACCGGGGTTGAATGTTTGTCTAAGGGGACAAATTTGAATCCACCTTAGCTTACAGAGGGCTTTGTACCCTATCGATCATATCCTATTGATTCATATCTCAAGGATTTAACGCCATTAAGGAGCGTATTGGCTCTGCCCATAACCGCTATCTGTGGTGCCATTTGACGGCAAAACCACTCGGTTCAGAGGGCCCCGGGTCATAACCGTTTACCTGCAGTGCCATTTGGCAGCGAAACTGCCGGTTAGAGGACACGTACCACGTCCTTACTGGCAAGAGATTGTTTGAGAATGGATCCTAGTGATATTTTTGACTAGGCATTTGGCTCTTTGTGAGCTAGAGTTTATTTAATTTGTCCACCCCGACAGACTGTTGCGGAGGGTGGATGGGCTTTACTTTAAGCGATTGATGGTTTGATTTCATTTTTAAATATTTTTGGAATTTTGAATTTTTTTGGGAGTTTTGGATTTTCGTAGGTATTTGGGTGGAGCTTTGAATTGTTTGAAATGGATTTTGGATATTTGGGAGATGTTTGAAAAATATTTGGTAACCCTTCCGGTTGAGATCTGCATTCAACACGGCCATCATCGGGGTGTTTGGGGTTATTTGTCTTTATGGATTGAACCTTGTCAACTCTATCAAACTGTCGACAGAGGATCGGGTTTTGTAGGCTTTGAGCCTTTGTAAGTGAATTCTCTTGATTAAAGACTTTGGAGGCCTGATATGAATATATTAAAATAAATATACTGGTCCTTTCAACCGTGTATTTGTTTGAGAGTTCGAGCCTTGTCGACTCCTATTGATCCGTATAGGAGGATCAGGTTCGAACAAGAATTCACTTGTCAACCCGCGCAGCATCCCTAGACGTCACGTGTGTACCAATAACACGCTCGCCGGGGCCCATGCGGGTTGAAATTGTACTTTCCCCTTTAGTGTACCTATGTGTATACAATTTATAGTGCACGTGCAGGGGTACTTTGAAAGTATTTGTAGACGCCTTCTATCCGCTTGCATAGAAGTTGCGGATCCGGTGGCGTAGCGTTGTAGGTTGTAGACGCCTTCTGTCTGCTTGTATCAGTGTTGCAGATCCGGTGGCGTTTGATTTTGATGTTGACTCCCCCTTTCTCAATCACTGGGGGTGGCTTTCTTTTGGACTTTGAAGTCCACGACTGCTGATTTGGAAAGAACTCCTTTTAGGATATTCGGTGTAGCGGACTCGTTATTTTCGGTGTTTGTAGACACCAGAACAATTTTCTTCTCAAGTATGGAACTAAGAAGAGACTTTGGAACACCAGGAAGTTTGGTTCTAATTTGTTCAAACATTTCCCCCATCTGCCAGTGGGTGTCCTTTTCGTACATCGGGCTGCCTTTGTACTCGACATACTTGAAGCTCTTGATCACCACTGTCGTAGGTGATATTCGTACTTATGTCCACAGTGATTAATTGTACTTTCAATACACTGTTGTTATCCACAAGTATCCATTTGCAGGGGACTGCTGCATCTACTACGACCTCCTGTAAATGTTTGTAGAAGACCCATTGCTTCTGCATCATATCCACCCTTTCACCAATCTCGGGTGGTTTGATTGTACTTGTTTGATCTCGTAGGGATCATCGTAGGAGATGTACTTGTGTCCACAGTGGTTCGTTGTACCTACGATATACACACTGTTGTTATCCACAAGTGACTCGTGTTTGTTTGAAGGGATCCGTTGTATTTGTTACGACCTCCTAGAGATGTTCGTAGAAGACCCACTGTTCCCACATCATGCCCACCTATCATCAATCTCAGGTGGGTGATGATTGCTTTTGCTGTAGGGGCAGGTCTTTGATTGCTGGTCTTCCAGTATTGCCATCTCAATCAACAGGCATTTATAGGGATTGTCGTAGGATTTCATGCATCGAGGTCTTGTAGTTTGAGTTTCCCGTATGTGATCCAAATTTTGATCTTTACATGTGTTTGGATCCAAATTCAGTTTCATTCAGACTTGAATTCATCAAGTTTATAAGTCCCCACTTGATGTCGTATAGTCTGAGTTCAAATATGAGCTCAAAGCACATATTCAAATTGATAGTTCATGTTCAAATTGTAGATTGAGTTTGAGTTTCAAGTCTCCTTAAGCCTTTAGAGATTCAAGTCTCTTGTGACCCAGTTGAGCTCAGGTTCTTTATTGTTCTCGTCAAGTTCGAGTTCAGATCTTTGTTTCAAGTCTTGTTCAAGTTCCATTTGATGTCATACAGTTCAAGTTCAATATCCGTCAGTTTGACTTAAATCATTTGCACTCGAGGTCAACTCGTTTGAATTTAGCTTGTTTCCTCAACTTAGTTTAAGTTCCAGTCATCTTGCATATGATTCAGTCAAATTTAGACTCAACTTTAAGGTTCACAAGTTCGAGTCTGAGTTCAAGTACGAGTTCCCTGCGGTCCTTTGAGTTCGATTGCATATTCAATTTGGTTTGAGTTCAGTTCCAATTTGACTTGATTTTTATTTGAATTTGCCCTTTAGAAATCATTTAGAATTTTGTTCAGATTTAGGTCCACAAGTTCATCTGCTCGTCGTACAAGTCCTCTGCTCATTTGGTTCAAGTTCTGTACATTTCTGTTCAAGTACATGTCTTCTACATTGTTGCTCAAGAAGGTCTTTATATTGTTCAAGTTCTTTGTGCATTTCAGTGAAAATTTCGGCAGCACCCCGGCATATCCCCCGTTTGGGGGAAAATTGGGGAGCTAGGCCTTCCCACCACGCTACTAGAGTGTGTATGGTAGGTGTCCGTAGACACCGCGGCCGTACAAATTTTCATCCCACCACGCTACAAGAGCGTGTATGAGGCCTTCAGCAGTATCCGTACCAGAACAACAGTGACGTACCAGAACAGCAGTGACTCCCCACCACGCTACAAGAGCGTGTATAGGGCTCTCCCTCCTCGTCGTATGCTTCGCACCGGGCTCTCTCCTACCGTGCTACAAGACCGCGTATAGGTGGTTCCCCGGTCCGCTGCAAACGTCGAGAATGGGATTTGGAACAACATACCTTTCAAAGCAGTGTCGTCGGCGATGTCGGTGTCGAGGTCGAGGTCGAGGACCGTCCCCACCACGCTACAAGAGCGTGTATAGGGCTTACCCGCCTCGTCGTATGCTTCGCACCGGGCTCCCTCCTACCATGCTACAAGAGCGCGTATAGGTGGTTCTCCGGTCCGCTGCAAACGTCGAGAACGGGATTGGAGTTAGAAATTTATACCTTTGGAACCGGCGGGGAGGAGTCGTCGGCGAGGTCGAGTACACGACGATCGAGGCAAAAAAAGAGTGAGCATGCTTCTTCTCTTTTTTTTTGAATTAATTATAATTAATATTAATTAATTATAAATTAATTAAGGAATTATTATTTTTAATTAATTATAATAAATTAATATAATTAATTAAAGTTTATTATAATTAATTAATATCATTAATTATAATTAATCTGTAATTAATTATAATTAATTAATAATAATTAAATTTTAATAAATTATAATTAATCAAAATTAATTAATGATAATTAATTTTCTAAATTATAATTAATTAAGTTAATTGTAATTAAAATTAATTATAATTAATTAAATTAATTATAATTATTTAATTAGAACTAAATATAATTAATTAAAAATAATAACAATAATTAATTAAAACTAATTAAAATAATTATAATTATAATTAATTTTAATTAAAAAACTAAATAACTTCTCTCCCTCTACCTCTCTGTTCGCCGGATTCAATGGATTTGGCCGGATTTAGGCTAAATCCAGTCAAACGGTTTCAGTGCTCACGCTAAATCCCGACGGGAGAAATCCTGGATTTACCAAATCCTTTGGTTCGACAGATTTCGGGATTTGGCCGAAGGAACATGTGAAGGGTAGAAAGTTACCTTCATAGCCACGAGTTCCTGTTATTGCTGCCGATCAAAATGCCGTAACTTTCAATCTAGAAGGAAGGAAAAGTCGTGGATGGAGCGAAGTCGAACGGCGTCGGAGGGGCTGCAGAAGGGCGCTAAAGGTAGAAAGTTATCTTCACAGTGAGTGAGCTCCCGTTCAAGCTTCCGATCAAAATGTCGTAACGTCCGATCCAACTGGAAGGGCGAGTCGTCGAAGGAGCTACGTCGAACAGCCACTGAGGAGTCGGAGAAACGATGGGAGGGAGAAAGTTATGATCGCAGCGAGCGAGCTCCTTTGCTTCCGATCAAGATGTCTTAACTTTCGATCCTACAGGAGGTATCGTCGAAGGGAGTGAAGTCGAACGGCAATAATGGAGTCGGAGGAGAGGCGAGCTCCAGTCGTTGCTTCCGATTCGACCCAAATGGAACGTCGTCGAAGGAGCTTCGTCGAACAGGAGAGGGAGAGAGTGAAAGCGTGCAGAGGATCCAGTCGAACGAGAGAGAAAGCCGGAGAGAGGTTCGGTCTCATTTTAGCGTCGAGACGATCGTGTATGACGAGACGTCGTCATGCGAAATGCGGCGATGACGTGCTGAACTCGGCGCTCGAACGTGGCCGGACAGGTACGAATTTTTTTTTTCTCTTTTGTTTTCTCGATACAGAGGTCAACACTCTAATACTCACATAGTTTTCAAAAACTCTTTTTTTTTTTTTTCACAACAGTTTCACAAATATGCAACCTTCACAAACAGAATTTGTTTTTACAGCTTTCTGGTTCATTAACATCAAGACCCACAATGGCTTATCCAAAGACTAATTGATGAGAGAGACTAAACCAGAAAGAAGCAAACATTATTGCCAAAGACATGCAAAATAAATAAGGAATAAATGCACAATGTAAGTAAGACAGTCGGATGCAGCAAGTCTCTACCATGTCAAATAAATGATGAGTTCCTTACCTTCGCATCCCTGCTAAATCCATTGGAACTGAATAAAAATGATGATTTCAGCAGCTTTATGCGAGATGTCTGGGGCATAAGAATCACTAAAGTATACTGATTTTTGCAAGGAGAAGGCAATATTCTTTGTAGAGCCAATAACATCGATTGCGGAGTCAAACATTTTCTAACTTTGGTTCGCCCTTCTTCTTGAATCTGCAAAAAGTAAATAACAGAGAAATGAAGGACAACATTACCCACCGTTCATCCAAAAGATGCGAAGCTAAAGCATATCAAAGAAAATTATAGAAGAGAAGGGAGGAGGGAACGGAGAACCATGTAATTCATTTAATGATAAAAATGTTTCAAAATATCAAAACCAATCATAAAACAAAGTTTGCATGATGTTAACTTCACAAATAAAAAAAACAAACAAACAGCACCAAGAGTTCAAGATCAAACCTACTAGGTCGATGGGAAGCTATAATTCAAATATTTCAGACAGTACATAGTTGAAAACCAAATTTTGGCAAAAAGGGTTGAGAGGCAATGAAAAATAAGAAACCAACTGCTTGAAAACAGAGAATATAGAATAAACGATTGAGACCATTTGTCTGCGTTTCACAAAATAGCCAAGACGATTTTTTAAGGAATAATGAAAAAATCAATTAAGTGTCAATTATCCAGATAACATGAGATATACTCCCGAAACAGCTCACTAAGACTTAAATATCACATGAATCAGAGAATTAACAGTCTAATAATGTTTAATTTCAATTTTCTCTCCTTAAGCATAAAAATTTGTCTGAATGCAGTGTATCAAATTGTGGAATTGTCCTTTTTCGTAGGCACTGCCTTCCATTATTTATTGTCTCCTATCGATCCATTTCATTTCAGTTATAAACTGTTTGGGCTGTAGACCGATTCTTTATTGTAATTTCTGCCATTATGCTCCGCAAAAAATTACAATTGACAGCCATATTTGCTGCCAAAGAATGAGCAATTATGTTCACTACCATATTCTGGTATTGCTGTAGAATTTGGTTTGTTCTGATTTAAGTTTGGGGATTATATATGTTAGGAGACCCCATGTTTCAACTATAGTGCATGAGAATGTGTGTTGTTCTTAAGAGGTTTTTGAGTTGGTATATGATGATGTATCTATGTGTGTTTCAGATTAGGCTAATGGTGTATCCTTTGAATTGTATCTATTGTTCTGAAAGATGTATTCATACTACTATGCTACTATTACTTGTGCATCCTATGCTAATACCAACACCACACATAATTTCAATGAATGAGTGGACTTATCTTAAATCTTAAGCTATTCACCATACTCCTTAGCCTGCCATTGAGTTCACACAACCACTGCTACCATCCACAATGACAAGGGTAGAGTTAATAAGTTCATTATACAGATGATCATTTTTCCATGGCCACTGCGAAAATCAACAAATATTTATCGTGTTCATGTAGAGGAACTTGCACGTTATCCTATTGACTGCAGATCCATGCACAAGCCAATTCCTCCACAACCACTGTGGATGCTTCCAACTTTTCAAAGATCTTCATTTTGCCAGATAGAATTGATGAACTACAAAATTTATCATCATTTTTCTTCATTTTAATTTGAACATGTTTTTAAGTTTATAAGAGTAACTTTTTCCCTCTCTTATAAGTCATAGCACATTTTAGACAGGTATTTAACAATGAATGATATGCGGAATTATTTGATTGAGAGTTAATTGAAACCCTGGTGAGTTATCCCCTTGAAATATCTATCTAGCCATTATCCTTCTCTTCTCCCTATACTCCTCTGCTGTACTTGTATATTGGATCCCCCTCTAGACAAAAGGTTTCGACAATGATATATATATATATATATATATACCTCATTCACATTTGATTACTTGAACTTGTCTTTTTATTTATGTCTCACTAGCATTATTAGGATACCATTATATTGCATTATCATACATGTGCTTGACTAGAAATAGTAAACACTTGTAAAAGTAGAACTAGAGTTCAAGAGCTCGTCAACACCCTTCTCCAACTCCTATCTCTGCTCCACCCCCTCGATCCCCTACTCTTTTTGATCCCTCCTCTGTCCCTCTATTGCATTGGCAATAAGTGCTGTCTTTAATCTATCCATGCATCTCCCAACATGAGTCCCTCCCCTTAACAACACATAATCATACTTGAGCTAATATATCTTTGGTCCGGGCTTATTCGCTAGATAAGAAACCAGCCAAAAAAATCAATAATACCCAAGCATTGTAACAACGTAACTTCAAGTAAGAAAGCATTCACGATGGTTACCTCAAATGAAGCATTGAGATCACCAAAATAAGCCCGTGATTGGTAGCTACGCAAAATTCTATCCAACCAATAATAGTTTTCCTACAAAATTCAAGTAAGTCGATGACTTGATTTTAGTGTGATATGTATAGAAATTCAGTAATATACTTGAAATATTATTTTATTAGCTAACCTGCAAACCATTTTCATGAGCTCGCTGCTCTATTTCAAGGATGGTGGAGACATCTTCAACAACTGGCCCTTGCTCTTGAAGATAAGATATCTCTTCCAAGGCAAGGTCCACCTAACAAAGGTAGCTGGGAGGTTCTAACTGGACTTTTTACAAAACAGAATAAAATCATTTGAAGAAAAGACTTACCAGCTTCGAGGAAATACGTGGATCACATGAAAAACTAACACTTATATCACCACGCACATCTCCAGTTCTTGAAGGCTTATTACCTCCAAGGAAAACAGAGACACCCACTGAGTATACCTAAAAGTTTTTTATAACAGACAGAGAGCAGTGTTGTTATCAGCCATTAAAACAATAGCTATATGATGCAATTAGGTAGGAGAAAAGCTTAAAAGGATGAACCTGGCCATGTTTGAAGCGAAGAACTTGCATTATTTTTGTTTCCAGTAATTTACTTAAAAAACCAATAAAGTGAATCTCTTCCAACTAGCAATTTAGGAATGATAAAGCATAAAACGTAAGTCAGTAAGATCAAATTTTATTTAGGATGAAACCATACATTTATTTTTAAGAGAGAAACATACCATGGATCCACTCTTTAGAATGACTGGAAAAGCTAGCTGGACAGAGCACTGCGCTTCAACCATAGGACTGCAAACAACTTCTCTACATACAGTAGACCAATTTGTTAAGGAAAAGAACAACCATATCAACAAATTGTGCACAAAAACCACAATACTTACAAAAATAAGAAAAGTATACCTAACAATGGTTTCTGGAAACTTAAATGGCAAGCCTTTTAAATCATCACGGATGAAATGTAAAACAGGTTCAGAAGGTTTTGGAATTCCACCCTATTCAAAAGTAAAATAGTAAAGCGATTGGTGTCTAGTTGCAGCCAACAAACTTTAGAAAATTGGTATTACCAAGTACTGCAATACTAGTGGAAGTGAAGCATCTGGATCAATGTTCCCAACTATGACAACAGTAAATGTAGAAGGGTCCTTGAAACAATCGGTGAAATATTCACATGCTCTTACGGGATCCACCTTTTTTAGGTCACCAATTCGAATAGGCTGCACTAATATAATATTTTAAATATGAAAAGGTAAAAATAATGATAAAGAATTCATCACCCAAGTAGAACTTACCCTAAAGAAATACGAGTTCCCATAGTTTAGTTCCCGGACACGGTTTGCAAATGCAGTGTACGGGTCTCTTTCTTGAGCTCGAATTGCCTCTTCTGCCATTTGCCTTACTATTTTAATTTCTTCATCCCTTGGTTCTACGGTAGTAGAAAAGAGTTGGTAGACAAGCTGAAATATCTCAAATATTAAATTATATCAGAATGCTTCGTTGGTCAGATATGAATCTTGCAATAAAAACATTCGTTAACTCTTTGTATAAAAACAACACAATAAATACGCACATCATTACTTGGTGCCAAAGCGTATGACACTGAAAGTTGAGAAAAATAAAATATCAATAGAAAGGAAGGCTGAAAAATTTGTATATTTCGGCTTCCTTTACAGCTAACGACAACATGTGACAAAAATTTACGTGTGTGTGCGTGTGTGTGTGTATATATATATATATATATATATATATATATGAAAAATAATCAAAATGATCTCTTAACTCTTTATGAAAGATCAAAATAATCTCCAATTATATTAAAGAGACATAATAGTCCCTCGAATCTTTAAAAAGTAATCAAAATAGTCCCATTTGAGAGAATAGTCCTTTAATAAAATCGAGGACCATTTTGATGTTTCTCTCTCTCTCCCTCTTTATATATATATATATATATATATATATATATATATATATATATATATATATATATATATATATATATATATATATATATATATATATATATATATATCATCACTAACTAATAGCACTGCAAAATGAATTTTGAAAATATTCACTTGCATTGCATAACTTACTAACAAAAGCATTCACAAACAATACATATTTTATTCGCAAACAAGAACAATAAAAAGGTCATAACTAATTACATTTGCACAAGCAATAAAAAGGTTGATATTTTTTGGAACTTTAAATGAGCAAGAAAAATATAATATTTTGATAATGATAATAACCCTAGCAAAACTCTGTACAATTACAAAAATAATACATACATAGAAAAAAACTTGGAGAAAACAACGATCAGAAGAAGGTGAATAAAATCAATAAGGAAGAAACAAAGCCTTGTGATGAAAATTACGCCACTGAAAAAAGAAAAAAAAAAAGCAAAGTCAAGAAAAAAAAAAGCATAAACAAGAAAGAAAACAAGAAACATCTAAAAAAGAAAGATAATGAAAACATATAGTTTTTAAGCCAAAAGAGAGGTTGATTGCACACAAAATACGTAACAAGAAAAAAGAGAATTTTTTTAAACTAAAACCGTATTCCCTTGATAAACTCGACACACAAGGATAACAGTACTGAAGCGCTTATCATTTGAAATGAATCACCTGGATAGCACAACACGCATCGGTGCTCACTCATTGAGTGGCCAAGGTACCAAGGAGCCAGACCCTCAATATATAAGGAATCAAAAGTTGCAAGAGATAATGCAAATGAGAAAAAATCAACAAAGATAAAGTATTTTGACCATGCAATGGAACTGTGTAACCTCGTTCAGACCAGAAGCCACTAATGTCCAACCCAAACAACAACATATAAAAGAATACTTTCCATGTCCACTGCACCAAGCAATGCACCACTGATAACCACAGCAATTCCACAACCAAAGAAACGTCTTGCCCTGCCCATGCAAAATAAGCGTTCTCTGCTAGTATTATCATGGTAGAATGACGACTCATACAAGCTTATACAAGTTTTGTGCTCGATCACCGCCACCTCTCTTCTTTTTTTTTTTCACTTCAATTGCATATTTTTTGAAGAACAACGAAATCAATAGAAAATCAAACCGTGACACTTTCAGAACCAACCTATCATGGTGCAGGCCACGTGACACAGAACAAGGCTTAACCCTTGTAATGTAATGAAAATGAAGGTGCAGGTTCCATTGTTCAAAGCACACAAAATTATTAAAACAATAATCAGTTATGTAAATACAAATAGGACTAAGACCAGCATATGTTTTGGGCCCCTTTCTATAACAATAGTTGCTGTGAGTTGAATAATGCCTAGTTCTCTTGTCATAACGAATACTAAGAAGAGCAACAAAATTTTGAAACATTCAGCAGCAAACAAACCTGCAAAGCAGTTTCTAGATCAGAAGGCGAACAATCACCAGAAAATGTTCTCATGTATGCCCCAACTTTTGTACCAACTTCAGCTCTTTTACCAGCAAGCATATCCATAAGCACAGAGGGCTTGTAACCAAATACGCCCATTTCTCCTGCAATAGTTGATCCCGTTGAGCAGGAAATATATTCATCTTCACAGAGTTCAGATAATCCACCGTATGCAAAGCCAGTAAAAACAATCTGTGTAGATAGAAATTATCTTAATCGATATTTTAATAAGACAGCAAAGGGTAAATCAGGTGAATTAGTTGAAATAAAGATTTTATGAAAAGAACCAAACAAATACTCGCCACTCATTTAAATTTATCTTTATAGATAACACCATTTTTTTGCCTTCTAATACTTTTATTTAATCAAAATACAATCATTTGAATGACTGAATGATAGGACAAATAAACATAATTGAGAAAATCAGTGTTCACATTTTTATCAAACTTCTTGAGTAATAAGACTAGAAATTTGGATGTCCGTTAATGAAAGTGGTTGCTATAAGCAGGTGCCATGCTTCATTGAGCTTGTGTTCGCATAGGGAAGCATTAGCAAGATAATTAATTGTTAGAGGGGAAAGCTCTTTTAGGTGTCTTATTACTAGATGACCCTTCTATATAAAATGGAGTGAGAACACTGTTCTAAGATACAATCAAATAAACGTACACCACTCATAAAAAAATAGAGCATTTTCTGGATTTCATATTTCCTATGCTAACTTTTCCGTTCAAGCTGGAGCATATAGCTCTAGTTTAATAGTTATATGATCGAAAGAAAGGCAGAAGATACAGAGTTTTTGCAAACATATCAGCTACTTATTCTAAACTAGAAACAAAAGGACTCGAGGAATGAGAATCTTCTTAGAAAGTAACACATTCTGAAAAAAATGATTATCAATCCTAATATATTTGGTTCTTTCCTGGGACAAAGGGTTGATAGAAATTTAGATGGCAACAAAATTGTTATACAACAAAATCATATGCTGGTTAAATGGAAAATTAAGCTTCCTTAAGAAAGTGTTTAACCACATCATTTAACATTTAAAATGGTTCATAGCTCTGAATTCAACCTCAACATTGAATCTGACCACAATAATTTATTTTTTACTTTTCCATGTGATAGGCACACCTCCAATAAAAAAATATAATATCCAAAAGTTCACTTCTTGTCTTTAACTGACCCAATATAACTGGCATCAAAGACTGCTCCCAAAACAAAGTGCTTAATTTTAGTGTACAGTAACCCTTTCCCAAGAGATTTGTTTTTTTATAACAAAGCAAGCATAGAACAACCTCACAATGCTACTATTTTGGAGTTTTCATGTGTTGGCTCATAATTCCTATAGTGAATTAAATATTAAGCCTATTTCCAGCCAATAAATCAATTTCTCAACTAGCACTAAACACCAAGGACCATCAAAGGATTCCTAATTGTTAGAAGTAGTTTTTGTATCCGCATGAGTATTAACAAACTTGAAACATAGAAGCTTAGTCCCTTCAAGGTCAGTACTGAATCTCTTGGGGATAGAGAAAGAGAGAGCTTTTTCTTTTGTTGTAGGAAAACTGAACTCCAAGAATTATTTTGGGCACACTAGATTTTTAGTACAACAACAACAACATCAAGCCTTTATCCCACTACGTGGGGTTGGCTACATGAATCCTTTTTCTCCACTATGTCATGTTAATAGTCAAATTCTCATTTAAATCTAATAAAGAAAGGTCATTTCTTTTATTTTCTAACCAAGTCTTTTTAGGTCTACCTCTATTTTTCTTAACATAGGACAAATCTAATACATCTACTCTCCAAACATGGAGCTATATGAACGCTTTGGCAGCTATCCAAACTTTATTTCGATCAACTAAGTCGTTAGTGAGCCCCCAACAAGCAATTGATCTAGATCATAGGCTGCAGGCATTGGTGAACTTGTTAGTTGGAACTTTTTAAACAGGTGATCAAATTTCAGAAAAATAATTAACAAAGTTATTGACTAAAGTCATAAAATTTAACCATTGTAAAGTAAATGACACACCATGGAAGAGTAATCGATTGTTGATTTTCTTATAAGTTATTGGAAACCCTACACCATGAGAATAAGAGGTTTTATTATCTTAACAAATAAGGAGCTACAAGCCATGCAGGTAGACAAGTTGAGCTAGATGGATAAGGTAAAGCTCAGCCTAACCAATAAAAATAAAGTTTAATTAATAATTATTTAAAAAAACTAGTCATATATTAACTATTTAACTTAACTAATAATATCTTAGGGATATTACTAGCTTAATTATCTAATTGCTATTATAAATATAATAACTTATATATAACTACTATTATTATTTTGATTATTAATTATCTAATTATTATTTACATTATTAATTATTTGAATTTATTAATTTATATTAATTAAATTACATAAATGAATTCCTAAAGATTTGCTACTCTTTCTTTTCTTCCTCATTCTTCGTTGTTGTTGGACGCAGTAGAGTTTTAAACAAGTCGCTAAAGCCTTTCTTCACCTCCTTCGATGACATTTCTTCCTGTTGAGTTGGAATTCATGAAAGTTCGCCAGGGTTTTGAACAAGTCACTAAGGCCTACTACAAGGACAAATTTTCGAAATAAGCAACATTAATAATTAAACTATAAGATTAAGCATGATCGTAAAAAATTTTAATTATAGGCAAAGTCGTTCGTTTAAACGGCGACTTAGGTGCGACCAAACGACAGCGTGGCAGCTGATGTGGCGAAGGCAGACTTAAGTATAAGTCGCCCGCGTAACGGGCGACTTATAAGTCGCCGTGTTAAGGGGCGACTTAGGCTTATCTCATTTAGTTGCCTTTCCCTTTCCCGATCCCGATCACTCTCCTCTTCCATTTCCAGATCTTGCTGCTCCGCCTCCGCCCGTTCGTCGCCGGATCAGGTAATGTGAAGTTATTTTATGCATTTTTTATGTTAAATTAGTTAGATTTATGTTGATTATTGTTTATTTTTCTTAGAGAAGTAAATATATGTGATTTACAAAGTGGTTTTGTAGGTTTTTTTGTGAAACTCTTTGTTTGT
This sequence comes from Dendrobium huoshanense, assembly GCA_016618105.1. Classification (NCBI taxonomy): domain Eukaryota; kingdom Viridiplantae; phylum Streptophyta; class Magnoliopsida; order Asparagales; family Orchidaceae; genus Dendrobium; species Dendrobium huoshanense. Next base: position 6,206,533 of record CM028346.1, read on the forward strand.
GTAGTGTATTTGAAGATTTGTTTGTTCTAAACATAGATTTATGCATTTAGGCTTCGAATGTATAAAATATATTGTAGATCTGTGATTTAGGGTTAAATTTTTGCTTAGCTAAGCTTTCTTTAGGGTTTCAAATTTTATATAAAATGGGTAGAAGATATGTGCGGCTTATTCTTTTGAATCCTTTAATTTTAAAATTTAAATCGCACGTTGAAAATTTAAATCGCATGTTGAAAAGCTAAATCGCATTTTTGCTTAGCTAACCAGAAATATCTGCAAATTTGATGATGAAAATTTAAATGAAGTTCTCCGTATTTGAGAAATAAAAATATTTAAATTAAAGTTAAAATATATAAATGCTAAAAATTTAATCCTTATTATAATTTTATTTCAATTTACATTAATTTTATTTTTAATGTTATTTTAATAATGATTTTTTATCATTTAGTTAAAATTTTTATGAATCTTATTTCATAATTTAAATTTTATTTTAACAGGATATGACTCACTAGTTATATTAAACAATATATTAAATAAAAATTGTAATAAATTAATAATAATGATTATATACTATTATATTCTTTATATGGAGCCTTAATATAAAATTTAATATATTATTAAATTTTTATGTATCATACTTGATGATAATTTCATATAGAATAATAATTAAATTTTTAATGTGGTGAAAGAGACACTCACCAATAACCATTAGCTTAAATTTTTTATTTAATAATATATTAATCTTCTAACGTATATTGACTCACTCTGAAAATTGAATATACAAACAAAAGCCAATGTGATTTAAAATATATTAATTTTTTTTTTAATTCTAATGTATATCATTAACTAAATATACGAGTGCATATGTGATATAAAAGTACCTCTCAAATTTAGGAGAAATTTTATAAGATGATGATGAGATCTACAATAATTTATGACATAAAATGTTGGCCATTAAACAAGAAGCGTAAAATTAAGGGTTGTAGAGATGAGGATACTATTGTGGATGAGTGACTTAACATGTAGAGAGAGAATGTGAAATAAGTATATATATGAAGAGTTGGAGTAGCTCTCATTGTAGATAAAAATAGAAAGAGTTGCCTTAGATGTTTTGATCATTGATGTATTCTCAGATAATTATCTTGATGAAGCATGAATCTTTAGGCAAAATCTAATTGAAGTTTCAAAAATTAAAATCAAGAGTATTCGAACTCCGATTTCAGCCAGCTTAAAATGTCACCATCCCATTTATTTGACTTTCAAGTGCATAGGAATATTCCCCTTCTCATTGGACAAGGAGGAAGAAAGTATGTCTTCATTTGAGATCAATTTTTTTTTCTAATTAGTCTAATTATGTCTTCATTTGAGAACAAAGTTTTAATAGTCTAATTATGTCTTAATTTGAGATTAAAATTCTTTCATATTAGCTACTTGGATGAAATTAAACATGCATAACTAACTAAAAGTGTTATGCAGCAATCATGAAAAGAGTTAGAATATTTAATGGTTTAACTTAGATAATGAGTGGATATAACTCTACATTGCTTAAAGATTGTATAGTTCATATAATTATTTTACTCTTATATACTTTTATACTATTATATTCAGAGATAATATTAATTAAGATAAATATATATTAAGAATTTGTGCTTTGTTTTTTTTTTTAGTGGAACGTACGAGCAGAATAATGAGTGGACGTGCTGCAACTTTCGTGCTCCTGTATGGAGGCGAGTTACATATTGATGAAAAATTTGCACCAAGTTATTCTGGGGGTAGGAATCGTCCGTTACATGTGCCAAGAAATATAAAGTTAGAGCAGCTTAAGTTAAGGATCCTTAGAGCACTGAAGTTTGATCCTACGAAGTTTTCTGTGAACTTAATATGTCGAGTGCCTGTGGGAAACGAGTTTGTCGCTTCACATGTAGAAGATGACGATGTTTGTGAAGTTTTATTATGTCAAGCTGCAACAGAATTTCTCATCATGTATGTTGATGTCGAAGAAAAAATTATAAGTGAAGATAATATTGAGCCTCCAAATTCAGAAAGATTTGGTACTTCAACCCAAGTTGAAAGGGTTCAGGTGGCTAATACTTCAAGGTTTGAAGCAATAGAAGAAGTCCATCATTAGTGAGTTTCCTATATCATGTTTAAGAAATAGATATGTACGAATTTATCTTTTTGATTAAGTAATGATTAATAAAAATTTTAATGTAGTGATATTGAAGACCAACAGACGCAGGATCCTCCTTTAGCGTCTGCACAAACAGTCCCTTCATATCATTATGATTATGAGACTATGAGTAGTGGATCTAGTGAGCAGTGCTCTGATGATGAAGGTGCTGATCTATTACCAGTGGTCAACGATGGTGATGCAGTTGATAATGAGGAGATTAGAAATATTGTCCAAGATTATTGTACTAGATCTGTCGGCAGTACAGATACAATGGTAGCAAATAACGACTACGCCGAGACTTGTAGGACAACAGAAGAATGGGATAAGGAAGTTGACATTGATGCTGATTACGATGCGGTGATAGTAGAGGATGAGTTCTCGATTCCGAATGACTTAATAGAAGGGATGTGCTTCACAAGGAAAACAGATCTGCAATTTGCTTTACAAGGTTGGGAAATTAAAAATAACGTGCAATATATTGTCATCGCATCGAATAGGACGAAATTTACAATTGTTTGTGCGAAGCATGATTGCCCGGTATATCCTTGCTTATGGCGACTTCACTCAGCTCAGAGTAAACGCTTAGGCGGTGTATGGAAAATCTCATCCATAAAGAACCAGCATAGATGTGTGTCTCCAATTCTTGATAGTGGCCACCGTCAATGCAACTCACAGTTTATAAGTTTCTATATTCTACCCACAATTAGGAAGCATATGGACTTGAAGCCAAGGGAGATAATCGGTCGTATGGAATCGAAGTTCAATATTAAAGTGTCATACATGAAGGCTTGGGATGCCCGGAGGAAGGCAATAAAAGTAGTTTTTGGCAGTTGGGAGGAGTCTTATCGCACTCTTAATTTGTTCATGGATGCTGTTGCCTCTGTGATGCCTGGTACGGTATATTGAATTCAAAGCACGCAGACAAATAGGTTCCAAAGACTATTCTGGGCATTTGGTCCTTCTATTACTGGGTGGAAATATTGTCGGCCAGTTCTTTCTCTTGATGGCACATTCCTACTCGGTAAATATAGGGGGACATTATTAACTGCGATAGGTATGGATGCTAATAATGGTCTATATCCACTTGCATTTGCTGTAGTTGAATCAGAATGTACCGAATCATGGATTTGGTTTTTAAGACAAGTCAATGAGCTACTCCCTGTAGTTACGAACAGGCTTAATCTCTGTATCATATCAGACAGGCATGCTGGTTTGGTTAGAGGCTGCAGGGAAATCTTTCCTAATGTTGCTCATCGACACTGCCTAAGACATCTACGTGAGAATTTCAAGAAAGCAATACGACAGATGGGAATAGGAGACGTTGATTTTTTGTGTCAAAAAATGTACGCAGTAGGAAATACAGATGATAAAGCCTTTTTTAATAGATGTATGGAAGACATGAGGAGGATCAAAATGGACATCCATCAATGGCTCGTAGACCGTGATGTAAGTCGTTGGTCTTTAATAAATGATGGTGGATTTAGATTTGGGGTAATGACAACTAATGCTGCAGAGTCTTTCAATGGAGTTTTGAAGCGAGCAAGAGGATTGTCGATACAGGCCTTGATTACGGCCATATACTATAACATTATTTCAATGTTTATGAGGAGGTTGGAATTCATTGCAACGGAGGAGCAACAAAATAATAACTTCTTCGCTCCACGTGTTCAGACATTACTAAAAAAGGTTGAGGAGGAGGCTAGACGAATGCCTGAGCCAATCCGGCTTAACTTGAATGAATTTCAAGTTGTTGACATGTCCTCTAGATCATACCGTGTCGACATACTAGACGGGAGGAGGTGCAAGTGCAGTTGTGAAAAACCTATGCTGTATCACTCGCCATGTTCACATGTGGTCTGTTGTTTGGCATTGTTAAGACGATCACATTTCGAATATGTTTCTCCCTACTACACGACAACTAACTACAAATTAAGTTATTCTGGAGAATTTCACCATATCCCTAATAAGGATGAATGGGGAGAGCATAACCCAATCTCTGGATTAATGCCACTACTCCCACCAAATTATCGAAGAAGATCTGGTCGTCCACGAACAAATCGTTATCGCAATACAATGGACGAGGCACAAGCTGGGAGCAGCAGGTTATGCGGAGCTTGTCACTTAGCTGGACATAACAAGGCCACTTGCCCAACTAGATTCAATCGCAGGAACTAGGATTTATTTGTGTCAACTGTTGTATTTTCACATGCATTTAAGTGATTTTTATGTGTGTAGTTCTCATTTGCGTTATGTTTGTAGTTCTCATTTGCGTTTATGTAATATTTTCACATGCATTGAAGTTTTTTTGTTTGTAGTTATCATTTGAGTATATGTAATATTTTCACATGCATTGGATTCATATGTCAGATAGTTGTACGTCACTCAAAATGAGTTGGACATATATGGAGATGCTAAAAGGAGTACCCAACAAAGAAAGATTTGATGACGAAAGTCGTAGGATTCATGCTTCTATAGCACGAGCCGGTGATACTCCATTAGAGCGAAAGGCGAATGCAAATGAGTTTTTTCGGTGTTGTCTCCACAAATGGTCAGAAGAAGATGATGATAGGCTTTGGGCTATACATGCTGAGTTGATCGTGGTAAAACTTTTCAGGACACAAAATTTTTTAAATGCTGCAGGTTGGAAATCACTTGAAATTAGGTTCAAAGAGGTCAACGGTCATTTTGTTAGCCCTCACTTCTTACAGATGCGATACCACGAGCTGAAACGCCATCGAGACGAGGGTTATTCACCACCAGATCTCGACTGTAGTCAGCTTGATCATGAGCATGTCATTTTTTATCGTAGTTGGTGTCCGATATATGACCAATTTATTAAAAATTTTTATAAAGATCGGATGAAGGAGGTAACACTTGATGGTCAGCTGAGAGAGTTCTTCAAATTTGAGGATTGGCAGGACCTACAGTATGAGTTTGAGTTCAGGATGAAGTGTTGTCCAACACAGTCACAGCTCCAATCACGTATGCATATGCTGCTTAGGAATTAGTACACCTGTAGCTCCAATCGGTTTGGCTATGACCTTCGAGACGTGGGTTGCTATGATTTTGGGAGTCAATATAGATGGTCCTGCACTGGTAGGTCATACTGTTGTTGGAGCTGGGAGACGCTGGCTTAGTTGGCCAGACTGCTGTGATGACCTGCTTGGGAGCCATCCACTGGCAGATGTTGTATATCGGGACCCATTCGATCATCGCATCACCTCAAGGTTTCGTATGGGACAGGCACATGCACAGACTTGTATTCCCCTTAGATGGCTACGTTGGACATTTTGGCATGACTCGTACTTGGACCTGAATGATATGGATTTTTGGAGGCATGTCCGAGCTTACATTTTGTTCATATTGGGTTGTCACCTTCTCCCAGATACTTCAGGTTCAGAGATACATTTACAATACCTGACTATTATGGAGGATTTAGCAGTATTCAGTACGTACTCTTTTGGAGGAGCAGTTTTAGCCCATTTGTATAGAGAGTTGGAAGAAGCAACACGGCCTAGTAGAGCCAACATAGCGGGATGCATCAATTTGTTACAAATCTGGGCTTGGGAGCATCTGCATGTAGGACGACCACTGCTTCGTGTTCCATTTCCAGTGGAACTTGATGGACTAAGTGTTAAGTTCAGGTATGAGAAAATTTTAATTAATAAATTTTATTAATACTACATTCAATAAATTCTTATTTACAATCTTAATGTAATAGGTGGAATGAGGATCGTCTCAGAGAATTGCCGGTCGGAAATCTCATTACCTATAGAGATGAGCTCGATGGTTTACTAGATAGTCAGGTATCTCCTTAAACATCTGAATTGAAAAATTAACTCTTTATTTCACATTTACTAATCTAATTTTTACAAAAATAGGTAATTTGGCAACCATATACGCCCGATATTCAAGCACAGGTTGCACAGATTTGTTTGTCAGGGGCGGACATTTGGACTGCACGAGTGCCTCTGATCAGTTGGAAGAGGGTTGAGTGGCACTTGCCGGATAGAGTCCTACGGCAATTTGGCTTATGCCCACGAACTGACATCCAACCAATGGATCCAAGCTTCAAACGGATAGATGGTCGTGGGAAACCTGACATGGATTGGATGTTGTACCACCAAGCACATATTGCAGTATGGGAGAGTAGGCGTGGATTCATTGTTACAGGAGATTTATTGGACCATCATAACACCTACTCAATTCATCAGTACATACACTGGTACAAGTCATGGGCAACACTTTACATGTTAAAGGCACCTGTTGAGGCTCCAACAACGGCCTATCCTAGAGCTCCCTCAGAGCGCCTTCTGGTAAGTTCAAATTTAATATGCTATAATTTTTTGAAATAATTTCCTTCTTCTGGTAACATATCTTTTTGGTTAATTCAGAGGGATTTTTTCCTGGGTACTGAACAAGCATTGCAGCAACACTTCAATGGTATTGATGATACACCACAACAGAGGGACATAAACACAATTGCAGAGCTTTGTCGTGGTTTGCGTAGGCAGATGTATATTGAAGATCAAGGATATTTTGAGGATAGAGGTGAGCATGATGCACCATTCTCCATGACCCAGGAACCTCCTCACCAGTACAGTGGATATGCTGGACCGTCCTCTTATCCTGATCAAGGGCCCTCTACGGACCTCTTCAGCAGCCAGGTGCCAACAGATTTGGAAGCATACCTCAGCCCAGATTTCGTACCGAGCTCGATTCATACAGATGACATAGCTGAGGAAGAAGCACCTGAGGAGGAACAACACATGCTACGTCAAAGGCCACGACGACCGCCTCAGCATTACACTCCAGGCACTGATGCATTGCCACAGAGGCCACGTAGGCGACGCTAGTTCAGCTGTTTATGTATTTCATGCTTATGTTACGAATTATTTAGTTTCAATATGCTTATGTTATGAATTATTTAGTTTCAATATGAGCTTGGTTTTTTACTGCTTTGTAATGCTACTATAAAAATATATATAACTATAAAAATGCTACTATATACCTTGGTTTTTTACTGCTTTGTAAATCTAGTTTAAAAATTTTTTGTAGTATAAAATTTCTTTAGTATAAGAAAATTGTCCCAAATCAAACCTTAAAGTTGTTATAGAAAACAATTTCTTTGTATGGCTCCTTTTATTTTGCTCTTTTTATTGTATGATAATTTATTATTCTGCTAACATATGTACTGTCATTTAAATATTCAGGTTTCATTTACAATCATTTTCTTACTTCTTTACTTTATATTTTATATTTTTATTATTTTTTAAAAAATTATACTAAAAAGCTTCTTTTTATAACTGTTTTTAAATTACTTTCGTTTACAATAACTTTACAAAATATTAAAAAATTATCTCAAATAAAATCTTAATCATTTGAGGTTGGAAAGATGATTTAGACTTTGTTAGGAACGGCTTTTTTACTACTTCTTAAAGCTATTTTTAGTATAAAAATTAAAAATTTTGTATTATAAAATTGTTTTAATAACTACAAAACTGTTTTAAGAAGTGGTAAGAAAGTCATCCAAGAAGAAACTTTATTCTTCACTCATTAATCTATGTTCATATATTCATATTCACAATGAAATGATTAGTTTTTAATTAATGGTTAGAAGTAGGACTGAGAGATATTTATAGTAATTATACTATAATATAATATAACAAATTAAAGGCTAATTGATAAAAAATTTGCATTTTGATTGTGTCTAGAACTTTAAGAAAGCCCCATTTGTTTTTAAGAAACAAATTTAATGAAATTTAGAGAACATATTTTTCCTATTAAAAAAGAGGATACTTTAAGAGAAAAAAAGAAACTATCTCAGAATAAGGTTCATTTATAATGACATATAAATATAATTTCTTAATAATAATTCTTATCTTTGAGAGACTATGGTCACAAGGATTAATCCAAGTAATTATTTTTTCTGATACAGGGTCCAAACATGGTGGCCGAAAACCAGCTTGCCCAAGAGGAAGGATGGGTCATATGCCGAGTCTTCAAGAAGAAAAGCCTGCAAAAGCTCGGCGTTGACCATGCTACCTGCTCGCATTTGACCAACGACTCCAAACCGCATTCAAGTAGCCTAAAGTTGTTATAGAAAACAATTTCTTAATCAAACCTAAAAGTTGTTATAGAAAACAATTTCTTTGTTCAAAATTTCTTTGTTAAAAAAAATTAATTAAAAATTTGCTTTAAAAATTAGTAAGAAATCAATCCCAAATGAAGCCTAAATTAAAATCTCGACATATTGCCTCAGAATTCGTTTTAATATTTTAATTTTAGCTATGTTTAATAAACAAAAGCACTCTATATCATTTAAAAAAATATATAGTTTCTTACCAATTTTTACCATCTAAAAAAAATTCAACAAGTAATGCAAAATTATCACATAAGTAGTAGTTGTTCATAGCAGGAGTTCAACAAATGTTTAAGTTACATCAACCATATAATAGATCAAATACACACATACAATCACTTCTACTAATGGCAATGATCCGAAGGACCAGCGACCATATATTGGGAACTTACTAGTCAAGTAACTCTTCTACTGGTTCTACCCTTGAAGGACCAGCGACCACATCATCCCTTTCTGCTGGGCATGAAGTTTCGTATCTTTGTAAATTTGGAGGGTTAGTATTATCTCCTAACACCTCAATCTCTTTGACATCAACGTACATTATAAGCAATTCTGTTGCAGCTTGGCATAACAGAACTTCACAAACTTCATCATCCTCAACTTCCGAAGCGACATACTCATTTCCAACAGGCACCCGACATACTAACTTTACAGAATACTTTGAAGGATCGTACTTCAGTGCTCTAAGTATCCTAAATTTAAGCTGTTCTAAGTTGCAATTTCTTGGCACATGTAGGGGTCGACTCCTACCCCCAAAATAGCTTGGCGTGAAATTGGTGTCCACTTTTAATTCACCTCCATACATAAGCACAAAGGTCGCACCATGTCCACTCATTATTGATGTAGTCGTACGTATCACTATGCAAAATGAACAAATTACAAAATACTTAATATTTTAATTATTCTAAAGACTACTAAAATATAATTAAAATTCATTGAATTTTAATTATACGAAAAGACTACATTACAATTTAGCTCTTATAAATTTTTTTTAAAGAATTATAAATTAAATCAACAATTATTATATATTAACAAAAATATTGCTTTTCAATTTATAGCAATATACAAATACTTATTCGTTATATCTACCAATTTTTAACAAAATATATGTTATATATCAACTTATCTCTAGTTCTGTCAAACAATATTACAACTAACTCTTGCAAAATTAGACAAAGTAATAGATCTACCAAAAAAATTGAGAAATAAACTAAAAAGACTCAAATAAGATCATTTTTAACCAAATTTCTACAACACCTCAAATACTAAACATAATAAACCACAAATATTAAAAATAAAACCTTACCTAAACACTTGATGGCGAGATCGGCGACTCCAAATTTCCCAATGGCGACGGCTGCAGAAGGGGAAAGTGAAGGAAATGAGATCGGGAAGGATTTTGGGTATTAAAGTATTAGCATAAAATCGCCCGTTAAACGGGCGACTTATAAGTCGCCCGTTAAACGGGCGACTTATAAATCGCCCGTTAAACGAACTTCGATCTCGCCACATCATCACCACGTCGGATCTTGACTATTCTAGTCAAAGCATAAGTCGCCCGTTTGACGGGCGACTTTGCCTATTTTTAATTTTTTTTTTAAACATGCTTAAGCTCTTAATATAATTTATAATCATGCTTAATCTTAAAATTTTCCCCTACTACAACACTCCTTGTCGAATCAGAAGTCACAAAAGTTTGTTGTTCTTCTATTGGATCAGATGTAGTGATGGGAGCTCGCTCACTGTGAGCATAACTATTGTTCTCCCTTCTTTCTTATTATTATTTTTGTCATTTTTGTGGTTATTCCAATCATACCCTCACTGCCATTCAAAATTTTCATTATTTTTTACCGCAGGACAAAAATTATCAAATTTTAAAGAGTTGAGAGACCAATTGTCCCTCAAAATAGTTGAGGACCATTTTGGTTCCTCCCAAAGAGTTAGGGACAATTTTGATGGTGAAATAACCAAATCCCAAGTGTTGACAGAGTTGAGTACTCTTCTCAACTCCGTGGAGGAAACGATGTTATGAGAATATATACATATGATAGGAAAAAGTCAAATGATGAATATTTTTTTTTTCAAATATACAAGAGTGAATGCGATAGAGTTATACATTAATTTTACCTTTAGTAAGGTTGCTTGCAAATATAGGCTAGAACTCATTGTAAAAAGATGTTTAACATGAATCTAATAATATGGACAAAAGTTTCATTGTGTAAGGTAGTTGAGATCATCATGAATTTTCAAAGCGGTAGAGATTTATATTAGATGATTGTGAAAAGTGTTGGAGGATCTTTGAGTGAAGAAAAAGATATTCTCATTATGGTACTTTGGAAGAGAAGGTGTACTCTTTGGTTTTGATTGAAGTCGGTAGGGTTTGATGGGATCACGACGTGCAACCAAGAGAAATTGTGGAGAGAATTATTACGGGGTTACGAAAGAGAGGATGGACTTAGTCTAGATCACTTGAAGGGTGTGCTAAGAGCTTGTGGAGAAATTTTGGTAAAATTTAGGAAGGAGAGTGGTAAGGAGGGTCGGTTGGGACTTCTAGAATTTATGTACATCAAAGTGGTCTTCAACACGATAGGGAAGCTTTTCTTGGAGAAATGAAATTTGGTTAAGGGAGGGCAAGAGCTAAGCAGATTGACAGATGGTGATGTTGGTGAACCAGATTAGGGTTTCATGGTAAGCATCTTAGAAGAAACATAAAATAGATAAGAAAACTCTCACCAAAGAACTTCTCTAATGGAATCCACCAGGTCATCCACTATGATAGCATGCAAGCAACAATAATTCTTTAATTCATTCAATAATTGATTCAACAATACAAGTGGCATGTTTACATAGAGTGACAATGAAGAAGCATATAGAAAATAAACCTAATCTAGGGAGGATAGGGGTCAGCAAAAACATCTTTGGAAGCTAATGCAAGCTTTGATTTAGCACACATTGGTTTGAAAAAGGTGGAGGTAGACCAAGTATAACAGGAATAGAAGTGGAATCTCTCTTGATTTCAATAACTGAATTTCCTTGAAAAGAGAGGGTCAATCATGAATGTGATCAAATCCCTTGTGCCACATTAAATGTTGTTAAGGAATGTTATGGAGTGGGGGTGAAATTTATAATTGTTTGAGCATCATCATCTGAAATGATACCTTCAACTTCCCAGATGTTTGGATGTAGAGCAATTTGCAATTGGTGATCTTTCTCTCTCCTACAAGAGAGTTAAGGTGCAAGTCTTGATGCTCTATGATTTCTTGAGATGGTAATATATCTTTCAGATTGAAAATGGAACTAACAAAAATGTCGAGAGGCTATTAAAAAAAATAAGAACATTAGATTTAAATTTTCAAGAGGCAATACAAGAAAATAACATTAGATTCAAATTTTCTAACAATACTAAGGTAATCACAAGTTCTGGTATGAAGGCTTTTTATATTTGTTAATAGTATAGCATTCTAGATGACTGTGAATTAAGGCATAGTCACCTTTTAAATTCTCTAACTGAATGCTTTGATTTATAACTTTTGCATATTTTCCATTACCTAATTCAATTTGTTGTCTTGCATCAACATGAAGATCATAAAAATAATGAAAATCATCCGCGAATATAAATGCTATATCAAGAAAATTTATGTGATGGAATAACATCCGAATTTATAGGCCTCTTCTGATTCTAGCCATAAATAATTTCAAAGGTCGTTTTTATTGTTGTCTTTGAAATAGTGCTACTAGAAGTAAATTCAAAATTTACTATGTGAGATTTAAAGTGCTATTGTTTTTATCTACTAAGCGGCTTGACAGATTACCAATGATTCTATTATCAACTTTAATTTGACCATCAGTTTATGCATGAAAATTTCAATTGAGTTCCAAATAATTTTTAAATTTTTTTCAAAACTATGTACAAAAATGTCAGTCTTCCGATAACCCAATTAGGAGAGTAGGCCTATGTTAAGAAAGATAAAGATAGACCTAAAAAGACTAGATTAGAAAGTATTAAAAATCACTTATTTTTATTAGACTTAAATGAGAATTTGACACAATGGAGAAAAAGGATTCATGTAGCCAACCCCACGTAGTAGGATAAAGGCTTAATGTTATTGTTGTTGTTGTTATTGTATGACACAAACTTATCATCTTTATTTGAAACAATTGTTGATACTACATGCAATTATAAAATGTCTTTGAAAAATAACTTGGCAATGTATTAAGCAACATTGATCTTGGTAAAAGATAGAAAGTAAGCCATCATAAAAAATCTATCAACAATGACAAAAATATTATCATGTCCCTTGTTGATGTAGGCAAAGGAGGGGTCTTAACATCTTGAGTCTTTGAGCTGCTTGTTGCTCTCGGATTGGGCCTTGACTGCTTTGATTTTGAGCTAAATTATTGGGAACTACTTGGTTCTAGCTCATAAATGCTTGAACTAATGTTAGCTCATTAATATAAGGAATTATTGCACTTGAAAGTTCATTACGTGGAGTTTGGAACCTTGCCTCTTCCCCTTCTTTATGTCCCCTCGGTTTGCTCCCTGGCTGCTTTCCCATGGATGCCTCTGCCCAGTTCTTGTGCGGTCTTTTTGGTTGCGTTTCTTGGTTCTCCTGTGGCTGTTCAGGTGCTGTTTTAGTGCCTATCGGTGGCTGTTTTTGGAGTGAATAATGCCTCTTTTGGTGGCTTTTCAAGTGTTGTTATGGAATTAATTATGGCCTTTAATTGGGCTGTTTGGCTGCCATCTTTTATCTTATATATAGTTAATGTTTTGAGAGTTTTAAAGGAATGTTATCTGGTATTTTTTGAGACTTAAAATCTGAGGGTTTTTTCTTCCTTATTTGGAATAGCTTGCGAGCTATGTCCATCATCTCCTCTCCTCTCTATAGCTTGCGAGCTATATTTCATCTCGGCTTCTAATCTATTTCGTCTCGCCGCAAGTGACCACTTCACTTGTATCTTTCTTCTCGACGAATGCAAGCTCCTTTAGGTGTCTTTATTTTGTGTTTGTGTTAAAGTTTGTAAGAGTCTTTTATCTTATAAAAATTGTTATATTTTTTCTATTTTAGGGTATTTCATGTATTTTTCTTCTATCCTAGGAAGTGTTATCTTTTTGCAAGCAAAAATTAGATTTTTTCTAATTTCTTGCTTGCATCAATTTGGTATCACATAAGCAAGTTAGTTTATCATAGGTTATTGAGTCGTGTTGTTATTTGAGTCTTGGTGTCATAAGAGTTTTTGAGTTTTTTTTAGTCATGAGTCATAGTCCATGCAATCAGCCTTTGGGAGATGAATAATTTCAACCGGAGGAGAATTGATGTAGTCAAAGGAGGGGTCTTAAAATCTTTAGTCTTTGGATTGCTTGTTGCTCTGGGATTGGGCCTTGACTGCTTTGGTTTTGAGCTAAATTCTTAGGAACTACTTGGTTCTAGCTCATAAATGCTTGAACTAATGATAGCTCATTAATATGAGGGGTTATTGAACTTGAAAGTTCATTATGTGAAGTTTGGAACCTTGCCTCTTCCCCATCTTTGTGTCCCCTCGGTTTGCTCCCTAGCTGCTTTCCCGTGGTCATAGCTGTCAATGGCGCAAAATAGCGCGCGCCATGGCGCACGGCGCGGCGCGGCGCACCTACGGCGCCATGTTCATGGCGAGGCGCATGTGTTTAAAATAGCGTGCGCTATTTGCGCCACATGTGAGCCATGGCGCATTGCGCATGACGCAAAATAACGCGCCAAATTATTTTTAAATTTTTGTATACTTATGAATATTTTTTATATTTAAAAATGTATCTATATTTTAAGATAAAAGACTATTCATTACCCTAATTTCACGAAAGATTTTATGTTTGCTGCATCCGCCGAACACATCCCGCAGTCCCTAAGTCGAGGTTGTTGAATCTATCCCGAAGTCGAAGGTTTTTTGTTTTCTATTTGCTGCATTTGCTACTTACGCCGAATCTAGCCGAATCGTCCCGAAGTTGAAGTCGTTGTTTCCGCCGAATCGTCCCGCAGAGCAGTGCTTCTGCCAAATCCGCCCCCTCCTACATCTGTTCCAATAAAAAATCTTACCAGCTGACTCTGATTCGCAACCTCCGTCTGTTCCGCACAGCTCTGTTGTTTTGCACGGCTATTTCTTACAAGAATTTAGAACTTAACAGGTATGCTTGGTACCGTTAGGTACATGCTCGGTACCGCTAAGTAAATGCTCGGTACCGCTATGTATATGCTGGATACCGCTCGGTACCGCTAGTTACTTGCTCTGTACCGCTCGGTACAGCTCGATACAACTAGGTACCAGCTCGGCACAACTAGGTACACGCTCGGTACACACTCGGTATTGCTAAGTACATGCATGATACCGCTTGGAGCCGCTATGTAAATGCTCGGTAACGCTCGGTACATGCTCGATATCACTAGTTACATGCTTTGTACCACTCGGTACAGCTCGGTACAACTAGGTACACGCTCGGTACATCCTCGGTATTGCTAAGTACCTCCATGATACCGCTCGGTACTGCTATGTAAATGCTCGGTACCGGTCGGTACAGCTCGGTACCGCTAGTTACATACTCTGTACCGCTCGGTACAGCTCGGTACAACTATGTACACACTCGGTACCGCTTCCTAATTTCCATACAAACGAACTTCAAAATTCCTCTTACAAATAAATTTTGTTCTGGGGGCAGCGCCCCCTTGGACCCCCGGCAGCCCCCATATTATGTTTCTTGGACAATATTATGTTTCTTTTAGTTAAATTTGTTTGCTTTTAGGTGATCATAAAATGTCAGATTCAATTAAATATTTAAAAAAAGATCCAGCATGAAAATATGCTATACTAACAAATGAATCCGACAACAACAGTGTGACATGCATTTTTTATGGTAAAATAACAAAAGGAGGAATTACACGCCACAAACAACAACTTGTTGGGGGTTTTAGGAATGCAAGGCCTTGCTCTAACTGTCCCGAGCATATGAAGTCTGAAATTAAGGCATCCATGTTGAAAAAAAAATATTTAAAGGAACAGTTTAATGACATATCAAATGTCAACCTTGCTGAAGAAGAAGGAGAAGACTTAGATGTGATGACAGATGATATTTTAGCTGCTAAACCATCCAAAATGTTGCGGACAAATAAATCTAATACATCTAGTTAAGGATCGACATCTACATCTATCTTCAAAACATCACGATCTAAAGGTCCATTAGATACTTTCCTTACACCAAATCCTGAAGTTGTAGTAAAGCATAGAAAAGGTCAGTTTAACAAAGAAATGGATGCAGCTAAAAAAGAAATGAGGGGAAGGGTTGTTCAAGTGTTCAGTAGATGGATGTACGATGCTGAGATTCCATTTAATGCTGTGAACTATGATAGTTTCCCTGCTATGGTGGAGGCACTTGGGCTGTTTGGACCTGGAATAAAACCTCCTATTTATCATGAGGTACGAGTTACTTGTTTGAAGAAAGAGGTTGGACATACACAATAGCTATTGCGACGCCATCAAGAAGATTGTTTACGATATGGTTGTTCTCTAATGGCAGATGGATGGACGTCAAGGAATGGGAAAAGCTTAATCAATTTTCTTGTTAATTGTCCAAGAGGTAGTGCATTTATAGAATCAATTGATGCTAGTTCTTTCTCCAAGAATGCTGTGAAAATGTTTGAACTTTTTTACAAGTATATCGAGGTTATTGGACCACATAATGTGATCCAAGTAATCACTGATAATGTATCCGAAAATATTCTTGCAGGTTTATCATAACTTTTATTCTAAAGTTATGTTATTTCATGAAAAATTTGTGTACATCTTAACTTAAATTATAATGACATAACAGGAAAATTATTGATGGACAAATATCCTCACATTTATTAGACTCCTTGTGCTGCTCACTGTTTGGATTTATTAATGAAGGACATTTTTAAATTCAAAAGCTAAGGCGATGCTTTGAGAAAGCAGTGGCAGTACACAATTTTATATATTCTAGGCCTCGCTTACTTGAGTTAATGAGAAGGTGCACAAATCAAAGAGCACTTGTCAAACCCGCAAAGACTCGCTTTGCAACAGCTTTCTTAACTTTACAACGTTTTCATAAACAACTGAACTTGAAAAAAATATTTACTTGTGAGGAATTTATTTTGGGTCCTTATGCGAAAAAGGCTAAAACAAAACAATCTCAACATACAATCTTACAGCAATCATTTTGGAACACTATAGTATATGCCTTAAAAATAGCTGGTCCTTTATTAAAGGTTCTTAGATTGGTTGATGGAGAGAAGAAGCCCCCAATGGCTTATATATATGAAGCAATGGATAGAGCAAAAGAGGCAATTGCTGCAAACTTCAATAATAGTGATAAGTATGATCAAATTTTTAAAATGATTGATAGAAGATAGGAAGTGCAATTACATCGGCCTCTACATGCAGCGGGATATTTTTTAAATCCTGAATATTTCTTCAATAACCCTGATATTGCCAAGGATAAGGAAATAGTTGATGGTCTTTATCAATGTATTGGAAGATTATCTCAAGATGTAGCTGAAGAAGATAAAATCAGTAATGAATTAAGTTTATACATTAGGGGTGGACTTTTTGGTATTCCTCCAGCTGTAAGACAAAGAACTACCCGATCTCCAGGTATCATTATTTACAAAAAAATTAAGACTGATTTGTTATATAATATTGAAAAGAAAAATTTATTTCTTCGAGCTGATTGGTGGTTGACATATGGACAAGGAGCTCACAATTTACAAAGCTTTGCTATCAAAGTCCTAAGTTTAACATGTAGTTCATCTGGATGTGAACGCAATTTGAGTATTTTTGAACATGTAAGTATTTTACAATATATGTGTTGATTTTTTATATATGTTCATAATATAGTAATGTAATAATATTTTAATTGCAGCTTCATAGCAAACGAAGAAGCAAATTGGATCATGGTCGCTTAAAGGATTTAGTTTATGTGAAATATAATATAGCACTGATTCGGAGATTCAATCATAGTGATGTCATTGATCCTATTTCTTTGACTGAGATAGATGATGCAAATGAATGGCTAACAAGAAAATTAGATGATGAGTCTGATGAAGAAAATGACTTTATTGCTGGAGAGGAAGATTTAACTTGGACAAGTGTTGCTAAAGCTACTGGTGTTTATGATAAAAGCTATAATATTCGGGAAAGATCTAAAGGGAAAGAGAAAGAATCTTCAATTAGGCATGATGTTGCTATTGAGAATGATGATGAGGGTGATGAAGAGTATTATGAAGTAGGAGACAATGTTGAAGAAGTTAATGAAGCTTTTTTAACATTTGCTGATGATGATGATTCCCTAGAAGAGTAGATTAAATTCATATTTGATCTTTTAAAAAAAGATTGTAATATTTGAATTATGAGATATTTGGATGTTACTTAGTCGAACTTATATATGTTATGGTTGTTTTTTATTATTATGATAGCTTGTCTTTCATTTTTAATAATATTTCATATTCATGCTTATTATTTTATATTTTTTATATAGCTTGCGCCTTGTTCAAAATAGCGCGCGCCGTGCGCTATGCGCCATGGCTCCAAATGGACCTTTGCGTCATGGTGCACCATTCGCAGTTAACAGGTATGCCCATGGTTGCCTCTGCCCGGTTCTTGTGCTACCTTTTCAGATTGCTCTCTGGCTACTTTCCCGTAGCTGCCTCTACCTGGTTCTGTGTGGCCTTTTTGGCTGCTTCCCTGGCTGTTTTACCCAATTCCTGTGCTATCTTTTTGGCTGCATTTCTTGGTTATCCTGCGGCTGTTCAGGTATTGTTTCAGTGGCTGTTCGGTGGTTGTTTTTGGAGTGAATGCTGCCCCTTTTGGTGGCTTTTTAAGTGATGTTATGGAATTAATTATGGCCTTTAATTGGGCTGTTTGGCTTCCATCTTTTATCCTATATATTGTTGATGTTTTGAGAGTTTTAAAGGAATGTTATGTGGCATTTTTGGAGACAAAATCTGAGAGTTTTATCTTCCTTCTTTGGAATAGCTTGCGAGCTATGTCCCTCATCTCCTTTCCTCTCTATAGCTTGCGAGCTATATTTCGTCTCGGCTTCTAATCTCTTTCTTCTCGCCGCAAGTAACCACGCCACCTGTATCTTTCTTCTCGACGAATGCAAGCTCCTTTAGGTGTCTTTATTTTGTGTTTGTGTTAAAGTTTGTAAGAGTCTTTTATCTTATAAAAATTATTGTATTTTGTTTATTTTGGGGTATTTCATGTATTTTTTCTTTTATTCTTGGAAGTGTTATCTTTTTGCAAGCAAAAATTAGATTTTTTCTAATTTCTTGCTTGCATCACTTTTGAGTTCTAACTAAATCTAAAATAAAATCCAAAGAAGGATTATTTAGTATCATGTGTCTTGAGATCTTACAAAGACCTCGTGGGGGCAGAAATTGAAATATATTTTTAAGAGCATTATTTTATAATTTTGGCTGCTCTACAAGTGTAATGGTGTGACACTATTCTTTCAACGTCTCTTCAATTGAGAGGGGCAATAAAATCTATTTTTCCATTAAATTAATTATCTTATGGTTTCCAAAAATCTGGCAATTCCTCCTAATGTTGTTCAGAAACGAGAAAGTCTATCAAAAACGATCTAGGGATGCAAAATTGTTTAACCAAATATAGATAAATACTGATTATTGCAAACAAGTTTCATAAAGAAAGGGTTTTTATCTTGATATTCCCGAAACCAAATAGAAAGTCTAGACAAAGTGAACAGGCTACTTTTATTTTCTCAAATCCAGGAATTTAGAATCCTAAAGAATAGCTCACTAAAATAATGCCGAACAAAGCATCATCAATTTATGTTCAATAACTGGTTTTTGTTTCTAACACAAAAGAAAAATCTTATAAACATTCTACCAATTGGTATTCCCATTATTTAAATTCCCTTGAGTGTTGATAAATTTATCCAAATGCAAAATAAGCTCCTTATGAAGAAACTAATATCTTAAATATTTCATGAATTGAATAGGCATTAAATTTCAGATCATGAGTAGAATAGATTTGAGCTATTCTTTAGGATTCTAAAGTAGGGATCATGGTTTAAAATTGCGTAATTGGGTATTGAGGCACTTTTCATAAGTGAGGCGAGGCGTAAGTCTCAAGACATTTTATGATGCAAGCCTCAAAATTCAAAAATTATGTAAAATGAAAATAAAAGTTAAAAGTAATTTTTATATAATATTCAAATAATTTGTAAAAGGATGACATATTAACTTTCTATTGAACTATGAAGTAACAAAATGAAATGCATATGAAACAAAAAAATTGCATAAGACGTAAAGTGACAAGTCATAAATTGTGTTAAATATAATTGAAAGTCAAGTCTTTAAAGGACTCTTTTAGTCTCTCAAATCTTTAAAGAGTAACTAAAATAGTCCAATGGTGGAACTATTTTGGTTCCTCATTAAAAAGTTGAGAGACGAAAATGGTCTTTTAATGTAGTTGTAGACTATTTTGGTCATTTTCTCCTAATTTTTTTCATCAACATAAAGATGAGAGTAATACACCAAAATTTTTTGAAAAGGTGGTGATTGTTTAAGGCTTCAAAGTGATCCCCAAAGGCAGCTGCTGCGGTGGTAGTTGTGGTGGATGAGACATGCAGGAAGTCGAGGTAGTTGAGACAAAGCTGTTGCAGCTTAGGGGTGTATGATGGCGTGAATTGTTCAAGGTTCTAGTTTAGGATTTATGTAAATTTTAATAAAAAATATATAAATAGGGTGAGGCATACACCTCACGCTAGTGAGACATGCCTCAAGGCACACCTCAACCAAACTAAGGTGTACACCTCATAAAAAAAGCTTTAGGCGTAAATCTCGAGGCATTTTTCACCAAAATTGCACTAAGGCGAGACTAATTTTATGCAATTTTAAACAATGGTAAGGATAACATATGGACTGAATATTTCTTGCAAGAACCATAACCCAAACAAATCAACTTGTCTCTAAAGCTTTGCATTCTTTGTGGGATTCTTTTTATGATAAGATAGAGTAGAAAGCTACGATTTGATTGAATAGAATATTAGATTTCCCGCATGAATGGGAGCACATCAGTAATTCCTCAAGTGTAAAATAAATAAAAAAATTTCAAAACGTTTGAGATTTCTACAAGGATTTGGGTCTTAGGAGGGGCAAGTGCTACCTAAAAATAAGATAAGAGAAGAGAAAATACACTAGAAAAATTCATTCTTTAAAGTTTTAAATCAAAAAATTTCAAAGTAAATGTTACAATCATATGCAAATATGGGTAAAGATAGATGCTTTAGATGAGGTGTCTAAGGGGTATGGGATAAATAAGTGATGTAACCAAAAATTTGGGAAGGTACCCAAATTTTTTGTCACAAAAACAATTTCTTTCTAAGATCTAAAATCTTACAAAAACTCACAAATACTAGACAAATTAAACAAAACAAACTTTAATATTATAAAATAAAAGACTTACAAACTTGACTATTACAAACTTGACTCAAACAAGACACCCTAAACTTGCTTACTTTGAGAAGAAGGATACAGGTGGGGTGTAAACTTGCAGAGAGACGAAAGAGGTTAGAAGCCAAGACGAAGGGTGGAAAGAGCTCGCAAGATTTCCAGAGGGGGTGAGAAGGAGTGGACAAAGCTCGCAAGCTTTTCCAATGAAACCCGCAGGTTTACATTTCCAAAAATCATTCACATAACATATCTAAAACAACCACAAACAACTCCTATTTAAAGGCACAAAAGAAGGAATGCAAACAGCCACCTAAAAGCAATATTTAAAGTCATTAAAAATAGGGAAATAGAAGGTCATAAGTCACTAAGAAGAAGACCAAAAGACTGCAGGAATTCTGTAGGAAGATTGCATAGAAAACAGTGGAAAGGCTCGTGGAAATCCTCTCAAACAGCCACCAAACCAGTCCCCAAAAAGCTGTCCAAATTCTGTCCAAAAACAGCCCCAAAAACTCTTCAAATACTTCATTAAATGAGGGAAATGAAAGGACAACAGCCACCATACAGCAGTCCTTAATTTGCACAGGAAACAGAGCACCAAGAGCCATAGGAAAAGCCCTCCATTAGTTACGGAAAACAGCCCAGCCTGGGAACCGAAGAGCCACCCGCAAATACCAAGGAGCCAGCCATGGAAACCAAAGAGTCAAGGCACGAAAATCCAATAGCCAACCACGGGAAACGAATAGACAAAAAGGGGGGAAGGAGAATAGATAAGATCAAAGAAATAATGAGCTAATTTTTAGCTCTATAAATGAACTAAAAACCAGCTCATAATGAGCTAACCTTCCACTTGACATTAATGAGCTGGAGAAGTCAAAAATCAAAATTTTTGGGCTTGATTTGACCCCCCCCCCCCCCTTGTCTACATCAGACTCCCCTTCTTGAGAACTCATCTCCCGATGAGTTAGCTTTGTTTTCTGAAGGTGTTGCATCAAGAGACACCAAGACTCATACAACAACTACTATGACTCACCAAGACACACAAAACTTACTAAACGGACTCATAAGACTCTCAAGACTCACAAGACTCACAAGACTTACAAGACTCACAAAACTCTTAAGACTCACAAGACTCACACAATAAGACTTGACTTGACAGACTGACTCACAAGAAAAGACTCACAAGAATCACAACAACTGTTATGATTCACTATGATCTAAAAACTTACAAAAACTCACAAATACTAGACAAATTAAACAAAACAAACTTTAATATTATAAAATGAAAGACTTACAAACTTGACTCAAACAAGACACCCTAAATTTGCTTACTTTGAGAAGAAGGATACAGGTGGGGTGTAAACTTGCAGAGAGACGAAAGATGTTAGAAGCCAAGACGAAAGGTGGAAAGAGCTCGCAAGATTTCCAGAGGGGGTGAGGAATGAACAAAGCTCGCAAGCTTTTCAAACGAAACCTACAGGTTTACATTTTCAAAAATCATTCACATAACATATCTAAAACAATCACAAACAACTCCTATTTATAGGCACAAAAAAAGGAATGCAAACAACCACCTAAAAGCAATATTTAAAGCCATTAAAATAGGGAAATAGAAGGTCATAAGTCACTAAGAAGAAGACCAAAAGACTGCAGGAATTCTATAGGAAGATTGCATAGAAAACAGTGGAAAGGCTCATAGAAATCCTCCCAAACAGCCACCAAACCAGTCCCCAAAAAGCTGTCCAAATTCTGTCCAAAAACAGTCCAAAAAACTCTTCAAATACTTCATTAAATGAGGGAAATGAAAGGCCAACATCCACCATACAGCAGTCCTTAATTTGCACAGGAAACAGAGCACCAAAAGCCATAGGAAAAGCCCCCCATTAGTCACGGAAAACAGCCCAGCCTGGGAACCGAAGAGCCACCCGCAGATACCAAGGAGCCAGCCGTGGAAACCAAGGAGTCAAGGCACGAAAATCCAATAGCTAACCACGGGAAAAGAATAGACAAAAAGGGGGGAAGGAGAATAGATAAGATCAAAGAAATAATGAGCTAATTTTTAGCTCTATAAATGAACTAAAAACCAGCTCATAATGAGCTAACCTTCCACTTGACATTAATGAGCTGGAGAAGTCAAAAATCAAATTTTTTGGGTTTGATTTGACCCGCCCCCTTGTCTACATCAATAAGTGAGGGAAGGATACCTAATCACAAATAATGGTAATTTTGCATTTCTTTTGGTGGGCATATGCTTAACCTCATAGTTTGATTTATAGAGAGCTAGTTGGGGAGATTCTTCTACTCGTTTGATAAAGAAAAATATATTCTTATCCTTATATTTTAAATTATACGTATGAGATAAGGACCAAAATGATCCATCAACTCTTTGTCAGGGACTAAAATGGTCCATAACTTTTTTGAGGAACTAATTTGGTCCCTCAACTTCTTAAAAAGAAACCTTTTTTGCCCTAACATCAAATTTTGAGGTTAATGGTGTTAAATGAAGGGTATTTTAGTCATTTCTAATTAAATTATTTATTAAGTATAATTTTCAAGTTATAGTAATTTAAAAAAAAAACCATTAAACATTTCTTTAATAAAAAAATTTATTAATAATTCCAGTCTTAATTTAGGATTATTACAGACTAGAATTATTAATAATTTTTTCTTAAAGAAATATTTAATAATTAAAAAAAATACTATTACTTGATATTTATATTTAATAAATAATTTAATTAAAAAATAACCAAAATATCCCTTGATTTAACACTATCAACCACAAAATTTGATGTTGGGAAAAAAGACCCCTTTTTAAGGAATTGAGGGATTAAATTAACCCCTCAAAAGAATTGGGAACCATTTTGATCCCTGCTAAGAGTTGAGGGACCATTTGATTATTCTCTCTTATAAATATTATCATGACCATAATGAATCATATCAATGTCATATAGCCAAAATCATCTAAAAAATTATAAGCCATGTCCATGAACATATCAGTACACTATGCCTTATCCTCTTAAATACCTAATTTAATGGATAAAGACATCTAGTAGTAATAAGAAGGTATGGTTAAACCAACTAAAATAGAATGATTTAGGATAGGATTCATGTATTAGATCAGCTCTAGTTAACACAAGAAATGAAATGAAACTCATAGCATTTCCTCCACCAATGACTAACCTAAATATTTTATCATTACAAGTAGTATGCATGCTAAGAATATTCATCTTCAATTCTCAAATTCATGTCTATTCCCAAATACCCCATCTAAGAAGACCAACAATTAAGACAACCAGTGGCAACAAAACTATGGGATCATGAATGGATTCATTATCATTTCCCCGCCATTTCATTCAAGTTTAATGTGATAAATTTTCAACTCTATATCAAATTTGCTACAAATGAAGCTAAGCACTTAGCTTTTAATCAATAGTCTTAATCGAAACTTATCACTCATCACTGGGAGGGACACTTATGAAAAACCTAAAACAAAAATTATTAAATTCTCATGAAAAAAGGGTGAAATTTTTAGGTAGTGTCTTATCCACAATTTAATCTATCATCTGAAAATTTAACCCGGACTCATCAAAACCCTCTCAGCAGATGAAGGAATGAATTTTCAAGGCCCATAGTGGGATGAGTGAGGAAGATTGTGCAAGGGCAAGGAGAACTACGATGGAGAGAAATGGGAGAAGAACATAGGAATGCATATGAGGCATTATCAAGGAGTAGAGAGGTTGGGGAGAGAGTAGGGTAGCTAGGTTTATCACTAACCCTTCTCTAATGACATATTAGAGGAGAAAACTCGTTTGTTATGTCTTATTCACCAGAGAATACCTTTATTTATAATCGAGCAAGTGCAACATTATAAGATACAGTCTAATTAAATGACATCGTTCAGAAAATATAGAGTACTTACCAACTATAATGTTAAATTGATGTTTTCTTGTTCTAACAATTAATAATGAATATAAGTACTATGTGTTTTGTAGAAAATTTAACACTAACAAGTGTTTAATGTTTGTTACTTGATAAGAATTCATCATGTTCAAAACCCACTATATAGTAAATCTTTTTGCGCTACTGCTGCTATTTTTCCATCATAGCATAACCATAAAGTCAGTACCTAGTAAGTTATTAGAAATTCAATATTTGTTCCAAGAAATACCAAGCCACATTTGCCACTTTTATAGCAGAATATATTATCAAACAATATTAGAACATTGCACCTTCTTTAAACTGCAATCCTTGCAATCAATAGATGCATTCATTCAAACAACTATAAACCATAGCAAGTATATTTGGTAATTACAAATTCAATACTTCATACCACATGTTATAAGTAGAAGATTATAAGTCAAACATCACAGAAACAAAGGAGTATGGGCATTAACAGCACTATCACGAAGTCAGCAAATATAAAGATCAATACGAACTAATACCTGCTGATCAACACATGAAAACAAGCACGCTCCATAGCTATGGAGCATGCAAGATGCTTCCTAATTCTTCTTAAATTGTATGGCAAGATGATTACCAGTCATAAAAGTATCAAGATCAAGGAAGGATATCGAGATTATCAAAAGGCTCCTAAAAGAAAAAGATCAACACTTGAATTCTTCAAAACTATCTATACTCTACTTAATGCATTTTATGACTAACAATAGCACAATAACGATATTATCTTGTTCCGCCTACAATAAATTATAGAACCAGAGCTATGTTAAGATCTAAAAACTGTCTTTCTTTTCCTTCGCTAGTTCATGGACTGACAAGGGTACAGATTTAATTTTACCTGATCAGAAAGAAAATCAGTGTACTTGTAGCAAACCCTCATACCATTTGATAATAGCAACTCAGTGGCACCAACGTCAGGGAAAACCGACTTCTCAATAATGCTCCTGTAGCAGGTATTCCAACGTGTTTCATTAATCAACAAGGATTGCTAACAATAGGGGTCAATAGAGTTAACAACAGGATAAATTTCACACAGAATGGTACGGTGGAAGCCAAACAAGAGATCATATTCTCCAGAAGAAATATAAGTATTGATAAGATGACTAAGACCAAAATTAAATAAAAAATGCAACTGCTGACTGATGAGTGTAACAAAGAATAATAGGGTTGCTAAGCATCTATAGGCTTTTATACTTATGCATTCATCAGTCTCATTAAAAATACACAGGCCAAAGTCTTGTCAAAAACATGGGCACAGCAACAAAAGAAAGCACTAAGATAATTTTTTGCAGTGTACCTTTATCATTTGATGATTACAGTGGCATGAGATGCAATGATACATTGTAAAGTGAATCTCACAAGAAGCATGCAAGAGTTCTATTTGGAACCACTTTCTTACTGCTTTGCTTTTCAAATTACTGCCACATTTTCATTTGGCTATTACTTTCGTACTATATTTTTTAAAAAATTGATGGTAAGAAGCTGTATTTAACAACCAGATTTATTAGTGTGGCATAGCTATAAGAATATTATTGTTCGAATTTTTCTAAGAGAAAATATTTGTAATACTCACAATAGCTTTAAAAAAAAACTATTTTTCCCCCAACAAAAAAATGCAATTATTCCTAATAAATTTTAAGTTAAAAAATGCAAGAAAATCTAAGCAATTAACTAAATAGGATAGTGTACATTTTATTTTAAAATTCAATCCTCTAGAAACTATTAATACAAACAAAAACTAAATTGTAGTATTTGTCATATTTCGAGGCCAAAGCCAATCATTTCTTATCTTTTAGTATTAACCATTAATTTCCTAAACACTAAAAAACATACTACAATTAAAATTATGAAAAAACGTATGTAGTAGGAAATTTTTTAAAAACTGTTTCCCCGTATATTTTCTAAATTCCAAATTAATTAGTGAAACAAATAACAAGCTACATGCATATGTCAATGGTTTACCTCACATAGCCTGAGCCATCAATATTAAAATTTAAAACTTTGCCGTCAAGTTAAAAAGACATGAATGCCAGTCGGTGGGATCATACAGAATTAGTCACTTGAGATACTAATCAACAAAAATGAAGAATCTAATGGAAAAAGAAGGTAATGACAAGTTTTTCCTTCTTTTCCTGGATAGCATCCATGAGAAGCAAAGAAAGAGAATCAATTTCAACATTGATTTTGTTTCTAACAGAAGATAACTTCTAGACGGATACATGCAAATTTTGCAAAATAAGCTATAATTATGAATATTATAAAGTGAAGAAGAATCACCCTGGACTTGGCTTGTCGAGAACAATTTCTTCGGGGACATGCTCGTCATCCCAAGGAGGAATTCTTCTCTCTTCCTCCAAGGCTTTAACTTTTAATACAGCAGCCTTCAAGTCTTCTATTGTTGCACGTGCTTGGGGTTCAACTATCTTCACGACACAACTGCACGTTGCACAGAAGTTCATAGCAAATTTTGATACCTCCTCAGAAGAAATATCTGTTAGAAAATAGATCTGATGTCAAGCATAGAGAATAACTATAACTATAGCGAACAAGACTTTTCTATTGTTATTTAAGAAGAGATGTCAAAAGGCCTCAATCTATTAACTCTAGGCACTAGGTTGAGAGGGGCATTGTGTTAGGCCGGCCCAGGAGGGGCCAGCTGGACTGGTCCTGTTTTACTCATATACAAAAAGATGAGATTGAAAGGTTCATCCGGGAGATGCTGGAAGCAGGGATCATCATATCAAGTGTGAGTCCTTTCTCTAGTCTCATCCTCTTAGTCAAAAAGAATGATAAGAGTTGGTGATTCTGTGTGGACTACAGAGCTTTGAATAAGGGGACAATGCCAGATAAATTGCCTATTCCAGTGATTGATGAGCTCTTAGATGAGTTATATGGGGCAGTGATGTTTTCCAAGTTAGACTTGAAATCTGGGTACCATCAGATCAGAATGAGGAAGACAGACAT
The DNA here is from genome assembly GCA_016618105.1 of Dendrobium huoshanense. Classification (NCBI taxonomy): domain Eukaryota; kingdom Viridiplantae; phylum Streptophyta; class Magnoliopsida; order Asparagales; family Orchidaceae; genus Dendrobium; species Dendrobium huoshanense. Next base: position 6,234,221 of record CM028346.1, read on the forward strand.
TCCAAAGACAGCATTCAGGATACATGAAGGGCATTATGAGTTTTTGGTAATGCCATTTGACCTTACTAACACCCCTGCACTTTTCATACTTTGATGAACAGTGTATTCAAGCAGTACCTCATGAAGTTTGTCCTAGTATTTTTTGATGACATTCTGGTGTACAGCAAGACATTGGAGGAGCATCTTGGACACTTGAAGGTGGTTTTGGGAATACTTTAGGAGCATCAGTTGAGAGACAAGCTAAAGAAATGCAGCTTTGCCCAGTCTAGTGTCGAGTACTTAGAACATGTGGTGTTCCGAGTGGCGGCGGACCAAACCAAAATTGAGGCAATGCAGAAATGACATATGCCTAGGAACATAAGGGAGTTGAGGGGTTTCCTAGGATTGACTGGTTACTACATGAGGTTTGTGAAGGGGTACGGTACCATTGCATGGCCTTTGACCGAGCAGTTGAACAAGGATAACTTTTCATGGGGAGAGGCTGCGACTCAGGCTTTTGAGAGATTGAAGAAAGCTATGACTATTGTTCCAGTTATGGCTCTGACAGACTTTTGTAAGGTCTTTGTAGTAGAGACCGATGCATCAGGACATGGATTGGGGGCAGTGTTGATGCAGAATCACAGACCTATAGTGTACTTCAATTAAGTGCTATCCACAATGGCGAGATTGAAGCCGGATTATGAGAGGGAGTTGATGGTCATTGTCTTGGCTATTCAGAAGTGGCGCCCTTATCTTTGGGGTAGACATTTCATCGTCCAAACGGATCAGAGGAGCTTGAAGTACCTGTTGGAGCAAAGGATGGTGACCGAGGAGCATCAGAGATGGTTGTCCAAACTATTAGTTATGATTTTAAGATCCAGTACAAGCCTGGGTTGGAGAACAAAGCGGTTGATGCCTTATCCCGGTATGTTGGGGAGTTTCAGGAGTTGGCTATGTCTATACCTCTGATGGTTGACTGGGGGGCCATCAAGGGAGAAAGAATGTTGAATGAAGAGTTGTGAAAGATTAGGGAGGATCTGACGAAAGACAAGAGCAGCCATCCGAGTTATTATGTGGAGGGGGAGAGGCTGTTGTATCAGGGGAGGTTTGTGATGTCATAAACCTCCATACATATTCCTCATTTGTTACAAGAATTCCACGGCAGTGCAGTTGGAGGTCACACGGGAGTGCAAAAGACCTATAGAAGGCTGGCATCTGAGCTTTACTGGAAGGGGATACATAGAGATGTTGAGGAGATGGCGACAAGGCGTGAAGTGTGCTAGAGAAACAAATACATGGTCATGGCTCCAGGAGGATTACTATAACCCTTAGCACTTCCAAACCGAGTCTGGGAAGAAGTGTCCAAGGATTTCATAGATGGCCTACCACGATCAGAAGGATTCACTGTCATCATGGTGGTGGTTAATAGACTTAGTAAGTATGCACATTTCATCCTCTTATGACATCCCTACACCGTAGTGTCAGTAGCAGCAACATTTATCAGGGAATTGGTTAGACTGCATGGGATCCCTGAATCCATTGTGACTGATCGTGACAAGGTGATCCTTAGCCAGTTTTGGAGGGAGCTATTCAGGTTGTAGGGAACTACTCTTCAAAAGAGCACCGCCTACCATCCATAGACAGACGGACAAACGGAGGTGGTGAACTGAAGTTTGGAGATCTATATGAGGTGTTTTGCTTCTGAAACACCGCGGGTGTGGAAAGTGGTTACCATGGGCCAAGTATTGGTACAATACATCGTACCATTCTGCTTCTCAGATGTCTCCTTTCAAAGTGATGTATCAAAGGGACCCCCCACACCTAGTGCACCATGGGAGGCGAAGCACATCAGTTTCTTCATTGAGCAGTACTTGAAGGAAAGGGGCAAGGTGCTGAAAGAGTTGAAGAAACATCTACTGAGGGCACAACAAATCATGAAAAAGCAGGCAGACTCGCATAGGAGGGCCATGCAGTTTGAAGTGGGAGAGAAGGTGTTCCTAAGACTACGCCCTTACAAGCAGAGAACAATGGCGAGAAAAAGGAATGAGAAACTGGCACCGAGATACTTTGGCCCCTATGAGGTTGTGGACAGGATTGGAGCAATATCATACCGACTGAGGTTACCACCATCAGCCACCATACACCCAGTTTTCCATGTCTCCATTGAGGAGAGCTCTAGGGGAGCATGCAGTCAATACATAATTACCTTCTACAATGACTGAGGATTTGGAAGTAGTTTTAGAACAACTGGAGCTTACAGGAGTACGATCAGATAAAGAGGGCAACAAAGAAGTGCTGATTAGATGAGAGACCTCCCTGATTTTGATACCTACTTGGGAGCCATTTGAAAGAATGAAAGATCAATTCCCTTCATTTCACCTTGAGGACAAGTTGAGTCTTTGGAGGGGAGTAAAGTTAGGCCGGCCCAGGAGGGGTCGACTAGAATGGTCTTCTTTTACTCCAAGCAAAACCAGGGAAGGGGGGGGGGGGGGGGGGGGGGGGGGGGGGCAGAAGCCTTGTGGGCCAATCTTGGAGTAATTCAAGTATTGGGGGGAAAGTTTGAATAGAAGGGGGGGAATTTTGAATAGAAAGGCAGTTTAGGGATTTTGTATGGGTTCTTGGGAGTTAATTAGGGGCTAAAGGGAATTTATGGTTTTATGTTGAACATTGGGTGAAATTTGGGATCTTCTTGGAGGCTTGGGCTCTAGTCTTCTTGGCTAGAGATTTTGGAGAGTTTTCTTCCTCTCGAATTGAAGAACTTTATATCATTGTTGTTGTTATTCATCTACTAGTGGAATACAAGTTATTTGCTTGAATTTTCTTCAGATTTCACCTCAGTTTTCTCTGTTTTCTACTGGATTGGGTTGTTTTCCTGCTGTAAACAGCAGTTTCCTTGCTGTTTGATCATCAATTTGGGTTAGGAATGCTTGCGAACTCAAGTATTACCTTAGGGTTACTAGCAAACTCAAGTATTTCCAATCACATTGCTGAATAATTGCTTCCTATCAAGCTATACAGCGTCAACTTGTTAAAAGAACAGATCACCCATATTCTCAGTGACCATCAATTATCAAGCACATGCCCTTTTTAATAAAAATGTCCTTGTGAATCAGAATGGAATCCCATCAGAAGTCTAATCCAAAACTATTAGTCCAAAAATGTTAATGTAGACGTCATTGGCATAAAACTAGCATCGTGAGATAAATTTTTAAACATTCACCTTCACTAATTCCAATCTATTTAAAACTGCATGTGCTTAAACATTATAGACCAAGGAGGGCGTTCAATTAGTCTTTCATATAATGAAGGTAGAAAAGCCTAAGATCCCAGCAGTACTAAAGTCAAACTCAAGAAGGTGATCACAAAGAATGAAAGATCTTTTCCTCGTGTCTGATATAGCTTTAAAAATTAACGCTATCTTTTTCCTCCTACAGTACATTCTGATTAAGATGCAAAATGTGAACACTACGTAGATAGAAATAAGTAAATTTTGATTATAGGATAATTTATTATGCATCTTACATGAATTAGTACAAAGAATTGTACATTTCAAAAATCAAAATACGGATTTATTACAAACCACGATTGACAGTAGTGATGTGTAAATTCATATTCTTTGAATTTTATCAGTCCAGTTAAATTTTATTGAGTTAGCTTAAAGATGCTCTCAAAGATCTCTAATCTAAACAAAAAAAAATCTATCCTCCTCGAGCTAGAAAAAGTCCACTCCATATTTCTAACTTCTCAACCTGAAGGCATGCAACCCTGCCTACCCAAAAATATGAGGTAGCTTGTCATTGGGAGGCCTGAGAGCTAGGAGGCCCAGCGAATCCTACCTATCTAGCCAGTGATTACTAACAGTGAGCTACCCAACGGGCATGCATGGATCATTGCTCATGTAAAAATCTAAAATAGAAGATCATATGCAATAGAAACTAATCAAGAAATAACTAAAAAGATCATTTGAAACTCTTATTTGATTTGAAATCTGTGCAAAATTATAGAACTCATCCCCTCCTACTTTCAGAAATCCACTTCATACATCTCAAATATTAGGCCATGTCATATAAAAAAAGCTAAATGAAAATATCATATCCAATAAAATGAATAAAGAAAACAAAAAAAAACAATTGAATATGCAATTTGGAAACATCATTGTTGCTTTAATAAGTGTGCTACATCAACATACCATTATTAGTAATGCTATTATTAGGGGAGAAAACCAGGAAAAAATCAACCCTTCAAAAAATGGAACTTATTTTTAGAGGACAATCAATCTAATTCGAAGGTGTTGATCATCATTTGTGCTCGTGTGCATAGAAATTGATTGGAAAAAAAAAATTCTATAGATGAAGTGCTTTTTAAATCAACTTAGAATAAGGCACTGTTCTTGGTTTGATAATACTGACAATTTTAGCTCATATTGGAAGAGATCCCTCCAGTGCCCCACATCAAAGTAGTTTTTCCCTACCACTTCCCAATTCTCTTCAAACAAACGACATTAGATAGAGAGATGGTACCCCTTTGCACTAGGGGAGAATGAACATCAATTCATTGAAATGATGGAAGCAACGGATCCAGATCCAATGTCCATCTTTTGAGCAAAAACATAAAAACCAATCACAAGGTCCAAGCTTGATGTAATCCCCTTGTGAACTACTCAAAGTAAAGAAAGGTTCCATTCAAGCAAAAATACTTCCTAGAACCTCTTTTTCATCTTTGGATGCATTCCTAATGAAGTTCCACAAGCACTTCAATATAGATTTTTTTTTTTTTTTTTTTTTTTTTTTTTTTTTTTTTTTTTTTTTTTTACACTTCAATATAGATCCTTTCAATCATATACAAATCCTAGACAAGGGGAACTTGTGCAAATAAATCTTCATTGTAGTGTAGCTTGCATAAGATTTTTCTACAGCTTAGGTGTAACATCCAAAATACAGGTAAGAATAATAAAATTTTATTTAAGAAAATTATTAGTTTATTCTAAACAATTGGTTACTGTTAAATTAGAAATAACAATTATATTAAATATTAATTTTAAAAAATTAAGTATTCTTAATATTCTAATTACCGAGCAGATGCTTGCAATGAATGGTAAGGTAGCAGTTATCTTTTGTGTGGGCCCTTTAATTCAATTGACATTCACGTAAGCAAAGGGGTATAGTTGGCTGTGGTAAGCAAAGTGAAAGAAAGGCAGTTATGCGATGGGCTTCCAATCCAATTTTCATTCAGTTTGGAATTTCGGCAAGCAGCAACCAGGAATTGGAGGGGCAATCGGCCTTGAAAAATTCTGTAGTGGTGTAAGGGAAAAAGTGAGAGTGAGGAAGTGTGGAAAGCACGATTCATTGCTAAGAAGGTACAGTGCATATTTTTATAGAAGTGGCTATTGACTTCGGTACGGTACTTGGAAGTCCTTCGGAGTAATTCGGCACAAATCTCTGAAGATTCGGAACAGGAAAATTGTGGAGGAAGTTATCTATTGTGGAGTTTAGAGTGAAGTGGAGCAACGACTGTAGGAAGGAAATAAAGTATGAAACTAAGTAAATTACAGAAGTTTTAATTTTGATTACTAATAGAATTTGGTTATTATGAAATTTGTTGTCCTAAGTGTAGAATCATATATTTATTTGGTAAAAGAAAAAGAAGAATAAACAAAGAACATTGAAGGAAGAATAAGTGGGAATAAGAAAGAAAAGTCAGAGAGGAGAAACCAGGTAAGTTATTTTGGTATGTGCTTAGTGTGGAATTTCAATTAGTCTTAAAGATATTATACTTATGGTGTCTTAGATAAATTTGATCATATGCAAAGAGAAAGCTTCAAAGTGACTTACAATCATAGAAGAATTCGAAGTAGAGAATTGGAGACACCTCGGCAAGAAAGTAAGTAATGCATGTATATTTCAAATATAATGACTACAATTATAAGTATGGAGATTAATTTTGAATGCATTAAAGTAAAAGGTTATCAAAAGTCGTTTAATGTATAAGAAGGATTATACCTTCAAGTTTTCAAGTATGGCCAATCAGATACATAATGCAATCAGGTAAGTGTAAAATAAGGTTAAGTATGCTAATCTAAATGTGTTCCTATTTGATGTAAAGATGTCAATTTCCTTACGTATGGTATGCATTTTAATTATACACAGGTGATCACATCAATAATTATGAAAAAATGAAACAACTTAAGTACGACTTATGAACACTGAAAAGCTTAGTGAATATCAATTAAAAAGTAAAATTTGGCTATAAATAATGTATAACTGTAATTACAGGTGGGGCAAAAGGGACCTCAGGGGCAAAAAGGACCCCAGATAATATAACTGTATTATAGGAGGGGAAAAAGGGGCCTCAGAGAATATGATATTTGCATAGCAGATGGGGCAAAAGGAACCCCTAAAGAAGCAAAAGAAACCTCTATGTAATTCAATGGTGAGAATGCCAAGTTTAGCTGGGCTACATTGAATAATGTTATGAAAGTGTAGCAAAATCTTTCATAGATTAAAATTGATATTCATTATAGAATTCAAAAGAAGAAAATATTAATGTTAAGTATGAATTTATGATTATTTCAATGTTTGGTTATTCTCAATGATTGTATTTTAAATGTTAATTAATTTGCAAAGCTTATTGAGCCTCATAGCTCACCAGTATTTTCTTACTAGCTATTGTTACAGGAAAGGGCAAGGAGAAAATTGTTGCAGATTAGTTTATGCAAGTTATTTCTTCTTTTTATGTTAAAGTTATCTTTGTTAGTGAGTCTTTTGGTAAGGTATGAAAACATTTCAGAAATAAATTTTATTTGGATTTCCTTAGTTGCTCTATAAGTATGTTTATTAAGGTTTTAAAATGGAAGTTGCTTCCATTAATATATAAATTGAATTATGGTTGGATGTTTTATATGATCTTCTAAAAAGATAAGTTGTATTAAATGTTTTGAAATGAAAGAAGTTTTTGTTATGTACATTACACTCCACAGTACTATTTAGGGGTACTGTGGGGTGTTACATTAGGCTTATGCACATCCAAATAGGATTGGACTCATCACTCAACTGACCAAAGAATAAAAAATATTTAGTTACCTTAACTTGACTAAAATTCTAGGAGACATTATACAAATGCAAGCCTTATGAGATATTGTTGTTTCTAGCCTAGGGTTCATTTTCTAAGAACCAAAATTTAGATTTCTCTTCAATAGTACTCTATTCCTAGCCTTCATCGATATATATTACTCCTAATGAAATAGGACACAAAGTCACTATGCTTAAGGTCCATGAGTTTCATTTTCCATTGTGCTTAACAAAGACTCCTTCGTTGCTCCAAATACACCAGCATGGGCTAAAGCCTTAATAATTTCCAAATAAGGTCACATGTCCATAAATTGTGCTAACATAATTAGGGTTGGTGTAATCTCATCTTATCTTTTTCCATGTGCTAAAATTTTGAGGTTGGTTGCATCCAATATCACTTACAACAGTTAACTTCTTGATATTCATTAGTTGACATTCCCTTCCATTTGATCAATTACTTCTCCATTCTTACTTCCTTGCAATTCAAATTACATTGTCTAAGTGCATCTTTCATAAGGGGAGCAAAAGAGCCCCAAGTAACTAGCTTATTGAAACAATGAAATAACTAATTCTAATATAACATTTATAATTATTTTACCAAAAACGAGTATTCTTTTCAAAACAATAACAATTTTAGATGCACTCTCACCATGAAAGGACAAAACCTTCTTGAAAAAAAAAATATTTGATTGTGAAATGAATGACCTTAGTTAATTAGCAAACCCAATAAATGACCTTAATTAAGTAGCTACTATTTTTAAAACCAAAAATTTTGAAGGGTTATGTGCCTAAGAGCATGTATGTATTTAGATACAAGCATGACTATAGGGATGTTTTACTATCCTTTTCTCCTAACATTTTTTTTTTTTTTGTTAAAACCAAAAACTATAAGGTCAATATTCTCATTGTTCATCTAAAAAAACTATCAGATCAATATAATTGTCAGTAATCTACATTCTAAAAATATCATGTTTATCCAATTTGATCACTTTTTTAAGAGCATTTAATCACAATTTAAACTTAATGAAAAACTAGATGGTTTAATGACCGATTTTAAAGGTGTTATTTTCAGGAACGTTTGATATTATATACCACACCATACCCGAAATTGGACAAATATGCTCTTTGTTTATTTTCTTCAAAAAGCAAGCCCAAAAGTTCATTTTTTACCAAAATGCCTTTACTTTTTTATAAATAAAATTTGAAGAGACCCTCGAACATGCAGCACAAACTTTCGAGCAAGTAGTTGATTGATCCTTCCTCTTTCCAACATCTTCCCTGTCATTCACAATCGTTGTTTGTGTGCGATTGGACTGCGGCAAAATTCCATGGGAAAGTTTCTACATTCCTCGCTGATTAGTTGTTCAAGGTTAGTGATATTATGCCTTTGGTTAGTTAAGTATAGAAATGTCGTTCACACGATAAACCCTGAACCCAAAATAACTTTAAACTTCACATTATCTGATTTGAACGTCTATTGAATCTTATTCACACCTCACTCTAATCTTGTTCAAGCCTTGTTTGATCCCTCATAATTTCAAATAAGATTTGAACAATATTCAAAGAAGGTTCTACCAAGATTTGATCATGGTTGAAAGAATATTTGAATAGATTTGAATAAGGTTCATTCATGATTCAAACAATATTAGAAATTCAAATATGATTTGAATAATATTTTATTGTCGGTGGAATAAAGTTCAGATAAGATTTGATCAATAATTCAAACAAACTTCGTACAAAGTTTGAATAAGATTTGAATGTTATTCAATCATTGTTCAAACAGGGGTTCAAATTTCATTGTTTTGTCCTCACTCTCTCTTTTAGAATTGATTCATTCGAGTTATTGTACTATCTATGCCGATGTCTATAATAATCAAACATACGGAGGCATTACACAACTTGGGTCACATGCAGAGTTCAGATATGATGGAGAAATTTATTAGACAATTTGAGGCTAATTATCTCCTATAATGCACAGACACGGACACGGTGACACGAAAATGACACGACACGAATACGAGACATGTCAATTATTGAAAATATAAGATACAAACACCGGTTGGACACAGCATTATAATTTTATTTTTTTAAGAAAAATTAATAAAAATTGAATAAGTATAATCTTAAAAATAATTTAGAAATAATAAGTCAACAACAAAACCATCAAGCCTTTATGATGAGGACATCCGGCCTTGGAAAGTCTATCAGAGGCGTGACTGTCGATCTACGGCTACGATCGCGCCACTCTACTTTTGATGTTCATTTTTATTATTGATTTTCTATATGAATTTTATTACGTCTTTTTCATTTTTACCCTTAAGGGTTTAGACATTTGTAAGCCCTAGGGGCATATTAGTATTTTTATTTGTTATTTTGTATTGGCTATTTAAAGTCTTCCCCTCCTACTTTGAGGGTTAATGGTGAATATGAAAGAAAATTCCTGCATATTGTTCTCTTGATGTGAGAGTTTGTGAGTCTTGGAGAAAACCCTATGAGAGGGAAAATGGATCACCCACCAATCTCGACAGCATCCGCGTTCGTGGTTCTTCTTCCTTATCCTTCTTTTGTTTCTTTTCCCCTTCCATTCCTCCTCGCTTAAGCTGCCACCTCCCCATAGCCGTCGGCCCTCCCACTCCATCCCATCTAGCCGTCGGACCTCTCACCCCTCCACCCCACCCCACCCCCGGCCACCAGCCTAGCTTAGGCCGTTGGCCTCCCTACCCCTCCCAAACACTTGCCTCCAACTCATTTGACCTCATAAATACTTTCCTAAAATAACTTGTTATTAATTTTGGAAAGTTTGCCTTTGAATTCAAATAATACTTGAAATTCAAAAGCTTTCCTAAGTTAATAAACCCCTGAAGGAAAGTCCCCTAAATTCCAATCCCAATTTGAAATTAATTGGAGTTCATTCTAATTACCCCATTCAACAAACCTAGACACCCTCTCTCCTCCTCTTTGGCCGGCCCACCTATCCTCTCTCGCTTAATAAATTCTTTCCACCAAAGCCTCCAATGAAATCCCAAATAAATCCCTCACATAACCGGTCCCTTCCCTCCTCTCTACAAATTCAAATTCTTCCCTAATGTCATCCCATTAATTCCTCTCCTCTTTAGAAATTAACTCAATGCTTTCCTCCTAATTCTCCCTCCCCCTCTACCTAGCCGCTGCCCCCTTGGATTTCCATAACCCTAAAAACAGCTCTCTCCATCCATTAGCTCCCCCACCTAGTTCCTTAATAGACCAAATCGCTGTCCAGAATTTCTGGACCAAGAGGCAGCTGACCAGAGTACCCTAACTCAGCGATATTGCTGTCCAGATTGGATCCCACGTGCTATTCACCCCTATTCACGTGCTATCCAAGGATTATAATCGCCCACCATGCTGTCCAACTGCTTGGAGAAGGCTCCAACTGCTGCTTGAGGTTTTCTGGGCACATAAGTGTGCTATCCAAAGGTTCCTGCAGCCACCAACTAGTGTCCAAACTTGCAGGAAGGTTGAATCTTGGCAAAGGGTGAACCTTTCCTTCTCTCATACCTTTCTCATTGATCCTTGTGGTTTGATTGATTCATGTAAAATCTTGCAACGCTCCGCTAAAGCTTAGTGTTTAGTAGGATGGTGTGAGAGATCTTTCATAGCACTGCTCTTGTTGGTAGATTAGGGCTTTCTTGTTGAAACATATCTCGTATGCAACGTCAAGAGTAATTGGTTGTTTCATGGTTTTTACTTTTCGCAAGTAACTTGGCCTAAGCTTGTGTTTACCGCTCTTTGTGTTTTATTTCATTATTTAAATCACCATAAAGATTTAATTAACTTGCTCTTAATCATTAAGCGTGTAAAATCCTTAACTAAATCGTAAAATCATATATGTCATGCATCATCTGGTATCAGAGCATGATTTGCTATAGTTGCATGTGCTAGGATCCATAGAGTTTTAAATTTCCATTGTTAAGCTTAGCTAATTGTTCTAACATTTCATTTTTATCATTTAATACATTGTGTTTGTTGTCCATCACATTTTGCATCAATTAGTAAGCCTTTAGGAACATTCCATATAAGTTTAAGTATTGTCCATCAAACCCCAACAAGCCTTAGTAACTTGTAGCGTATCCAAATGGACCCAGAACAACTTGGCAGGACTTTAGATTTACTGGTAGGTCAAATGAACATCATTAGCCAGCAACTCAAAGAAAATCAGGCTGACATCGTTGAACTCCGTAGAACTACCACTGATCGATTTGACACCGTAGATCGAGGTAGGAACCGTCAGACTCCTTACACCCCGTCTGGACCTCCTTCCTTATACGGGGACAATACTTACCAAGATGAGGGACCTCTTCATGCCCCTTATCGAGCTCCACAATATGGACAAAACCATAACCACGACATATACTGCATATGCTGAATAATCATGCTAACTATCAAATAATTCAATATAATCATACAAAAAGAAGAAATACTAAAATTTTACAATAATCATTAACTAGTCAATATGAATTAATTTGATAAACTTGAAATAAATAAAACATCATTATTATAAAATAAAAGCATGAGTACTCACCTTTAATCTAATGAAATAAGATGTTACACACTTACACTTTTACTCCTTATTCAAATAACGGTAGATTTAAACTCAATAAAAGATCACTTCACTTCATTAAACTTCTCTAACTTGTTATTTAAAATTAATTATTATAAATTTCAATTTTAAATTAACATCTCAAATATTATTGATTAGAACTTCTCTCACCCTCTTAATTAACTATTTATTAAATATATCTAATTAGTGCTTAAATTTAAATTTAGCAATAAACTTTATTCTCTTCTTTTTATATTGATAAAAATATCTTTTTTTCTATACAATTTACCTCATTATTATCTTCTCAATCAAGTTTATATAAAATTTAATTTCTAAATTTCCTAACTTAAAAATATCATATTATCATATATACATATCATCATTAATTAATTTTTAATATATAAATTTTCTTAAAAAACTTCTTATCATCATCTTTTACTAGAAAAAACTTCTCTTCTTCGCTCACACGAGACCCTCGCATGCCCTACCCATCGAGTTTGCTTCCTTCCTTCTCTCTTTCTCTCGATCTCCCTTTAATATAACTTATCTTTTCTTAGGATTAATCACATAAGAAGAAAAACATGCCAAAAGAAATAAATTTAAAAAACTTCCTTCTTCTTCTCCTCTGCTCCTCTTCTCATGATTTTCTTCATTAGCGATAATGAAATAAAAGGAATGAGTAAAACGAAGATATGACTCACGAGGAGTCGCTACTTTTCATTCTCATACGTGAATATTCGCTCAGAATTGCAATCGAAACCTCCATCCTCGATTCATGCTCGTGCGGGTTTCGCCTGGGTTGCGGCTGTTGTTCCGCTCGCTTCAATTTTGCTGGTTGTTAAAAGATATCTGGTTCAGATGAACCGAATAGGTCTGGTACTTACAATTTGAACCATATTTAATCCTTGCTCAAACCCTATTCAATCCATGCTCAAACAAGGTTTGAACATGGATATGGCCTTATATGAACCTTGTTTAAACCAATATAAATTTCAATATACTTTAAATAAGTATTCCATAGTGGGAAGCAAGACTAATCGATCTAAAATGAAACTTTGGGAACATTTCATAAGAAAACATACTAATTGAATATTTCTCTAATTTTCACTATTTCGAGTCACTAAAGTAAAAATCCCTTTTTTAATCAAAGAGATCAAAATATTCAAGATGGCTTCGTAGGAATTCAATTAGGAGCTTTCTTATTTAGCTTGCTTTCATTATCTTTCTTGTTAATGGCTAGTTTGATTATAATTCCCATAAATTTCAGACTTTATTTTGTGAGCCGGATGTAGCATGAAACTTGCATCGGGCATTATGAATAAACCAATTATGAGAAAAACTTCCAATCACTAATCCTACCACTTCCTCATGACCAACAACTGAACCAGCGCAACAAGAAAAGAATTCTCAGAAATCTCTTTTATTTCTCCCTAAATAACTACTTTATCCTGTTAGTAGGTGATTATCATTTCCTTCAAATTACCCAGCATAAACTCAATGGAACCACCTTTAATTAATAGTTTAATCTATTATATACAAAGGATGAATAGTTATCTTACTAGGGTGACAAAACAACTGAATGATGGAAAATCAATTACAAAACTTGGGAAGTTAAGAATTCTATAATGATGGCATGTTTGGTAAATTCAATGGAGACTAAAATTTAGCAGACATACCTCACTTACAAAATGACAAATGAGATTTTAAATATGTTGCAAGAAATCTATTAAGCATGGAAAATGCTTTGAGATTTGATCTGAACCTAAGAATACATGCTATGATTATTAATGAATATTTTAATACTCTAACTAAATTACAGCAAAAATTGATATCTTTTATAAAACCAGTTAAAGTTGCTCTAAAGATAGGTGGAGATACACACAAATGCTTGAAAAGGAACATGTCATTGATTTTCTTCATGGGTTGGAGTAGGATTTGGATAAAAAAAGAGGATGGTTTTAGGAAAGAAAGATTTTCCAACTAATTTGAAGTGTTCATAAAATCATGGACGGTTTACACTCAAAACTTTACTCATTAATCAAAAAGATCAGATTCTAGATTATTTAATACAAGCAACAATCAGAAAATTGATCGAATTAATGTGATCACCATCAAAAATCATATAATATTAAGGAAACATGTTAATGTTCATGAGAAATCAGTAAATTGAACGTTAGTCAAATAAGATAAATCTGGCCAATGATTTTAGACCACCACTAAAGAGGATAAAAGCCGGGAGATATCTATTTCACTAACAAAGAGTTTGAACACAAGTCATTCTCAACCAATCTAAGATGTCCATGGGTGCATAGATTTCATCCTCTCCTAAGTATTATGTAGCCCAAAAGTGTAATTATTTCTCCTCTTTATGTGCCAAATTCAAAGAAGGTTGCTCCTTGATTAGCAAACTATGAGGAAACAGACAATGATATACAAATATATATTTTGTTTTACAAACCTTGCCGCAAAAATGTTAAGGATTAGAGTGGCCAATGGTTTTCTTTAAAGTGTTTCCAGTTAAAAAGGCATTTGAGTGACTAATTTGATGCTTTACTACATTCATCGTATTCCAAATTTCAAGTGTAATCATGTGCCTATCAGCAATCGTGTTGTTAAATTCACTTCTTCCAGTGAATTTCATAATTTATCTTTGAGGAAGATTCTTACAGTGCTAGGATGTGTAATGACTCGTGCTATCTTGATGATAGTCAACAGCCTCAAGCATTGCATGACAACTCTACCATTGTTCATATTCCCAAATACATTTTGTTATGGCAAGAACAATTACAACCTCCTAGTTTTACCTATCTAAAAATTTTACTTTCATCTTTTTCATGAATAAATACATCCATTCCTTTTCTTATGATAATAGCATTATTGTCAAGCATATCCAAGCCTAACAGTCTCATGTTCTATCCTCAAATTAGATTGTACACTAACCTTCCTCCAATTGTCTTTGATTGTTGTTCCTTCATACATAATACTGATCAACAAAGATAAAATTTGTTCTCATAGTAAATTAAATGCATATAGATCGTTTAGATTGTAAATTAAATGCATAGTAAATTTGGATATAGTAAAACTCATATTGATTATTTTCTTATAAGAAAATTAGATCGTTTAGATTGCAAAGATTATAAAATTATTCCGAGTTAAAATTTATGTATCCAATATTGATTATTGTTTTGAACTTTAAGATAAATGAGCAGAAAATAAAAATAAAGTAAAACGATATTCTAGAATTAGTGGGGACATTTAAAGAATATAAACAAAAATATTTTTTCAAAGTAAGTTTTTAGATCTTAAGATTTTGCCTGTGCAGAAGGATTTCTAACGTTATGTGGGAAAAAGTGGCTAGTGATATTAAGAACATTGCAAAAGATATGCTTGGAATATCAAAGGGAAAAGCTCCTAATAGTAAAAATAATTGGTGGTAGAATCCAGATGTGCAAGAAAAGATAAAAAATAAAAAATTTGTTATAAAAATTATGATAGTTGGGAAAGATATAACGAGGCATGTAAGGAATCTAAGAAAGTAATATGCGATGCAAAAATCTTAGCTTTTAATGATTCATATAATATATTACATACTAAGGAGGGAGAAAGATATATGTATAAGTTAGCAAAACAAATAGATAGTAGTAAGGATTTAGTTCAAGTGAAGTGTATTAAAGATGAAGATCAAAAAGTACTTTTCTTATAAGATGATATTCAACAAAGGTAGATGAGATATTTTGCTAAACCTTTTAATGAAGATTATAAAAATACGATTGACTTTAGTCACCTTAGCACCCTAAATGAAAATAAGGATTTCTGTTTTTATCGGCGTATTAGTAAAATTGAAGTTAGAGAGGCTTTAAAGAAAATGAAGTGTGGAAAAGCTGTTGGACCTGATGATATTCCAATAGAGGTGTGGAAATGCTTAGGAGATGAAGGAATTTTCTGACTTAATAAGCTTTTTAATATTGTTTTGAAGACTAAAAAGAAGTCAGATAAGTAGAGAATTAGTGTGATTATTCCTATTGTTAAGAATAAAGATGAAACACAGTAATGTGTGAATTATAGAGGAATTAAGTTAATGTGTCATACTTTAAAACTATGGAAGCGAGTTATGAAGCGTAGGTTGCGGCATGATACTAATGTTTCTCAAAATTAATTTGGATTCATGCTGGGTAGGTCTACTATGAAAGCCATACATTTATTAAGAGATTTGATGGAGAAATATAGAGAGAATAAGGAGGATCTATATATGATATTTATTGATTTACAGAAATCATATGATAAAGTTCCAAGAGAAGTGCTATGGAGAGTTCTTGAAAAGTTTAAAACTCGAAAAAATATCGAATCATAGCACGCGATGCACCGCAACAAAAATAGGTGAATTTTAGAACTTGTCATAATTTGACGAAATAAATTTTATAAAATTCTACATTAAATTTTGATCGTTTTGGTATAAATGACTTAGAATTAATTTTGCACGGATTTGAAATTTAAAAATCAGCGAAGTTTACTAATGGGCAAATTACTAAATAGCCCCTCCTATCCTTCATAAAACAAATGCATGCAAGGGTACATGCATCATTTGGCATGCCCCTACTGCCCAAATAGCTTAAAGGGACCAAAATATTCGGTCCCTTTCATTTCTCCTTCGTATCTTCTTGTTTGGTTGAATGTAACAGAAGGAGGGGCGGCGGCAAGGGGTTAGGGCGACGGCGGTGGGCGGTTTCCAACAACATTTTCTTGAGGGGGAAATCGAAAGGGGAGCTTTAAAAAGGAAGTATGTTCAAAACTTAAAATCTAAGTGCAAAAATCTAGGGTTTTTCCAAAACTTAAAATTTTAAGAAGAAAAATGTTTAGGGAGGAGTTATGGTAAGTTCTAAACACAAATTTTAAATTTCTCCCAATATTTTTTTAGATTCCCAAAATTAGGATTTTTCCTAAATTCATATTTTTTGGAAATCTCTTAACAAATGTTATTCCTAATAGCCTAGGAATATTTTTTAAGGGTAAAAATTAGGGTTTATCATAATTTTACATTTTTCCTAAACTTTAATTAAAGAAAATCCAAAAAATAATTAAGCCCTAAGTGTTAATTAGGTAAATGGGAGATTTTAGCATGAATATGTGAAGAAAATAATGGACTTTTGGTTTCCAAATTTAGGGTTTTAGGGCAAAACCGAAAATTTAAGTTATTTAAAATTAAATTAGGTAATTGGAAAGGGGTAAAAAGGGTAAATCATGGGTTTAGACCAAATTTTGAACTTTAAAATTTTAGGGTTTAATTTAATCCGAAAATAATGATATTAAAATTGTTAAGTTAATGAAAAGGATTATGGCTTATGTTGGGAAGTTGGGTAATAGACAAATTGCTAAGTTAATGAAAATGAATTATGGTTAATTAGGTATTAGACGTAGGAGAGAAAAGACGGGAAAAGATAAATGACAATTTGCACACGTCCAATCATATTTGCTTAATCTTTTAGGTAAATAAATTCTTTTAAATTTAGAAATTACTGTTTCTCTAAATTTTTATTTAAAAGTGTCATATGTTTTAGCATTATTATTCAGTTTAATAATAACTATAGTTTAAATTGCGCAATAAGAGACGCGCCATCTGCGCAATTCTACCCCAAAGAGCCTCATTGCTTAAGCTTTTTTGGGTACAAGTGAGTTGTACGCCTCTTGGCTTGTGAGGCATGTCTTGGAGGCTCAATTGCGCAATCTTGGTGAGGCGCACGCCTCATGGAGCTGGGTCCCACACTTAAGTTCTTAATAAAATAACCCTTATTCCCCTTTCTTCTTTCCGCCTACCCGAACCGAACGGAACTAATTCGCAAGCCGCAAGTCCGAATGCCAAGCTTCGCTCGGCCTCCCTTCCCGCCACCTGATGCTGGTGAGCTTCTAGTGTCTGGCGGCCCTCTACGACAACTCCACTACCAATTTTAGGTTTTTTTTTAATTCAAGGTACAAACAAAGAGAAGAAATCGACTTTCAACTGATGTATGCAACTTGAAACAAAAACACAAACCAAGAACAAAGAAAATCAAGACTCACTTTTTAGAAATTTAAGACACCACTTGGAGAACAAAATAGGCTAAATAAACAACTAAAATTCAGAATAGAGAAGAAGCGATCATTCAACAAACCAAAGAAAAAGAAAGTTAGCAAAAGAAACAAACTAAAAACAAACAAACGCTATCCTCAAAACATCCTACAAGAGGACTCCTCACATGCACCGATTGTAGGAATATATATTTCAGATAATGTTTAGATATGCAAACCAAGGGTCCACCACTGCAAAGGGATCCAACGTCCTACCAAACTCCTCTAGCAAATGCCACCAAAACAGCCAACAAATCCACCAAAACAGCCAACAAACTTTACCAATGGAACTAGAAGAAAGATACAGGTGGAGTGGAACTTGCGTAGAGAAGAAAGAGGTTAGAAGCCACAAACGAAGGGTGGGACGGAACTCACAAGTATTCCCTAGAGGAGAAAGAAGATGGAACAAAGCTCGCAAGCTTTTCCAAGAAGAACCCGCAGGCTATAGCAATTTTGCTCTCAATATTCACCAACCCTTTTCATATTTATAGGCAAAAGAAAGGAAACTAAACAGCCCAAAGAATATTTCAATTCCACCAAAAATGGGGAATTGAAAATCCAACAAATTTAGTACAGAAATCCCAAATGGCAAAGCAATTCTCAAGGAGGCTACGGTGTACAGAAATCCCAAACGGCACAACAATTCTCAAGGAGGAGGCCACGGTTCCAACAGCCAAGCACAGGAATCCAACAGGTAAGTATCGGGTCCAACAGCCAGATTTTAATTCACGGTAAAAAGGGGACCACAGGCAGCAAACCGAAGAGTCAGCTGCAAACCGTGGGAGGAAAATAGTAGGAAAAACCGCAGCAGGTCAAGAGACAAAAGGAATATGAAAGAACAAGTTCCACTCACCAAATCTTGCTCCTTTTCTCTTTAATTTCATTACTAAACATCATCTCATAATGAGCTTCACCACTAAATGATCATAATGAGCTGGCACAACTAGACTTTCAACAAACCAAGCTCAAACCAAAAACAGCCAAGGCCCACTTCAAACCAGCAAACAGCCCAAAGGACAAGGTGGACCCCAAAACCAGCAAACCCAAGGTAAGCATAATCCAAACATTTTCCTACCATGATCATTGGATTTACCACCATCATTGGATAGCATAAAAATAAAACAAAAATATAAAATATAACTAATATTGTTCAAAACAAAATAATGCAAAAATCTAAATGCATCATCAACACTAAGAATAAACTCCCTTGTGTATATTATGCACAACAAAAGGTTGAGAGATAAGAGGTTCAGGAACAAGGAGTTGAAGGATGATGAGGACCCTTTGATGTATGATGATGTGGCGTTTGATAATGAGTAGTTCATAGATGATAAGACAGATTTTTCATTATCAGACCTACAGCTAGAAGATCAAAGTGTGGATGTTTTGAGATGCGAGACAAATCAAGCGGGCACATCCACTAGTACCACACCACACACATTCACTACTTCTGCAGCACAACAAGCAAATAAAGTTATCTCACAATTTCTTATGTGATATTACATTTTAAATATATGCAATTAACATGCACTAATCATTCTTATTGAACAGGGAAGAGAAAAATGGGTAACATTAAAGATGATGAAGATTTAACATTCATAGATACAATTAAAGATGAAGTTGTCTCTCTTGAAGACTCATTTAGATATGGGACATGATTGGATTTTAGATGTTCTTTCTTAGTTAAGTGTGGCAGAGATGAGGATGCTCAGGTGGATGAGTAGCCTTACCCTTAGAGATAGGATACGAAATGAGCATATACGTGAAAAGTTTGGAGTAGCTCCACTAGAAGATAAGATTAGAGAGAGCCGCCTAAGATGGTTTGGTCACATAAAACGGCGGCCTACCCATGACTTGGTTAGGAGAGTAGAGTTATTAGATTTGACTTATGTTAAGAAAGGTAGAGGAAGATCTAAAAAGACTTGGTTAAAAAATATTAGGAATGACCTTTCTTTATTAGATTTAAACAATAATTTGACCTTTAATAGGACACAATGGAGAAAAAGGATTCATGTAGCCGACCCCACGTAGTTGGATAAAGGCTTGATGTTGTTGTTGTTGTTGTTGTTTGTTTCTTATTTGTAGTTTGGGAGTTTTGATAGACTTATATTTGTGGTTTTGTACTTTGAATTATGCTATGAGATGCATATATTGCATCTATTTTAATGTTTTCCACTAATTTCACTTCTCATTTAGATGTTTTTATTGTATGATAGACTCTTACTGTTATTTACCTGCTAAAATACTTAAATTCTCATTTACGCAATTCTTCGTCGGTGAGGCTTATGCCTCAAACTACCTCGAGGCTTACACCTCGCCTCACAGATAAAAAATGCCTCGAGGCTTATTTACACAATTTTAAACCTTGATAATAACATGTTTTTTTATGCAATATACCATAGCAACTTTTGATGTATAGTTTAGAATGCACATCTATTGCTTTTAAAATGTCTACATATAGAAATGCATGGAAACATTACATTAGGTAGAGAAACGCATGAAAATATTATATTAGGTAGAGACATATACTCAATTGGAATGTTAGCCACTCTTGCAATAATTATATTGTATGATCACATATGTATGTTGACACGGAGTATCAATATGATAAAGGAAATGGTAAAGAAAAAATATGGCTCCTTGGAGCAAAAATGACTAATTGAATGTGTACAAAATCAGTACAAATTTGATACTCTGTTACAGATGTATAAAATATGTATATGTTATATGCATAAAGAGTATAAAGAAAAACATGAAAAAAGTTAACTGTAAATGTTACAGATATATGAAAAAATGGTCATATAGGAAGACAGATTTGAGCACACCAACTATTATTGCATGACACGTTTACTATTCTTTTCTTTAATTTATTTCTACATTATACCATAGATTTAGCATGCATAATGTGTCTCTTTATCTTGTTTTTCTGAAGTTGATAGAATATCATGTCATCTAGTGAGCTTTAACTCACCCTAGTTGTGGGATAATTTTTAGGATAATCCGCAAATCTGTGATGGTTGGCATGCAGCCCTTCACTTATCGTTGCAAGGAATTACTAGGAAACAAGTTCTCTTTGTTATTTTTTATGTCATTTAATAGAATGACATAAACTTTTTGTAGTAGAATTACATGTCCATGTTTATGAATGATTTACATGACATGTATTCTTTGTATAAGATTTTACATGTACTTGTTTATCAATGAAATAAAATATAATTATTCTATTATGTTACATTGAAATCTTTTCAATTTTTTGTTCGATTTTCGTTCCCGCCTCGTTAATTCGAGCTTATCGGGACGGATCGTGACAAAACGAAAAAAGTTAATAACGCTTATATTCAAATCATTAAAGATATGTATATATGAGCTATTACTTGTGTTCAAACACAAGGTGGTTTGACCAAGTATTTTCCTATTTCGATTGGATTACATCAAGGATCAACCTTAAGCCCATATCTTTTTGCTTTAGTCATGGATGTTCTCACTAGACAATTGCAAGAGTATGTACCTGGTACAAGCTTTTTGCTGATGACATTCTTCTTGTTGGTAAGACTAGAGAGGGAGTTGAAGGTAAACTTGAATTATGGAGGTCAACCTTAAAGTCTAAAGGTTTTCAGTTGAGTATATCTAAAATTGAATATATATGGAGTGTAATTTTAGTAGTAATAGACATAGTGAGGGGATTGTGACTTTGGACAATCAAGCCATTAATGAGAGTACATGTTTTAGATATGTTGGATCTATTGTTCAGAGTGGTGGTGAAATAGATGGGGATATTATCACCCGAATTTAAGTTGGATGGTCAAAGAGGATGAATGCATCGGGCTTGTTGTGTGATAGAAAAGTCCCCCTCAAACTTAAGGGAAAATTCTATAAGATGGTAGTGAGACCTGCAATGTTTTATGGTGTCGAATGTTGGCCATTAAAAGGAAAGCATAATACTAAGTTAAGTGTTGCAAAGATGAGGATGCTCAGGTGGACGAGTGGTTTTACCCTTAGAGATAGGATACGAAATGAGCATATATGTGAAAAGGTTGGAGTTGCACCAGTGGAAGATAAGATAGAGAGAGTCATCTTAGATGATTTGGTCACATAAAACGGTGGCCTTCCGATGACCCGGTTAGGAAAGTAGAGGTATAAGATTTGACTTATGTTAAGAAAAGTAGAGGTAGACTAAAAAAGATTTGGTCATAAAATATTAAAAATGATATTTCTTTATTATATTTAAACGAGAATTTGATTTTTAACAAGACACAATGGAGAAAAAGGACTCATGTAGCCGACCCCACATAGTGGGACAAGGCTTGATGTTGTTGTTGTTGTTGTTTTAATTTTTGTTGTAAATTAAATGCATATTTGAGAATTTCATGACAATTGTCAACTAAGAAGGGGCTACAGATCAAGTAATCAAATATTTCTTCCTCTCTTGACGCCTCATTCTTAGACCATTAACCATTATACAAGTCCACCTCACTTCAAAGTGGGGTTCCATATGAAAAGAGGCATTGAGGTCCCTCCATCAATCTCATGACTACTCTTCCACAACCTAAATCACATACCCGACCCTCCTCTACTTGATACTCCATAATACACGACCCTCCGAAGCAATCCACTTAGTCATGCCATCACCAATGGAAGATTTTGAACCAAGGACAAATGCAAACACAATACAAAAGTTGTAAGTTTACTCGAGGAAAAAAAATTCTGAGGTGCAGACCAATATATATCATAACCAAGAATTGAATCTGGAGGTAAGTTTAGAAGATAAGGAATTTGAGCTTGCATGACAATATTCCTAAGAGAAGGTTCAAGCATGTGCATTAGGCCCCATGTCTAACTATTTTCTAATCACATATCATCTCCAGCAACATAAGCTTTAAGTGAAAAAACTAAAAAGATTGTTCTAAGAATATCTGAAAAAATCCAAATTGGAGAACTACAATGATTGAAGAGATAATAGCCTTAAAGAAATAATATGTGGGATATCATTGAATTACAAAGAAAAGAAACTAGTTAGATGTAATTGAATTTTCACTATGAAATATAAATCTGATGAATAGAAAGATTTAAAGCTCAATCATTAGTTAATGAATTCACTCAAGACTTTAAAGAATGCTTATAAATAAAATATTGTCCTAGGGTTAGATGGGGATATTTAAATAATGCTAATAAACATATTTAAGAGTAAGATTCAAGATCTTAAAATTTGGGTTATTCATGAGGAAGCTAATCTTACGTGGAAAAAAATAGCCAGTAATATTAATAATGTTAAAAAGCATATGTTTGGAGAATAAAAAAGAAAAGCTCCTAATAATAAAAATAGGTTGTGGTGGAGCGTGAAAGATGCATATATAAATTATACAAGCAAAGAGATAGAAATAAGGATTTAAGTCAATTGAAATACAATAAAGATGAAAATCAAGAAGCATTTTTCTTAGAAGAGAATATTCAACATAAATAGATGAGATATTTCGATAAAATTTTCAATAAAGATTGTGAAAATAGAAATTTTTAATTTTATCGTCATATTAAAAAATCAAAGTTGGAGAGGCTTCAAAAAATTAAATTATGGAAGACCAGTAGAACCTAATGATATTCCAATTTAAGCGTGTAAATGCTTAAGAGATCAAGGAATTTAATGTCTTATTAAATATTTTAATATTATTTTGTAGACTAAAAAGATGTCAGATGAGTCGAGGAGTGTTGGTTCTTATTTTTAAAAATAAAGATGATGCACAAGAGTGTGTGAATTATATAGGAATTAACTTAATGTGTCGTGCATTAAAATTATGGAAGATAGTAATTAAGCATAGGTTACGACTTTATACTAGTGTTTCTCAAAATCAAAATTGATTCATGTCGGGTAGGTCAACTATGGAAGTTATACATTTATTGAGAGGTTTGATCGTGAAGTGTAGAGAGATTAAGGAGGATATACATATGATATTATTGAATTAGAGAAAGCATATGATAACGTTCCAAAAGAAGTGTTCTGGAGAGTTCTAAAAAAGAAAAAAGTGATAGTGCAATCAAAAATTTGGGAGATGGGCCCAAATTTTTTATCACAAAAACAAACTCTTTCTAGGAACAAAATAAAGACAAAAAATGCTTCAAAGAACACAAATACTATAAAACACAACTTTGTATAATAAAACAACTTACAAACAAAGACTCTTAAAAACTTGACTCAAACATGACACCCTAAACTTGCTTTCCAAAAGAAGAAGGATACAGGTGAGATGGTCACTTGCGGAGAGACGAAAGAGGTTAGAAGCCAAGATGAAGGGTGGAAAGTACTCGCAAGTCTTTCCTAGAGGAGATGAGAAGGAGAATGGAACAAGCTCGCAAGCTTTTCCAAGAAGAAACCCGCATGTTTACATTTCCAAAAATCAATCACATAACATTCTAAAACAGCCACAAAACAACTCTATTTATAGGCACAAAAGAAGGAATACAAACAACCACCTAAAAGCAATATTTAAAGCCATTAAAATAGGGAAATAGAAGGCCATAAGTCACCTAGAAGAAGGCCAAAAGACAGCAGGAATTATGCATGAAACTTGCATAGAAAACAGAGAAAAACTCTTGGAATTCCCCCCAAACAGCCACCAAACAGCATCCTTCATTTGGTGCAGAAAACAGGGACAAAAAGGCCACAGAAACCCAAGCAAACAGCCACGGGAAAGCAGCCAGCAGGAGGCCTGAACAGCCAGCACAGCAGCCCCCATTCGGAACAGAAAACAAGGGGTCAAGCACGGGAAAACCAGCAACCATCCACGGGAACCAAAGGGGTCAAGCCACAGGAACCAAGGAATCATCCACGGGAACCAAAGGGACAACAAATGGGGGAATGAACCTCAATTTATGAGCTATAAAGGCTCTCTACTAGACATTACTGAGCTGATATCTAGTAGAGGAAAGCATTTATGAGCTTGAAACTAAGAAGAGGCTCATTAATGAGCTGATTCAAGTAGAACTTACAAAATTTTTAACTCAACTTGTTTTGACCCATTCCTTGCCTACATCAAACTCCCCTTCTTGAAGAACTCATCTCCCGATGAGTTGGCTTTTGCTTTCTTTGGAGGAGGCAAGGACGCTGCATCCAGTTCTTGATTTTTTTTTGCTTCAAAATTTTTTTGGCACTTGAGTGTAGCTGCATGAATCTTGAAAAGCTTGATCTGAATCGGGTCAAAAGAACTTTCTTGTGGCGAGGACCATTGGTTTACTTTCTTGCTTGCTTTCCACATGATGTTTATCCAACTTGACTTAGAAAGACACAAGACTTAAGACACAAACCTAGGAAAACACAAAACAAGACTCACGCACAACTATCAAGACACACCAAGACTCACTAGAACTCACAAACAAAACTTAGATGACATCAAGACGCATACGACAAACTGACTCACAAACCTAGGACTTCCTAACTTGCTCTGATACCAAATTAGTGAAATCAAAAATTTGGGAGAGGGGCCCAAATTTTTTATCACAAACCTAGGACTTCCTAACTTACTCAGATTGTGTATACTAGACTTTGGTGGCAAATGGGAGACACACATTCCATTGATTGAATTTGCCTATAACAATAGCTTCCAAGCAAGTATAGGTATGGCACCATATGAAGCTTTGTATGGAAGGAGGTGTAGAACTCCTTTATGTTGGGCCGAGACAGGAGAAAGAAAGATAGTTGGAGCTGACTTAGTAGATGATGCTACTGAGAAGATAAGGCTGATTCGTGATAGATTGAAGGCTGTTCAAGATAGACAGAAGAAGTACTACGATGCCAAGCATAGATTTGTTGAATTTGATGTTGGAGAGTTTGTATTCCTCAAGGTTAGTCCTATGAAGGGTGTAAAGAGATTTGGCAAAGTTGGGAAGCTAAGTCCTAGGTATGTTGGCCCTTTTGAGATTTCAGAGAGAGTTGGCAGTGTGGCTTACAAATTGATTTTGCCATCTCACATGAGTGGAGTACATAATGTATTTCATATATCTTCCTTGAGGAAATACATTGCAGATGAAGCTCAGAAGATCAGTACTGAAGCAATAGATATCCAACCAGATCTGACTTTTGTTGAGGAGCCTGAGAAAATCATAGATTATGATGTTAAGCAGCTTCGTAGTAAAGAGATTCCTTATGTCAAAATTATGTGGAAGCATGGAACGGAGAAAGATGCTACATGGGAGAAGGAATCAGAGATGAGGGAGAGCTATCCTCACCTATTTGACTAAGGTATGGTTTCTTAAGCTTGTCTTAAATTTCGAGGACGAAATTTTTATAAGGGAGGGAGAATTGTAAAACCCAAAAATGCCGTCTAAGACCTCGCACGCTTTTCGAAGCATCGCGACGAGGTTTAAGTGAAAAATTCGAAGTTGTCGGATTTCGACGCAAATAATTTTATAAAATAGAGCGCGAAATTTCGATCGATTTGGTATAAAGGACTTATATGTAATCTCGCTTAAATTAAGAGATATAATTTTTAGAAGCTCATTAATGCCCAAACTACCCCTAAGCTTTCTAAAGGTCGAATTTACTTAAGTGAGGGTATAAGGGTCTTTTGGCTTTTCCCATTTCTCCCTATTAGGCCAAACCGAGCCCTCCTTCTCCCCCATTCGCACGAACCGAGCGGAACCAAGAGGCGTGAGGCGCGGGTAGGAGCGGCGACGGGTTCTTCGGCGGTGGTTTCCGGCGACGATTCTCGAGGGGAAATTGAAGGGAACTTGTAAGGAAGGCTAAGGTAAGTGTTTTGCAAGTGTTTCTCTTCCATTTTCATGAGTTTTCTCTAAAGAATGAAATTAGGGTTTTAGGAAAACTTGAGTTTTCTTTAAGGTACCTTTGAGAAAAGTTTAGGGAAAGGTTAGGGGAAGTTTTTTTAAACCCTAATATGAAGTATTTTTGTAAAAAATATGAATTTTTGGAAGTTAGGGTTTCACTCAAAAATGGTTTTCTTTCAAAGTACATTCACAAGATGTTTCCTAATGATTCTTTGAAGATAATTATGGAATTTGGTTTAAGTTTTATGAGAATAAATTGTGTTTTGTAAATAAGGGTTTTGTAGAAATGAGAGTTTTCTTTGGGTTAAGCTTAGAGAAAGGTAATGTGATGTTTTTAAAACCCTAATGTGAGTTACTTTTATGAAAATATGAGATATTGAATAGTTACACGCTTAACCTAGGGTTTTTTTAGGTGTGAGAGAGAAAACTTATTTCTACACCTTATGTTTGCCACTTGTAGAGTTTGATTTCACAAGAGGAAAAGGGGTGTGAGGACTTTTGAAGGATCGCCTTGTGGTGCACGGATTGAGGTAGGTGGAATGGATTTTCTTTTAAATGTTAAACAATTTTTATTTCATTGAATTGCATAGAAATTGCCAAATTATTTATGCTCATTTGAACTCTTATGTCTTAACTTTTCTTTTGTAAGTTTATGGATACTTGAGGTAATTACAAATGTTTCCCTTATGAAATGCTCAACTTATGATTGGATTACATGTTCATTTCCTACACATGCTCTACATGATTTTCTCTACATTACATGCAATGTTCATACAAGCATAGCAAGCATACGCATCTTTGAGGAAACATACACTTGCATAGCTTATGGATAGTTCTACATTGAGCATCTTTATGATTATTTAAATACTAAATGAATGTGCATGTTGACGCGGGAGTATCACATGGAAAAGGAGGCTCTTTGAGCCATGGAAAAGGAGGCTCTTTGAGCCATGGAAAAGGAGGCTCTTATGAGCCATGGAAAAGGATGGTTCTTATGAACCAATGGAAAAGGAAATGGCCAATTTATATGTACCTGATCAGTACAAGTGATACTCCTGAGACGGGTGATATAGTTATATGCATAATAAGTTATTATGAATGTTTCATACACATGTTACATGCAAATGAGATTATCCCTTGAGGCATGGTTTTAAAAAGAAAGAAAGGAAAAGGTTATGAAAGGATTATGCATTTGAAAGTTGAGGTAAAGGTATGTTTTCCTTTGAGCACAACTTGTTTTAGATTGATGAATCTTTTGCTAAAAATATTTTCCCAATATATGTTGAAGTTTTCTTTCATTGCTTTTATGTTTAATTGAATTTCCATTCTCACCTATTGAGTGTAAGACTCACCCTCGTTGTGGGAATACTTTTCAGGAGGAACTAGAAAGGAGTAGATGGCCAACCAACCACCGCGCGCCTACCGTCGTAGGGAGACGACGGGCGGCAGGTTCTTTTGTGTTTTGATGTTTTGTATAGGAGGATTAGAACTAGAATGCAAAGGAAAGATTATTACTTGTAGATCCTCTTTTTGTATGCTTTTGTACTTTTAATGTTAAATCCCTTGATTGGTGATTTTTGAATGAAAGAAAAGAGAAAATTTTATGTTTGGATTTTTGTAGTGGCTCTTTCTTGATATTGATGCTTTACTTTGGAATTATATTAATTGTCGAAATGTCCCTTTTAGTTTTCTTCATGTCCGATCTCTGTTCCCGCCTCGCACTTGCGAGCTAACCGGGCCGGGTCGTGACAGTAGTGGTATCAGAGCAAGGATTTGAGGATATTGATTTTCATAAAAGAGCCGATAGGAAGATCTTATAGGTTAGAATAGGTGTAAGGTGCTTGTGTTATTTAATGCTTAGATTGCTATGTTGCTTTATGTCTCAGGGCTGAGGAACCAGAACTAGATGCCACTGATGGCAACACAGGGGAGGTTAGGAGAGAATTACCGTCTGTAGTAGAGCCTCAAGGTAGTAGCATTAATGCTACCTTGGACTCTTTTACCCAAATGATGGCAGCTATGACGGGGATGATAAAGAATGCACAGACTCAAGCTGGAAGTAGTGGAAGTGCTCCAATTGACAAGTATTTAAAGTTATTCCAGGACATGAAGCCACCATCTTTTGTGGAAGGTGGAGCTATAGAAGCAGAGGACTGGTTAATGGAAGTTGAGAAGATTCTGGAGGGGATGCTATGCCCTCAGGATAGGAGGGTAGCCTTAGCTACTTATGCCTTCAAAGGGGAGGCAAACAGATGGTGGAGAAGACAATTGGAAGAAACTTTTACTGGGAAATCTAGCAGTCAAATCTCATGGGTGGAATTTGTTAAAGTGTTTAGAGATTGGTATGTGCCAATGACTGCTAGGAGAGCAATGCAAGATAAATTCAATAGGCTGGTGCAGGGTGATAAGACTGTTGCTGAGTATGAGGCTGAATTTACAAAGCTTTCTAGGTATGCCTCTCATCTGATTCCTAATGCAGAAGAGAAATGCCACCGTTTTCTTTGTGGCTTGAGAGATAGCATTAGACAGCCATTGGTTGCTTTTGAGATTGAAGATTATTCTAAATTAGTTGATAAAGCACGGAAGGTTGAGCTTGATTATCAGAGTACTCAAAAGAGGAGAGACTTCCAGAAGAGGAAGTATGAAGATAGATCAAGGCCTGCACAATCTTTTCACTCTGGAAGGTCTAATTGGAAGAAGCCCAAGCCCAACACTTCAGAGAGTAGCACACCATCTGCTATATGCAATAAATGTGGAAGGGCTCATAGAGGAGAGTGCCTTTCTGGCACCAATACCTGTTTTTGGTGCCATCAACCAGGACATATGGCAAAGTCTTGCCCTACCTTGGGACAAAGGTCCACTCCAGAGGCCAGAACAGGTAGCGCTCCTCAGAGGACAGTTGGAAGGCCTAGGATGGTGGAGTCTACTGCATCAACTCCAAATCAAGGTCAAGCTCGTCCACCGGTTCAACCAAGAGTTTATGGAATGTCACAGCATGAAGAAAAAGACTCTCCTGATGTTATCACAGGTATGGACTTTATTTAATGTCATTGGATTCATTTATGATTTATGAGTAAGATAAGCTTTATGTTATGTTACATGCATGATATTTAGGAACGATCCTTGTTTGTAACAAGCCTGTTAAGGTATTGTTTGATACGGGAGCCTCTCATTCTTTCATTTCGGAGGAATTTGTTAAGTCTGTTGGTTTATCTTCCTCACTTATGCTCAAACCCTTATCTGTTATGATGCCCAATGGGAGTCAGTTGGAAACCAACAAAGGGTGTCATGTGGAGTTGATTGTGTGTGATAGAAGTCTTGGTGCAGATCCTATGTTATTGCCCTTGACCGAATTTGTTATGATCCTAGGCATGGATTGGTTGTCTTGTCACTTTGTGACCATAGACTGTAACAAGAAAGAACTCAAATTTTGTATGCCAGGGGAGAAAGAATTTAAATTCGTAGGGGAAAGAGGCATAACTTCTATGATAGTCTCTTCTTTGGTGGCATACAATTTGTTGAGGAAGGGTAATGAAGGGTTTCTAGCCTATGTTAAGGAAGAGAAGAAAGAAGAGAGGAGATTAGAGGAGATACCTGTGGTGCAAGAGTATCCAGAAGTGTTTGCTGATGATTTACCTGGAATGCCTCCAAGCAGGGAGATTGATTTCACCATTGAGCTGGTTAGTGGAGCAAATCCTGTTGCTAAAGCCCCTTATAGGATGGCCATAAAAGAGCTGAAGGAACTGAAAGAACAATTGGAAGAGTTGCTTAATAAAGGATTTATCAGACCTAGCACTTCGCCTTGGGGTGCTCCTGTGCTCTTTGTGAAGAAGAAAGATGGGAGTTTAAGACTTTGCATAGACTACAGGGAATTGAACAAACTAACTGTAAAGAATAAGTACCCTCTTCCGAGAATTGACGACTTGTTTGATCAATTGGAGGGTGCCTCTGTGTTTTCCAAGATAGATTTGAGATCAGGTTATTATCAGCTCAAGGTCAGAGAAGAGGACATAGCAAAGACAGCTTTCAACACTAGATATGGGCATTTTGAGTTTACAGTGATGCCTTTTGGCCTAACAAATGCCCCTGCAGTGTTTATGGATCTCATGAATAGAATCTTTAAGGATTCTTTAGATCTATTCGTGATTGTATTTATAGATGACATACTTGTTTACTCTCCTGATGAAAGGATGCATGCGAATCATTTAAGGTCGGTGATGTATACTTTGAAGGATAATGATTTGTATGCTAAGTTCTCCAAATGTGAGTTTTGGCTGAAAAGTGTGAACTTTTTGGGTCATGTGATTGGCAATGGAGAGATCTCTGTGGATCAACACAAGGTACACGCTATAGCGGATTGGCCACGACCCACTACTGTGACGGAGATCAGGAGCTTTCTGGGTTTAGCCGGTTATTACAGAAGGTTTGTTGAGGGGTTTTCTCGTATAGCTATGCCCTTATCTAGATTGACTCAAAAGGCAGTGAAGTTTGTATGGACAGATCAATGTGAAGAGGCTTTTCAAAGATTGAAGCAATGTTTAGTGACTGCTCCAGTGCTTACTATTCCTTCGGGGACGGATGGATTTCAGATTTATAGTGATGCCTCTCACAAAGGGCTGGTGTTTTGATGCAGAACGGAAGGGTCATTGCCTATGCTTCAAGGCAACTGAAGAACCACGAAAGAAACTACCCAACCCATGATTTGGAGTTAGCGGCAGTGGTCTTTGCCCTGAAGATATGGAGACATTACTTGTATGGAGTGAAGTGTGAGGTATTTACTGATCATCAAAGTTTAAAATACATCTTCACTCAGAAAGAGTTGAATTTGAGGCAGAGGAGATGGTTGGAGCTTATCAAGGACTATGACTTAGATATCCAATATCATCCAGGCAAGGCAAATGTTGTAGCAGATGCTTTAAGCAGGAAAACTTCTAGTGCTAGTTGGATGATCACACAACAGCATGAATTGATTAGAGACTTGGAGAAGTTAGAGATTTCTGTAGTTCAGCCCAATGATGCAGAGTTTATGGCCTTGAATCAGATGACTGTTCAGTCCACCTTGAAGGATAGGATAAGGGAAGCCTTGCCACAAGATGCAGAATTTGAGAAAATCCTACAATTGGTGAAGGTTGGTCACATAGAGGAGTTTGAGTTTGATGAGGATGAGTTACTCCGGTATAGAGGCAGAATTTGCATCCCTGATGTTGGAGATTTGAGGAAGGACATTCTTCAGGAAGCACACTATTCAAGTTATACCATTCATCCAGGTAGTAACAAGATGTACCAAGACCTGAAGGGATACTTTTGGTGGCCAGGAATGAAAAGAAGTGTAGCAGAATTTGTGGCTAGATGTACAATTTGTCAGATGGTAAAGGTGGAACATCAAAAGCCAGGAGGTTTATTGCAGCCTTTACCCATACCAGAGTGGAAATGGGAAGACATAGCTATGGATTTTGTGGTTGGATTACCTAGGTCCAGAACTGGTCATGATGCTCTATGGGTGATCATTGATAGATTGACCAAGTCAGCACACTTCTTGCCTATCAAGCAATCTGATGCTGTTGAGAAGTTGGCAAGTATTTATGTTAATGAGATCGTTAGACTTCATGGTGTACCTAGATCAATAGTATCAGATAGAGATGGGAGATTCACTTCTAGATTGTGGAGGAAAGTTCAGGAGGCAATGGGCACCAGACTTACTTTCAGTACAGCTTTTCATCCTCAAACAGATGGTCAATCAGAGAGGACTATTCAGACATTGGAGGATTTACTCAGATTGTGTATACTAGACTTTGGTGGCAAATGGGAGACACACATTCCATTGATTGAATTTGCCTATAACAATAGCTTCCAAGCAAGTATAGGTATGGCACCATATGAAGCTTTGTATGGAAAGAGGTGTAGAACTCCTTTATGTTGGGCCGAGACAGGAGAAAGAAAGATAGTTGGAGCTGACTTAGTAGATGATGCTACTGAGAAGATAAGGCTGATTCGTGATAGATTGAAGGCTGTTCAAGATAGACAGAAGAAGTACTACGAT
This sequence comes from Dendrobium huoshanense, assembly GCA_016618105.1. Taxonomy (NCBI): domain Eukaryota; kingdom Viridiplantae; phylum Streptophyta; class Magnoliopsida; order Asparagales; family Orchidaceae; genus Dendrobium; species Dendrobium huoshanense. Next base: position 6,266,760 of record CM028346.1, read on the forward strand.
GCCAAGCATAGATTTGTTGAATTTGATGTTGGAGAGTTTGTATTCCTCAAGGTTAGTCCTATGAAGGGTGTAAAGAGATTTGGCAAAGTTGGGAAGCTAAGTCCTAGGTATGTTGGCCCTTTTGAGATTTCAGAGAGAGTTGGCAGTGTGGCTTACAAATTGATTTTGCCATCTCACATGAGTGGAGTACATAATGTATTTCATATATCTTCCTTGAGGAAATACATTGCAGATGAAGCTCAGAAGATCAGTACTGAAGCAATAGATATCCAACCAGATCTGACTTTTGTTGAGGAGCCTGAGAAAATCATAGATTATGATGTTAAGCAGCTTCGTAGTAAAGAGATTCCTTATGTCAAAATTATGTGGAAGCATGGAACGGAGAAAGATGCTACATGGGAGAAGGAATCAGAGATGAGGGAGAGCTATCCTCACCTATTTGACTAAGGTATGGTTTCTTAAGCTTGTCTTAAATTTCGAGGACGAAATTTTTATAAGGGAGGGAGAATTGTAAAACCCAAAAATGCCGTCTAAGACCTCGCACGCTTTTCGAAGCATCGCGACGAGGTTTAAGTGAAAAATTCGAAGTTGTCGGATTTCGACGCAAATAATTTTATAAAATAGAGCGCGAAATTTCGATCGATTTGGTATAAAGGACTTATATGTAATCTCGCTTAAATTAAGAGATATAATTTTTAGAAGCTCATTAATGCCCAAACTACCCCTAAGCTTTCTAAAGGTCGAATTTACTTAAGTGAGGGTATAAGGGTCTTTTGGCTTTTCCCATTTCTCCCTATTAGGCCAAACCGAGCCCTCCTTCTCCCCCATTCGCACGAACCGAGCGGAACCAAGAGGCGTGAGGCGCGGGTAGGAGCGGCGACGGGTTCTTCGGCGGTGGTTTCCGGCGACGATTCTCGAGGGGAAATTGAAGGGAACTTGTAAGGAAGGCTAAGGTAAGTGTTTTGCAAGTGTTTCTCTTCCATTTTCATGAGTTTTCTCTAAAGAATGAAATTAGGGTTTTAGGAAAACTTGAGTTTTCTTTAAGGTACCTTTGAGAAAAGTTTAGGGAAAGGTTAGGGGAAGTTTTTTTAAACCCTAATATGAAGTATTTTTGTAAAAAATATGAATTTTTGGAAGTTAGGGTTTCACTCAAAAATGGTTTTCTTTCAAAGTACATTCACAAGATGTTTCCTAATGATTCTTTGAAGATAATTATGGAATTTGGTTTAAGTTTTATGAGAATAAATTGTGTTTTGTAAATAAGGGTTTTGTAGAAATGAGAGTTTTCTTTGGGTTAAGCTTAGAGAAAGGTAATGTGATGTTTTTAAAACCCTAATGTGAGTTACTTTTATGAAAATATGAGATATTGAATAGTTACACGCTTAACCTAGGGTTTTTTTAGGTGTGAGAGAGAAAACTTATTTCTACACCTTATGTTTGCCACTTGTAGAGTTTGATTTCACAAGAGGAAAAGGGGTGTGAGGACTTTTGAAGGATCGCCTTGTGGTGCACGGATTGAGGTAGGTGGAATGGATTTTCTTTTAAATGTTAAACAATTTTTATTTCATTGAATTGCATAGAAATTGCCAAATTATTTATGCTCATTTGAACTCTTATGTCTTAACTTTTCTTTTGTAAGTTTATGGATACTTGAGGTAATTACAAATGTTTCCCTTATGAAATGCTCAACTTATGATTGGATTACATGTTCATTTCCTACACATGCTCTACATGATTTTCTCTACATTACATGCAATGTTCATACAAGCATAGCAAGCATACGCATCTTTGAGGAAACATACACTTGCATAGCTTATGGATAGTTCTACATTGAGCATCTTTATGATTATTTAAATACTAAATGAATGTGCATGTTGACGCGGGAGTATCACATGGAAAAGGAGGCTCTTTGAGCCATGGAAAAGGAGGCTCTTTGAGCCATGGAAAAGGAGGCTCTTATGAGCCATGGAAAAGGATGGTTCTTATGAACCAATGGAAAAGGAAATGGCCAATTTATATGTACCTGATCAGTACAAGTGATACTCCTGAGACGGGTGATATAGTTATATGCATAATAAGTTATTATGAATGTTTCATACACATGTTACATGCAAATGAGATTATCCCTTGAGGCATGGTTTTAAAAAGAAAGAAAGGAAAAGGTTATGAAAGGATTATGCATTTGAAAGTTGAGGTAAAGGTATGTTTTCCTTTGAGCACAACTTGTTTTAGATTGATGAATCTTTTGCTAAAAATATTTTCCCAATATATGTTGAAGTTTTCTTTCATTGCTTTTATGTTTAATTGAATTTCCATTCTCACCTATTGAGTGTAAGACTCACCCTCGTTGTGGGAATACTTTTCAGGAGGAACTAGAAAGGAGTAGATGGCCAACCAACCACCGCGCGCCTACCGTCGTAGGGAGACGACGGGCGGCAGGTTCTTTTGTGTTTTGATGTTTTGTATAGGAGGATTAGAACTAGAATGCAAAGGAAAGATTATTACTTGTAGATCCTCTTTTTGTATGCTTTTGTACTTTTAATGTTAAATCCCTTGATTGGTGATTTTTGAATGAAAGAAAAGAGAAAATTTTATGTTTGGATTTTTGTAGTGGCTCTTTCTTGATATTGATGCTTTACTTTGGAATTATATTAATTGTCGAAATGTCCCTTTTAGTTTTCTTCATGTCCGATCTCTGTTCCCGCCTCGCACTTGCGAGCTAACCGGGCCGGGTCGTGACAGTCTATAAGATCTTGAGATACTTGAAATCTACACCAATACAAGGTTTATTTTTGGAGAAAAATGAACAAAAGAGTACTGAAGCTTTTATCAATGTATATAATGGGCAGAATATAATGATAACAAGAGGTCCACATCAAGTTGTACTAAAGTACCAAGAAACTTAGTCACTTCGAGAATCCCAAAGCAATAAGTTATTTCATGTAGTACTACAAATGCTAAATTCAAAACACTTGTTCAAGAGCCTTATGAATTACTTTGACTAAAAATATTTAATGGTGGAACTTAAAGTATAAGTCATAAATCCACTAAAATGATACTCTAATAACAAATCTACAATTAGCATGGCACAAAATATTGTCCACAATCAAGCAAAATATATTAAAGAAGGCAATTTATTAAAGGATATATTAAGAAGACCCCATCTTTATAATCTATGTTCCCACAAATCAATAAGTGGAAGACATGTTAACAAAGGGGATTCTAAGATAAAGCATAGAAATACCATTTGACAAGCTAGGAATAATAAATAACTATTCTCCAACTTAAGCGGGAATATAAAAATTGTGGAATTAAATTCCATGTGAAAAATGTGATATTAAAATCCCTATTTTTCAGGAATAAATTAGAATATTTCTTACTTAGCTTATTATTGTCTTCTATTTCTTGCTGGTTTTGATTAAATTATCAAAGATTTAAGACATCTTTTTATGTCATTGCTGTTTTAAAAAATGGACCCTGCGCGTATGAATAAAGCAATTCATAAGGAGAAAACATTTCTTCTCGTTTTTCATATTTTAATTAGAAAAATTATCCGCTATTTCAAATCACTCACCAGTTTTCTAGTTTGGATTACTGGCAATTTGAAGGCTCATATAACAAGGTTAAGTAATAACAACATGAACATTGAACTCATCACAAAAAAACTCTAATATCGTTTCCAAGATATCATCCTGATTACAAGTAGGAAGACATAATTAGTGTCAAGCATATTCATTATAGATGGAATACCATGACTTACATGGTAGGATGGTTTTTTGCAGTTGTGCTTCATACTCAATCCCAACCACAGGTTCCTTGCGGAAGAAGTGCTGCAATTCCAAAGCAGATGATTAAACAGCCATATATGTAAATTTGTTAGAGATTTTAGAAATATATTAGACCAGAATCAGGCCATGGCTGAACCAGATGATAGCATTGAAATAGATACATAGTGAACTAATAAAGGGTGCACCCATGCAAGGAGCCCCCACTACATAGGGTTTTTGGAGAGAGGTTGATATACACACGCCTACCTTCAAATTTGCTGGGAGCCTATTTCGGTGACTCAAAACCTAGGTACCTTCATAATACACAATGAAGTAATGACAAATAACAGCCCTATTTAATCTGGATAGAATATGAAGCATAAGCCTGGTTGGGAAAAAGAATAATCCAATTTGAAAATGGATCAAAATTAAAATCTCAATAAGCACGTAGATCTTTTTATCTGGCAAAATATACAAAGGGCTATTCAAATGAATAAGCAATAATGTAAAACAAAGGAAACCACATAACAAAGTAACGCACCTATGTTAAGGAATCAAATTGATTTTATATAAGGAAGAACAAATTATATGTAGAGGGCAACTTAAAACCTTCATATGGTCTTTATTGAAATTAAAACGGAGTATAATCCAGCACAACAAACATCAACTCTACTATTAGTGAGCACAATGATGCTTTCAACCAGAAACATAGGCCATTCATTCATGATCCTTCATGCTTATCATGGCAATTTCTCTAATATCTAATTATATAAGGGAATTTTATGGTCAATTTGTTTCGACATAAGCATTTGGAAGTTGTTGGAACTGAGTTCCATAAGTGAGCTTGATTATAGGAAGTTCTAGTGAAGTTTATTAGTTGTATATGCATTTCGTTATTGTGAAATTAGTTTTAATATTTATTTGGATTGTTGTGACTTTTTTTCACTCATCATACAATTAAATTTAAATTATTTTATTATTATTATGTATAAAAATATTATTCAAACCTATCCTCCATTTCACTTTACATTATCATATTACTTTCAATAATAAGTAAAAGATGAAGGTGATTTCCAAGCTCTCATAAGTGACTCACTTTTCACATTTACGAATGTGAGTTTTAGAATATGAACTCATTTTCACCAAATTTCCACCAACTTTTCACCAAACACACGACACCAAAACTCAGTTTTAGAAGTGAGTTCCAAGCATTTTACTGTCCATCCATTTTGCAAAGCCACATCATAAATCTTCTTACACTTTCTTTGGGATATGTTCGAAGCAAGATTAATAATGCAATGTTGTATTTTTTAATTATAACCAATCACACTTAAATTTTTCTCAAAATAAATGTTTCTCGAATTAATTAATTAATTATATAATACAAAAATAGTAACTATTATTAATCACATTTCCATCATTTAAGCATACTTTTTAGAAAGAAATCTACAAATTCATAAGATTATTAAGTAGCCAAATTACTTTTTTCCATCATTTTTTGGTGCATTATCGGGCTTCTCACAAAAAAGCATAAATGTGTTAGAAAGGGAAATTTGATAGCTACACACTACGATTAAATACATATAAATATTGTGTATACACCTAAATATAGATTTGAAAATTTCTCTAGCAGCATTTACTATAGGCAATTGATTATTCTAGATATCCTTAGATGCAAATAAGCCATTTTAACACATATTTTACATTTTTATTCTTTAAGAGATCTGTCTTATGTATGCTTGAGGTTTATGACAAATCAAATGCTCGTTTCCACACTATAATGTGCTTATGTTTCATAACGACAATTATTTGATAATGACAATCAATCTTGGTATCTCTATTGCCTTACTCAACTTTCTTTATATGAATCATTAAAGAACCTTGCAGTAGAAGCCTATGGTGGAACACAGGGCTTTGACTCTGAGTGTAAAAGGAGAACCAATTTAAATAGGAAATTCCTCCTAACTTTACCTTAAGAAGCTGAACTTTCTAGACACCATTGATCCACTCTCTTTATTGTTGTTGATAGGCGCCAGTTCTTGAGCATCCATTAATGTTTCCCAATGCTGAAAATAAGCCTCGGAAAGCATCACAATGGGAATTCAAGATCTCGTGCCAAGAAGAGCACTGTTTTGGCTAATATTACTACTTTAGAATTCAGCAGTAAACAGACTTTATATTTACTCCAAATAATTAAGGGCTCCATGATTTCACAACACAAGATAATATTCTTCTTTTATCTCTAGAACCAATACATGGCTTAAAATCATGATACATTCCTACTTTGAAAAATAACGGATCCTATCAAATAACTTAATACTTTTATAATACCCAAAAATATTCAAAATAAAGGTGAGCATGAATTTCTACATATTCATTAGTTTTGTTAAAGTCTATGTTTAATTTCGAGCATCTGGACATATTAAAGTATATGTGAATGATTAATATTACTATGTATGAATACTAACATTTTTTTCTCAGTAAAATTTTTTATAACTATATAACAGTCCTTTAACATTTTGTTATTATTACCTAAATGCTATTATAACATGACTGAAGCTAAAGCACTTAAACCCACATGCAATGAGTGGATTTAATCCTACGGTTACGAGAGGAAAAAGGGCAGGTGAGTAGAATCTTAGTGGAATACCAATAATAATATTATATATAGTATCTCAAGCAATAACTCTATAGAAATCTCAAGTAATTCCTTCAGTTATCCCCCCCTCATTTCCACGGTGCTTTTTGATTTGGAAGCAAGCCGCTAGTGTCAGGTGGGTGGGAGACTGGAGAAAGTGAAGCTGCTGAGCAAGGGAGATGCAGTTTTCAGGTAATGAAACATAGGAAATCTTCTTTAGGGTTTAAAAATTGGAAGAAAACCAGAGGTGTGTGCTTAAAATAATTTTTTTCCTTTCCATCTGAAAAAGTAATTGGTTGATTGTAGTGTGTGTAGCAAGTTACGGTTGGTAGAAAATCAGTAAAATGAATGCTTAAATCTTGTTGGTATGTTGCTGAAATCCGTTAATAACACTGAAAGGTTAGCTGAATTTTATATTTTAGATTTCTGAACATTAGGGATGCTGAAACCAGGTTATTAAATCAGTAAAAGTTGTTAAATTTAGTGATGTTGTTGAATTCAGTTGCTGAATTCAAAAAATAGGAGGGAAAATAGGTAAAGGACATTATGGGACTGTGATAGTTGCTGATTTTAAAAATTTGAATTGAATGAAGAAGAGCGTGATTGAGGTGGTATACAAAAGAAGAAAGAATCGGGATACCGAGGTGAGATACCCAACTAATTCATAAGAATTAGTTCAAATTTCATATATTTGTAAGTTGATAATTGGCATATTTACGATAGCATGCCTCTCATGTGATAACATGTATTTCCATCTATTTCAAATTATTCGTTTGTAGTTTATTCCAGTTATATAGATTGTTGATTCACTTGATACTGGTGATTGTGATTATATAAAAAGAGAATGATATCACAAAAGCAAATGATTAAGTCATATATGGGGGATAGACCCGTACAAGTAAAGGAGAAAGACCAGACGAGGTTAGCCTACACTCTCTATTATAAAAGTTGGGAATTTGCCAACCTTAAATGAGAGAGCAACCTCAATTCTAAAAGTTGAGAATCTAGACCCAATCTTGAATTTAAAAATTGAAAGGATACAAAAGCTTATAGCCATCATATGACTTGTTTTAAATAGCATTGAACAATTAGTAAGATGGAAAGTATTGATATGTTTTCTTGTGATCTACATGGAAGGTGCTCTAACCATATTCTTATTTAGTCACTAATGTTATGCCTTTCTCAATGATTAAAATGTTATTATCAATTCTAATGCATTGCTTGTGTATTTCATTGGACCATAGCTCATTAGCAGTGGTTATACTGCAAGTAAGGGAAAGGAGCTCGTAGGGCACTAGGCGTGAAAGAGGTGACAGTTTCTTTTTGGTGTAAATATGTTTTGGGTGTACAAAAAGATCTTAAAGGAGATATGACGGATAATTGTATAAACTTTTTGGTATGCAAGAAATTTTTAAAAGTTTTAGTAAAACTCTATATTTGCTTTAATTATATTTGATGTTCAATAAAGTACAGTACATGCTTCCCATTATTAAGTTTGAGTTGATAGGTTGACATGTTAGTAGAGTCAAAATAGATTTCATTTTTACTCACTTTATTCTGAAAGTAGTGGCTCGGAATGGGTGTTAGTAAGGAAGAGTCGGTTTAGATTTTTCTTCACCTGACTGGTAGGGGAGGGTAAGCCAAACTGGGGTGTGACAACTTTTTAGGCTCCTTTTATGATAGGCTAACAAAAAAGTACCTATAAATCTTGTCCTTTTGCTTAATCTCACTTTCTAAAGTCTATTTTTGCGTTAAAATGTAAGGAAATGTGTTTATTATTAGCATATAGAACTATTTTCTTTTCATAGATTATAAATTAGAAGTCTATTATAATCATTATTTTATGTTGAATGAAATAACTTGGATCTTCCCACTATGGACTATCTTCATTCTTAAACTAATTTATAAAAATATGATGATTTTTCCATTAGCATAATTTAAATATTAATGATTAATTTTTTTATTAAATACATATACTGCATCGTCTTCCTCATTTCTGATCCTATACGTTGTCAAGCTGTGGCCATTTGACAATTAACAGAAATTTCATTGCCTGCGATGGTGTAAAATAACCATGTAGCCCATCATGTCTAACATTTACATCCAGATTTCTTAGATCCGCTAATCGAATTATAATCTAAATATCATGGTACATTTCATAAATTTTGGAATATTTTGTACAAGCCAAGTACTTCAGCTTTATGGAAATAATAAACTGTGGGGAAATATTTCTTAATCATAACTACTTATTTCTAATCAATCAAATGGCTTCATTTGAAGTGACAATCGACTTATTAAAATTCAATTCAATAAGCCTACGGTGCATCACATATGTGTAACTCATATTTCTGCATAATCTAATTGCAATTGGAAACAATTACTTATGTTATAAATCCTTTTCTGCAATTCAGTGACTCAGTGTTAAAAAAATGGTCATATAACAACATAATAAAACACATTATTTAAAATAACAAAACCAAAACTGCTTAAGAGAATTTATTAATATTTAAAACGAGAAGAAGATAACAAGGCATGGGAACCTTACAAATTTCTCCAAAATGTATATCATAAAGTTCAAAACTACATGCCCTGGTTGGAAGCGTATAATTACTTGTTGATCTAATGGGCATTCAGGATGAAAGGTTCATATCACAATTATGTTGAATTTAATGAAGATGTGCATGAAGAACAGTTAGTAATATTAGGAGTGGATGTTTAGTGACTATTAGAATCACTTCAACGATAGTTTGCATTGTGTATGGTAGGTTTTGGAAGTGCTTACAGGCTACAGCACATTCAAATGAATCATACTGGATAATCAAATGGTACAAGTTTGGATATGGATAACTTGGCTCTTTTATACAAAAGAAAGAGTTATATATATATGAGAATCTCGAAAAATGAAGTGCCTCAAAGGGAAATATTACTTGAAAGCGAAGCATATAAGGCAAAAATAAATACATCTATCTTATATGAATGATCCAAGTGTTGGGAATAAATAAACCACTAACAAGAAAAAACTTAGGAAGGATAAAATGTGTACTTTAAGATCGATGTTATAAATATAGTGTGCACGATTACATATTAGAGAAACTATGAGCATGACACTTATTGATTATAAAGTTTTGGGAAATAGGTTATTATCTCTGATGCACCAACACTTACTCAAAGAAGTATCTAATGCATGACATGTATTAGACACAACACACAGTCGACACTCCTCTGGCACGTATTGGACTTGTCTGATTAAAAAACTGTTAAAAATAAATTAAACATGTGTCTTAAATAATTTATGAAAAAAAAATTTAAATATAATTTATTGTATTTAAATTTTCTATTTATTAAAAAAATAAAGCTAAAATTCACATTTTCTCTCCGTAGCCCCAAATCTATCACTTGCAAAAATATCCCACTCGAACATCATGTAGACAAAGGGGGGGTCAACTCATACCCAAAATAATTTAAATTTTGGCTTCCCTTGAGTTTACAATCTCAATCAAATTTGAGCTAGAATTTAGCTCATTTATGAGCTGGTCTTTAGTTCATTTATTGAACTAAGGGTTAGCTCATTATTAGCTAAGTTTTAGCTCATAGTTATCTTTATTAATGTAATTTTATTTTAGTTTTTATGTCTTAATTAAAGTTTGTCTCTAGGAATTCCAAAATGGCTTTTGGAATTCCAAGATGTTTTGTTTCCCATGCCATGGCTCCTTGGCTTCCACGGTGGGCTGCTGTTTTCCGTGTCGTGGCCCCTTGGTTCTCACGGTGGCTGCTGGTTTTCCGAACTGGAGGCTTTCCGGTGGCTTTTGGCGCCTTGGTTCCATGCGGTCCCTTCGGTTATCGTGGTTGCTCCTTCGGTTCCTGGGCTGGGCTATTTTTCCATGAAAAGCAAGGGGCTTTTCATGGATTGTGTTGCTTGGATTCTTGTGGGAATTCAATGTTATGTGGCTTTTTGTATTCCCCTTTCATACCTATAAATATGAGGGGTTTGTAATGTTTTAAAATAGTTATGTGAATGATTTTTGGAAATTGAAACCTGCGGGTTTTGTTGGAAAAGCTTGCGAGCTTTGTCCACCTTATTCTCATCCCCTTTGGAAATCTTGCGAGCTCTTTCCACCCTTCGCCTTGGCTTCTAATCTCTTTCGTCTCTCCGCAAGTTTACACCTCACCTGTATCCCTCTTCTATAAGTGAAGCAAGTTTAGGGTGTCTTTAATTTCGATTCGAGTTTGTTAAATTGTCGTTTGTAGTCCTTAATTTCTTCTTCTTAAGTTTTATTTGAAATGTAAAACTTTGTTCGGCTCTCCCCTCTCATTTTTTGAGCGTGTCGTTGTTTAGTAGGTCCCTTGCCGGCGGAGGTCCTCAGGTGCCCCATCCCCCGGATTTTTGCCCGCATCAGAACATTTCCATTTTCATTTCTCTCTTATGGGTGTGGCTAGGGTTTCACAACAATATTCGATGTCATCTCAATATTGATGTTTGACATCATCACAACATCAATGTTTTAAAACCATCTGATATTATATTGACATTGATGCTCAACGCCAGCAATTTTGACACCCACAATCACCCTCGTGCCTTCTCAACATCTCTTATTTGTCCAACATCATCTCAATATAGACAACCGATGCAGTCTCGACATCGACAACCGACATCATCATGACATCAACACCCAATGCCCATTGCACAACATCAATGCCAACTCTCAATAGAATGATCGTCTTCTCTCTCAAGCCTGGTAAATGACATCGACGCCTAACTCTCAACATCATAAAATTAATCATTTTAGTACAAATATTTGTTGAATGTCTTATTATTTCTCAATTATTCTTAATATTCCGCTTATTTTAATTATATATGCCATGTTTAAAATATAAAAATTATGCTATCATGAAACACGTGTCTATATTCTATATTTTCAATAATTGACATGTTCGTGTCGCCATGTCCGTATCTGTGCATCATAGGTTATTATAATTTGTGAAAGTAGAAAGGAAAGAATAAGATGCACCGATAAAACACGTAGATAACATGTTGATGGAATAGACAAAAAAGGTGGTAGATCAGAAATAAAAACTCTATAATGAACTAAAGCTAATAAAATATTATCACCACAAATAATGAATGCAGGAAACGATTGTATATAGCCAACATGCAATAATTGAAATAATGCTAACGGCGATGATGACTATTAACAAACATTTTTTGTATCGATCAACTCAATCGATCGTCGTCGAGGCGAAATTGACCCAAATTAAATCTTAATTTAATTAAATTAAATTCATTTTAATTTAATTAAAATTAAATCAATTCAAATCAAACCCCGTCGAGCCCAATTCGATGCAATTCAGCGCCGATTCGAGTTCAATTTCATGAAATTAACTCGATCGAGCCCAAATTGAGACAAATCGATCCGAGTCGAGTTCAATTCAACTCAATTTCAGCCCAAATCACTCAATTTGGGCTAGATTGAGTCTCAAAATTAAAAAAATAATACCTAAGGATGAGATCTCATCTCAATTCACACTCAAATTTGTGTCAAATCCATCAGAGAATCTACTCAAGTAGGATTTCTCTCGTTTCGTGCAGAGAGGGGACAGAATTGGGAGTTGAGGGCGGTCGACCTGCTCTTTGCATGCGCTTCTAAGATCGTGAGAGGGAGAGGGGAGCCTCATTCGGCTCCCCCTGCTGTCCGTCCTAACCGAGAGAAAGCGAGAGAGTAGGAGAAGGAGAAGCGAACCCCTACATCCGCGACGTTGCTTGCGTGTATAGCTCCATTCCGCGCCTAGGCCTTCATTCGCCCCCACCCCCCCTTTTCGCGTGCGGATCCTCCATCCGGCGCCACCCAGGGCTTCGGCAAAGCCTTCTAGGGTCCGGTCTCCACCCATTTACCATACCTCATGAAGCAGTCGGCCTGTAAGTTCGATCTCAAGCCCCCGGTTCTCTCCAAATCTAGGTTGGTGCGACTTTTCCTCCGGAGGAAGGCTTCTACCCCTTTCTTCTTCAACTCTGATGAGTTTGTAGAGAGTAGGGAGCTATTGGAAGCTTTCAAACAGCAAGGGAAGCCTCCAAAACCTCCCAAACAGCGGTTTGGAGCCTTCGAAATGCCTTGGACAACGGCGGCGACGTCTGGAGTGGCTTGCACAGCGGTCTTCCTCCCTCGGAGCGACTTGGACAACACTTGGAGCTTGGATAGGAGCGAGCGTTAGGACAACCCGGGAGAGGTAAACGACTAAAACTTAGGAAAAGCCCTAAGGTCCCCTAGCTGTTGATGTGTGGTTGACGTCCCCAAGCCTAAGGTCCTTAGAAAACTTTAATTTTTGCTCTCCCAAAATCCCTCATTGGTTGTCCTCTTCGCAAAACAATGGAATTTGATGATTTCCATTTGTTGGCTCTTATGTGAGAGTCCGGAGAGGATTTCGATGCGTGTGGAGGTGTTGGATTGGTGTCCAACACCTACCAAATTGTATGATTTTGCATTCATGCATGTCCTCCATCACCTATGATTGAACCATAGGTTAGGCCATTTTATTTGACCTAGAACTTAGAAGTTAGGGTGTAGACTTTTACAACGCCGCATGCAATTTTATACTCCTTAGATTGACATGTTATGACAAAAATTAACATGCAAGTGTAGGTACTCATGCTTAGGGAAGCCTAGGGAAATAATAATGGGTCATCCTTTTCTCTAACTCTTGAAATCCCTAAAAAATTTGAGGTTTTCATTCATGTTTTCCAAATCGTTGTAGTAAACATGGATCAGACAACGACGACCTTGAAGTATGTTCTGACGAACTCCGTAACCATCTTGAAGGCAATGGCTGAATTCCCTTAGGGCATTTAAATGGCCGAAAGAGGCCGCGCGAGCGCAAAACGCTACTCCGGCTTGTAAGTCTTTCTACCTTTTGGAACCTACACTGCCATTAAATTGTATAATAGCTAGAGAGTAAAGCGCCCGAGCATGGAATCCGATCGCCGCTTTTGTCAGCAAAGATATTTCAGTTAATATGTAACCTAAATAGTAGAATCGGATCTGAAAATTTGGGCAGGAGGAAATAATTAGCTATTTAAGTTAAAATGCTCAGTGAATGGATTAGGAGAAATCATGACTAATTTGTTCAATTACCATTCCAAGCATATAGCAGGCATACATATTGTCGTCTATACACCAGCACCAGAGAAAACGATGAGCGGAATCCGACCAATTTTTCGCCTTCACCGCAAGCATTCTCATAGAGACCCTTGAGAGAACTGGTTTGGTGAGACACAAAAAGCGAAATCTTTTGAATCTGGTAAGAAATTGAGACACTTTCAATCGATTCAATTTCTTACAGATGCTAAAGATTTCACTTTTTGTATCTCACCAAACTAGTTCTCTAAAAACCTCTATGAGAGTGCTTGCGATGAAGGAAAAAAACTGGTCGAATTATGCTCATTGTTTTCTCTGGTGCTGTTGTATGGCCGGCAATATGAATGTCTGTTATATGCTTGGAATGGTAAGTGAACAAATTAGTCATGATTTCTCTTCATCCATACACTGAGCATTTTAACTCAAATAGCTAATTATTTCCTCCAACCCAATTTTTCAGATCTAATTCTACTATTTAGGTTACAGATTAACTGGAATATCTCTACTGGCGAAAGCGGCGATCAAATTCCATGCTCAAGCGCTTTACTCTCTTGCTATTATACAGTTTAATGGCAGCGGAGATTCCAAAAGGTAGAAAGACTTACAAGCCGGAGTGGCGTTCTGCACTCGCGCGGCTTCTCTCGGCCATTTAAATGTCCTAAGGGAATTCGGTCATTGCCTTCAAGATGGCTATGAAGTTCGTCAGAACATAATTCAAGGTCGCCGATGCAGATTCAATTTCCTATACGCATAGGTAGGATTCAAACATAAGGGTTGCATGTGTAGTTATCCAATTTGAACCGTCGTGACAAAATTGACATATGCTTAGGGTACCTTACATATGCTAAAATTCTTTGCCTTCCAAGCTTGGTGAAATTTTAATAAAATTGTTTGATTTAACATAAGCATATATGATATTAAGTTTGTTGTGAGGTTCACCATAAGTCTCCAAAGACTTATGTTGTAAACCCCACAACATGCATGATCAAACAAATCCATGATGACAAGCATCTTCATCAAGTTTAATTTGTTTAAAATGGTGATTATTATTTGCTTAGAACAACCCACAATCTCTAGAGATTTGGAAGGTAATTAAATAGGCTCATTTAATTCTAAATAACTTTGAGGTTGCATGGGCCTTCATAAGCTCATGAGTGCCTATGTTTAAAATTATCTAATCCTATTTTTGGAACTTCTAAATTAGAGTTTTTGAATAAAATAATTGAGATGCATGTGTATATCAAGGGTTGTTTGTTCGCTTTCCTTCTTGTACCCAAAATTTTATAAATTTATAAGCATACTCATCTAATTCCTAAGTGCTTGTAAAGCAAATGTGGAATACCTCATAGCCTTTAAGGGCTCATGAGGTATGTCCCGTTATATTTCGGAATTACTTAAGTATGATTAGTATAATTTACAAAGCTTTTAAAACCGGACCGGACCGGCCGGTTCAACCGGTTGAACCGCGAACCGGCCGGCCAGCCGGTTACGGTTCGCTTGAGAACCGCTTTCGCCTCGAACCGGTGTTAGACCGTTCGAACCGCCGGTCCGATCGGCGAACCGGAAAACCGACTCCGGTTTTGGATAACCGGGCGGTTCGGGCAAATTAAAATCTGAGCCGTTGGATCTGATCCTACGGTTAATATGATAGAAACCTGATACAAAACAAAAAACCCTACTGTTCACATAGTCGCTGTTTCGTTCGTTCGGCCGTTCCGTCGTGCGTCTGCTCGCTCCCCTTTCACGACCGGCGTCGTTCTCGTTCGTCGTTCATTTCTTTCGCCGACCAGGGATTCCGATTCTCTTCTCCAACCCACTGTAAGTTCTTCACCCGCTTCTCCTTCTCCTTGCGCCAACGACTCCCGATTGCCGCCGACCTGTTTTCCTTTTGCCATCTATTTTGATTTTTAAGCATACTGCTTATGATTTTATGGGAGCTGGGATTAGTGGAATCTACAACAAAATGTGAAAAAAAATTTGCACTTTTAATTTTCCAAATCACTTTTTAAAACTTTTGTCCAATGTCATTCATCCACCGATTTTGGTTGCCAAAGGAAATCGTGAAAGCTTTTAAGTTTTAACTATATCTGTTGCAATTTAATCCAATCCCGTTCATCCACCGACGTGGCTCCAATGCCGTTCACGGTTTAGGCACGATTTTGGTTGCCGATTTTTCACTATATATGTTGCACGATTTTGGTTTAGGCACGGTTTAGGCACCATAAAGATTGAATTGCATGTTATCATGTCATCCTAGATTAAGGTTGTGATAAGATTTCAATGTATGAATAAGCAAGTTTCTAATATGGTGATGTTTATAATTACAACAGAGTTATTTGCTGCAACCGATCTGTTAAAAAACGATTTTGGTTGCCGATGTTATCATGTCATCCGTTCACGGTTTAGCAAGTTTCTAATTGCATGTTAATTCTCTTTTTTACTTTTAACATGTGTGTATACTTATATAAATATGCTTATTCACTAAACTCTCAAACTTGATAATATGTAAATGAGTGGTGGAAGATGTTTGGATCAAGTGCTTCAAAGTTGCAAAAAGTTGCTATAAGAATTCTCAGCCAAACATCATCTTCATCAGGATGCGAAATAAATTGGAGTGTTTTTTAACAGAGCCACTCAAAGAGACGGAATTATTTGGAGCATCAACGACTCAACGATCTTGTATATGTTCGATATAATTTGAATTTAAAGAATAGGTATGATCTAACATTAAATTTATGTACAAGTGTCAATTTAAGTAGTATGTAGAATCTTAACATAAAATTATTTATTCATATATTAGGTTTCAACTTAAAAAAAGACATTATGACCCTCTGGACTACACTTGTGTTGAAATTGTTGATTTTTGGATACTTGAAGATGAAACAACTCTGAAACTTGACTTACAGGAATTGGAAAATGAGATATACAAAGAGGATGCAATACCAGTTATTGAAGAACAAAATATATCATTTGATCAGCCAGGACATTATAAGTTGACAATGAAATTTGAATATATTATTTAATTAAAAGCGAAAATAATATATTATTTTATATTTCTTATTTGTTGTTGAAGGTGATTTAGAGAAAGAATGAGATGTAGGAGACATAATCGGGCTTGATCAATCGGATGCATTTGAGTTTGAAGATTTTGGTGAAGCAAGACCTGAAAACTCAACTTATATAGATAGATTTGATGATGCTAATTTAGGAGATCTTTGAAACTATTGAATTGAGAAAGTGAAACTTTGATTTTAATTATGAATATGTTATGTTTTTGTTAAAACTTTGTATAAAGTAATTTTGCATCTTTTTATGATTGGTTGTGTCTTAGATAAGTAAAAGTATTATAATTTTCTTCAAATTTTGCTATATATTTATAAATATTTGTGTCATTATTATAATATTTAAATATAATATATATTTATTACGTCATCCGGTTCGACCCCGGTCGAACCATCAAACTTCTAACCCCTCCTTCTGGTTCATTGACCGATCCGATTTTAAAAGCCTTGATAATTTATAAATTAAGGGGTTTGAATGTAATGACAATCAAACTTAGCATATGTTCATCCCCCTAAACATACAAACTTCATTCGCATGTTTCTAGGTTTCTTAGATAATGTCAAATCCGATTTTGAGACCTCTTAGAAATCGTAGGAGAACAAGTTTCCCCTCTCCACATGAATCCAAAACATTCATTCAAACTTTAAGGAACTATCTTTCCAATTTAATTCCCCTTCATACATGATGTTTGGAGCCTCAAGGCTCCAAATATTAGATTGTGTGAATTTTAGCTCTATCCTAAGAGCTACGAACCATCACGGGTTTACCTTTAGGTTTCTCCTAGATGTTGTCAAAACGGATCTTTAGGATATTCCTAGAAACTTCCAAATTCCCAAAATCATATCAAAATAGATTTAGGAAAACTCTTCAATGCATTAGGAAGTTGCTCTTCTCTCCTTTACGCGAATCTAAAATATTTGTAGGAAAGCAAGAAGTTCCTTTGTCACGACCCGGCCCAATTAGCTCGTATATACGAGGCGGGAACGAAATCGGACGTTCAGATCAGTCACTAATCATCTTTGATGTAACAAAATTTCTTAAGGAAACCTTGCATTTCTTATACCAAAATCCTTTCCTCACATTCTTCTAACAATCCCTATAAAAAAACATAAAAAGTTTGAAAATCAACCTCTATCCTCTTCTGAATAGTTTGAAAATCAACCTCTATCCTCCTCGCTCTTTCAACCAACACAGCATAATCTTCAATGCCAAGAGGAACCAATGGCTGGCAAATCGCATCGTGAAGCCCTGATAAAAACTTATGGCACTTATCCTCAGCAGTAGCAATAATCTGAGAGGCATAGCGGGACAGTGTGGTAAACTCAGCTTCATATTGCATGACTATCTGATCCCCTTGCACTAGTCGCATGAATCTCTCCTACATCTGCCTCCTCGCAGAAGGAGGCACAAACCAATCTCTGAAAACTTTCACAAAGTCCTCCCATAAGATCTGGGAGGTTGTTCTACCACCAAACTTCTCCAATGATTATCCTCTCCACCACCTCTCTTTATAGGAGTAGGAGAGCCAATAGATACTGAAAACTGGCTTTTGAGGATTGAAAAGATACTAGAGGGTATGCAATGTCCTGTTGATCGGAAGGTGACTTTAGCCACCTTTGCTCTGGATGGGGAGGCTCGGCGTCGGCTTGGGCTCGGGGGCGAGATTTCGGCGAGATTCTTCAGGAAAAACGTAGGGGAAGGCTTGAGGTAAGTTCTTCTTGAAGAATATGAAATTTTTCTTGAGTTTTATTGAAGTAAAAATTTTTAGGGTTTGATTTTTTCTTAGGGATTCTTTAGAAAACCTTTAGGGTTTGTTTGGATCTATGGTTATACCTTACATGTCAAGATTTCTTAAAAAAAAATTAAATCCGAAATTTAGAGTTTCTCTTTTTATGTTTTTTTATAGGGATTGTTAGAAGAACGTGAGGAAAGGATTTTGGTATAAGAAATGCAAGGTTTCATTAAGAAATTTTGTTACATGAAAGATGATTAGTGACTGATCTGAACGTCCGATTTCGTTCCCGACTCGTATATACGTTCTAACTGGGCCGGGTCGTGATATCCCTTCCTTCTGCCCATGTCCCTCATGCATGATAGTCGGGGCATCCTCAAGGCTCCAATTATTTTAGTGCATGAGTCAAGACTCTATGATCAAATCTGTTGACCCGTATCCAGTTAAAAAAAAATCAAAAATCAAATCTCACCTGCCCTGCAATCCCACGTCGCTCCCCACGTCGCACGTCGCACGCCACTTGCACGTCAACGCCTCTTCACGCACGATCGATCTCAGCGTTAAAACGAGAGCGAGCTCGTCATTCGCGTGCGCTGGAATCTTGATCCCGAGTTCTCCTTCCCTCTCTCGCGCACTCCCTCAACCCGTCGAGGTCGCCCGACTTCACTCCTCCGGCGCCTTCGCGGCTGTGCGACATCTCTCCTTCAACAACCTTCCCTTTCTGTCGGATCGGAGGTTAAGACATTTTGATCGGAGCAACGATCGAGAGCTCGCTGGTGGTGAAGTTAACTTTCTCCCTTTCACGGTTTCTCCGGCTCCTTCGTGGCTAGTCCGACCCCGCTCCTTCATGGCTGAACGACTTCGTTGCTTCGACAACTTTCCCTACCTGTTGGGACGGAAGTTAAGGCATTCCGATCGGAAGCAAAGAACGGGAGTTTGCCGGCTTTGAAAGTAATTCCTCGACCTCGACACCGACACCGCCGACGACTGCTACGTAAGGTATGACGTTCTAAAATCTCATTCTCGATGTTTGAAGCGGACCGGGGAACCACCTATACGCGCTCTTGTAGCACGGTAGGAGGGAGCCCAGTGCAAAGCATATGACGAGGTGGGTAAGCCCTATACACGCTCTTATAGCGTGGTGGGGAGAGCTATTGGTGTTCTTGTACTGTACTGCTGAAAGCCCCATACAAGCTCTTGTAGCGTGGGGGAATGAAAATTTGTACGGCCGCGGTGTCTAAGGACACCTACCATACACGCTCTAGTAGCGTAGTGGGAAGGCCCAGCTCCCCTACATTCCCCCAAACGGGGGATAAGCCGGGGTACTGCCAAAATTTTCACTGAAATGTACAAAGACTTGAACAATTTGAAGACCTTCATGGGCAACAATATAGAAGACCTCTATTCGAACAAAAATACACATAAATTGAACTAAATGAGCAGAGGACTTGTACGAAAAACAGAGGACTTGTGGTCCTCTTGTGGACCTAAATCTGAACAAAATTCTAAATGATTTTTAAAGGTCAAAATCAAATGAAATAAAATCAAATTGGAATTAAATTCAAATCATTTTAATACAAGATTGCACTTGCAAATATTTCAGAAGACTTTGAACAAGCACTTGAACTTGTTCTTGGAACTCGAACTGTACAACATCAGGGGACTCGAACATAGAACTCAAACTCAAGTGAACTCTAAACATAAATTGAACAAGATTTCAGAAGGCTTGAACTCAAATGAGAACTTCATTGAAATAGAACCGGAACTCAAGTGAAATACAATAGTTTTAAACTCAAAGCAGAAGCTTGAACATTGAATTTGAGTGGGGCAGCGTCAAGTAGAACTTGAATGCAATAAACTCCTACAATATTCTCTATAAAGTCAATGCACTGTACTTGTAAGCAACAGCAGACAACTACAAGGTGCACGAATACTACCCACATGTAGCAATCAAAGACCTGCCACACAAACAACAGCTACCCTATAGATTGAGAGGGTGATGTTGGCAATTGATGAAAAAATACCTCAAGACATACGGAAAATGATTATCAAAATAAGTTACCACAAATGAGGATCAAACATCAGTACCTGAATATATGATACACACTAAATGATGCTGATAGATACAGTGGACTTCTACAAACAATCCTTACAAGTTTGCCAATTGATTGAGATGGCAATACTGGAGACCAGCAATCGAAGATTCGCCTCTACAAACAAGTACAATCAACAAACCACCTGAGATTGTGATGTAAGCAAATTAAAGCAAAGCACAAAGAGAGAACAACAAAGAGAATCAAATCTTACTTTTATAAATTTAAGACATTACTTAGAGAACAAAATAGGTTAGAGAAAACAACTAAACTTCAGAATAGGAAAGAGGCAACTTCCAACGACCAAAACAAAAGAAAACTAATAAAGAAACAATATTTAAAAAAAAAACTATCCTCAGAACATCCTACAAGAGGACTCCTCACATGCACCGATTGTAGGAATATATTTTAAAATAAGGTTTAGATATGCAAACCAAGAGTCCACCACAGCAAAAGGGTTTCCAATGTCCTTTCAAACTTCTCCAGTAAATGCCACCAATACAGCCCAAAACTTCACCAAAACCAGCCAACAACTTCACTAAAACAGCCAACAACTTCACCAAAACTAGAAGAAAGATACAGGTGGAGTGGAACTTGCGTAGAGAAGAAAGAGGTTAGAAGCCGAGACGAAAGAGGAGAAGCTCGCAAGCTTTCCAGAGGAGGTGGAAGAAGGTGGACAAAGCTCTCAAGCTTTTCCAAGAAGAACCCGCAGGTTATAGCAACTTTGCTCTCAAATATTCACCACCCTTCCTTCTCAAAACATCTCATATATATAGGCAATAGAGGGGAACTAAACAGCCCAATAACAGCCATAAATATCCAGCACAGGAAACAGGGCAGAACTTTCGGTTTCCAGCATAGGAAAACCAACAGTAACAAGATATTAAAAAGCCCCGATAATAGCAACAGAGAACTCCAAACGGCAAAGCAAAGATCAAGGAAAAAAGTCACAGGTTTCCAGCACAACCGAGGCAACAATTAAAGGAAATAAAAGGCCACATTTTCCACCACAGAGAAACCCCAAACGCCATCATTAAAGAACATTGAAGGCCACGGTTCCATCAGCCAAATGAGGGAAAAATGCAGCAGCTCAAGAGGCAAAGAAGAAGAGGAAGAGACAAGTTCCACTCACCTAAAAGCTTGCACCTCTTAATGAATTTAGAGCTAAACATCAGCTCATAATGAGCTACACCTCCACTAGATATTAATGAGCTGGCACCACTAGAATTTCAACAACTAAAGCTCAAACCGAAAACAGCCAAGGCCCACATGAAACCAGCAAACAACCAAAGGACAAAATGGACCCCCAAAGCCGGCAAACCCAAGGAAGCAAAATCCAAACCTTTTTCTACCATGATCATTGGATTTACCACCATCATTGGATAGCATAAAAAAAAATAAAACAAAAATATAAAATATAACTAATATTGTTCAAAAATAATGCAAAAATCTAAATGCATCAGATTGGTGAAAGGTTGATACGATACTGATGTAAATGACCCTTCTACAAACACTTCCAGGAGGTCGTAGTGAATACAGCGGTCCCCTGCAAATAGATACTTGTGGATAACAACAGTGTATTGACAGTACAATGAATCATTGTGGACACAAGTACGGATATCACCTACGACAGTGGTGATCAAGATCTTCAAGTATGTCGGGTACAAGGGCAGCCCGGTGTATGAAAGAGGACCATCCCTTGTAAACAAGTACAATTAGCAAAACCACCTGAGATTGGTGAAGGTGGATATGGTACTGATGTCAATGGGTCTTCTACAAATACCTTCAGGAGGTCGTAGTAGATACAACGATGCCCTGCAAATGAACACTTGTGGATAACAACAGTGGATATATCGTAGGTACAACGAACCACTGTGGGCACAAGTACAAGCATCACCTACGACAGTGGTGATCAAAGTGCTGTCAATATACCGGGTACAAAGTAACCCGATGTACGAAAAAGGACACCCCCCTGGCAAAAGAGAGAAAATGTTTGACCAAATTAGAACCAAACTTTCTGGTGTTCCAAAGTCTCTTCTTAGTTCTATACTTGAGAAAAAAAATAATTCTGGTGCCCACAAACACCGAAAATAGCAAGTCCACTACATCGAAGAGCCTAAAAAAGAGTTCTTTCCAAATCAACGGTCATTGACTCCAAAGTCCAGAAAGTCCCGTCCCCGGTGAATGAGAAAGGGGGAGTCAACATCAAGACACCACGCCACCGGATCTGCAACACTTATGAAAGCAGACAGAAGGCGTCTACAATATACAATGCACGCCACCAGATCTGCAACACTTATGAAAGTAGACAAAAGGCGTCTACAATCTACAACGCATCCCACCGAATCTGCAACACTTGTATTAGCGGACAGAAGGCGTGTATAAACTCTCAAATGAAAAGTTGTGTGCATCCAAACGATAGTTATCTACACAACTACAAATACTTCAAAGTACCCCTGCACCTACACTATAGTTTGTATACATATAGGTACACAATGGGGTACGTCCAAATCAATATAAA
Organism: Dendrobium huoshanense; assembly: GCA_016618105.1. NCBI lineage: Eukaryota > Viridiplantae > Streptophyta > Magnoliopsida > Asparagales > Orchidaceae > Dendrobium > Dendrobium huoshanense. The sequence continues at coordinate 6,289,701 of CM028346.1, forward strand.
AATCACCCGCATGGGCCCCGGCGAGCGTATTGTTGGTACACACGTGACGCCTAGGGATGCTGTGCAGGTCGATAAATGAATTCTAGTTCGAACCTGATCCTTTTATACGGATCAATAGAAGTCGACAGGGTTCGAACCTTCAAACAAACACATGGTTATAGGAACCGATGTATTTATTTCAATACATTCATATTAGGCCTTCAAGGTCTACAATCAAAAGAATTCACTAAACAAAAGGCATGAAGCCTACAAAACCCGATCCTCCTAAGTAGAAAAATATGAGTAAACAGGGTTCGAGATATCGGATAAATATGCGGTCACGAAGTTGACCGGAATATTTATTTTGTATATTCATATTCGGCCTTCAAGGCTTTCAACAAAAAAAATTCATAAATAAAGGCATGAAGCCTATGAAACCCGATCCTCAGTCAATAGCTTGTCTGAGTTGACAAGGTTCAATCAACAAATGGAAATGACCCCAAACACCCCGATGATGACCGTGTTGGATGCAAATCTCAACTGGAGGGGTTCACAAATACTTTTAAATGCCTCCCAAAGGCCCATTCAAAATCCAAAACTCTAAATTATCTAAAATCCAAGATCATTCCAAACCCGGATATTTAAAAATAAATTAATCCATTAAACACTTAAAGCAAAATCCATCCGCCCTCCGCAACAGTTTGCCATGGTGGACAAATCAAAATTTACTTCAGCTCATAAAGAGCTAAATGCCTAGTCGAAAATATCACTATAATCCATTCTCAGACTAATCTCCTGCCAATAAGGACATGTTACGCGTCCTCTAACCGACGGTTTTGCCGTCAAACGGCACCACAGGATAAACGATTATGACGACCCGGGACCCTCTGAACCTAGTGGTTTTGCCGCCAAATGGCACCACGATATACCGGTTATGGCCAGAGCCAAAACATTCCTTATTGGCATCAAATCCTTGAAATATGAATCAATAGGATATGATTGATAGGGCACAAAGCCCTCTGTTAGCTAAGGTGGATTTAAATTTGTCCCCTTAGACAAACATCCATCCCAGGTCTACAAGGTTCCCTTGGACGAAGCAACCCATGGCTGCCGACAAGGATCCTTCTGTCAGGTTGGGTCGACTATCTCCTCTGACTAAGTAGACCAAGGACCACGATGGCCAGGGACGACAGAACCATGGGATCTTGATCGGGTCTATCATCCATTCCCCCACCATCCGCTTTAAGTGCAAGATGGTGCAATTTCTAACTTTAAATATCAAATCCTCCAAAAACCTCCAAATCTTCAAATTTCCAAATCCAAACGTATTACTGCTACTATGTGCCAGATACCACGTATACTCTACGTATCTGAATTGACGACTAGCCTTAATCGAAAGTTCTCTCTCGTGATAGAGAGGGGTAATTAACTATAGGGGCTTGCGCCTATAGGAAACCAGAACTCATATCATAAAGTCCTCACAAAATGAGTAGCGGCGGGGAGGCCGGGGCAGAATTTACCCCGGAACTTATCCGTTAAAACTCCCTCGCCGAAAAGAAAAAGCAATAATCAGTAGCGGCGGGGAGGCCGGGGCCGAATTTTTGGAGCCCACAAAATCCAAAGTCACTCCGCTATTGTTAAGAAAAAAAATCAACAAACATATATGCCTCCATATGAAACATTTGGAGTCTCTCTAAGCCCCAAATGTCCCATTACATGGCTCACTTAAGCTTGAAACCAAACTTTCAAGTCTTCTTGCTTTGTTTGTTGGAGAATCTAACCAACAAACACTACCTCTATGTGTAGCATTTTGGAGTACCTCTCTAAGCTCCGAATATTCCCTTACTGAATCATTAAAATTTTAGGAACAAATACCTAAATCTCTATTTCATTTGCTAATAATACAAAATTAGCAAATGAACGTCTCTCCTCTCATATATAATGATTTGAAATTCTCTAAAATTTCAAATTATCATTATATGAAGATTTTGTGATGATGTTAAGAATATTGCAAAAGATGTTCTTGGAGTATCAAAGGGAAAAGCTCCTAATAGTAAAAATAGTTGGTGGTAGAGTCCTAATGTGCAAGAAAAAATTAAAAATAAGAAGCTTTGTTATAAAAATTGGTTTAATTTTAAAAATTCTGATAATTGGGAAATATATAAAGTGGCTCGTAAGGATGCTAAGAAAGCAATTTGCGATGCAAATGCATTAGCTTTTAGTGATTTATATAATATATTAGATACTAAAGAGGGAGAAAGATATATGTATAAGTTAGCCAAACAAAGAGATAGAAGTAGTAAGGATTTAGTTCAAGTGAAGTGTATTAAAATGAAGATCAAAAAATACTTTTCTTAGAAGATGATATTCAACAAAGATGGATGAGATATTTTGCTAAACTTTTTAATGAAGATTGTGAAAATAAGATTGATTATAGTAATCTTAGCACTCTAAATGAAAATAAAGATTTATGCTTTTATCGACATATTAGTAAAACTGAAGTTAGAGAGGCTTTAAAGAAGATAAAGGGTGGAAAAGCTGTTGGACCTGATGATATTCCAATAGAGGTGTGGAAATGCTTAGGAGATGAAGGAATTTCATGGCTTACTAAACTTTTTAATACTATTTTGAAGACTAAAAAGATGACAGATGAGTAAAGAATGAGTGTGTTAATTCCTATTTTTAAGAATAAAGGTGATGAACAAGATTGTGCGAATTATAGAGGTATTAAGTTAATGTGCATACTTTAAAACTATGGGAGCAAGTTATGGAGTATAGGTTGCGGCTTGATACTAATGTTTCTCAAAATCAATTTGGATTCATGCCGGGTAGGTCAACTATGAAATCCCATACATTTATTAAGAGGTTTGATGGAGAAATATAGAGAAAATAAGGAGGATCTACATATGATATTTATTGATTTAGAAAAAGCATATGATAAAGTTCCAAGAGAAGTGCTATGGAGAGTTCTTGAAAAGAAAGGAGTCAATAATGCTTATATTCAAATCATTAAAGATATGTATGCAGGAGGTATTACTTGTGTTCAAACACAAGGTGGATTGACCAAGTATTTTTCTATTTCGGTTGGGTTACATCAAGGATCAGCCTTAAGCCCATATCTTTTTGTTTTAGTCTTGGATGTTCTCACTAGACATTTGCAAGAGGATATACCTTGGTGTATGCTTTTTGCTGATGATATTCTTCTTGTTGATAAGACTAGAGAGGGAGTTGAAGGTAAACTTGAATTATGGAGGTCAACCTTAGAGTCTAAAGGTTTTCACTTGAGTAGATCTAAAACGGAATATATGGAGTGTAATTTTAGTTGTAATAGACCTAGTGAGGGGATTGTGACATTGGGCGATCAAGTCATTAATAAGAGTACACGTTTTAGATATCTTGGATCTATTGTTCAGAGTGATGGTGAAATAGATGAGGATATTATCAGTAGAATTCAAGTTGGATGGTTGAAGTGGAGGAATGCATCGGGCTTGTTATGTGATAGAAATGTACCCCTCAAACTTAAGGGAAAATTCTATAAGATGGTAGTGTGGCCTGCAATGCTTTATGGTGCCGAATGTTGGCCATTAAAAGAGAAGCATAATACTAAGTTAAGTGTGGCAGAGATGAGAATGCTCAGGTGGATGAGTGGCTTTACCCTTAGACATACGATACGAAATGCGCATATACGTGAAAAGATTGGAGTAGCTCCAATAGAAGATAAGATTAGAGAGAGTCGCCTTAGATGGTCTGGTCACATAAAACGGCGGCCTTGCGATGACCCGGTTAGGAGAATAGAGGTATTAGATTGACTTATGTTAAGAAAGGTAGGGGTAGACCTAAAAAGACTTGGTTAGAAAATATTAGGAATGACCTTTCTTTATTAGATTTAAACGAGAATTTTGACTTTTAATATGACACAATGGAGAAAAAGGATTCATATAGCCGACCTCACGTAGTGGGATAAAGGCTTGATGTTGTTGTTGTTGTATCATTATATGAAGATTTTGGAGCTTATAATCAAAATCTAAGCTACCTCTTTCATTCGTTTGAGATACAAATATCAACGAAAGAATATCCTCCTAAGGCTTAGAATTCTAAATCCAACCTATCTCATTTGCCTAACCTATATAGGTAGATGATCTTCTCAATTTGTAGTCCCAAAACTATACATTGTACCTCTTATTCATGAGGTTTGGAGCTTCCTCGAAGCTCCAAACACATGTTTCCATGAATTGGATGGAACTTGGAACCAACTCCCAAGTTCTTTTATCTCTTTTGTTGGAACATAAAACTAACAAATGTCCTCTCATGCATGGTGATTTGAGACTCCTCAAGCCACTAAATATATCACTAAGTGAATCCTTTAAACTTAGAGTCAAACTCTAGGTTTCTTCATTTATTTGTTGGAACAAAAATACTAACAAATAAATATGTCTTCTTTCACGTATGATGATTTGAAACCTTCAAAAGTTCCAAAACAAAATCATCTCATGAATCATGTAATCCTAGGATCAAAATCCTAGGTTTATTTGACCTTGTTTGTTGAAGGAAAATCAACAAATGTTCACCTCTCTATCTTCATTCATGCATGATACTTAGAGCATTCCCAAAGCTCTAAGTATTAGATTGCATGAGTCTTATAACCTTAGGATCAAACTCCTAGGTGTATTCTCTCATGTTTGTTAAAACAAATCAACAAACGACTACCTCCTTCGCACATGGTGTTTGGAACTCCCTAAAAGTCCCAAATGCTTCATTGCCAACTCGTATAATCTTAGGATGAAAATCCTAAGTTCATGTTATCTTGCTTGTTGGTACAAAATCAACAAGTTAACACTATCCTTCCTCCATGGGTGTGACATTTTGAAACCTCCGAAGGTTCTAAGTAATGTTATTCCATAAATTGTTGAAGTTTAGAACCAAATTTTAAGTTCTTCAACATGTTATTTGTTTGAACAAAAGAAACCAACAAATATCCTCCTCATGTTTTGTATCATGGATTTCCTCAAAATCCTAAATGCATCATGTTGGAACAAAAGAAACCAACAAATATCCTCCTCATGTTTTGCATCATGTTGTAAAGTAATCGAGCTTGAGATCAAACATTGAGCTCTTCCCTTTCATTTGCTTAGGTACATATTAGGCAAGTGAACATCTCTTTTGAGCACCAAACGTTCCAAGGATTTATATGATTTGCAACTTCTAAATTGCATTTCCCTCCCTCTTTCCTACAAGCCAAGATTGCAGGAGAGCATCCAAATTCGTCTTTATGCTCACAAACCCAAATTGGGAGAATAATACCCTCTTTGGACACCAAGCGTTCAAAGTAACTCCTCAAAGTTGCAATATCTAAGTTGTATTTTTACCACCTCTTTTCCCTATAAGCTTAAATTATAGGAAACCTTTAAATTCCTCTCCATTTGTCTACCTTCAAATTAGGCAAATGAATTTGTCTCTTTGAACATCAAATGTTCAGGGAACATTCATGGATTTGCAACCCACAAGTTGTATGGTCCTTCTCCCATTTCTACAACTGAAAAGTTGTAGGAAATCTCATCATTCTTCTAAACCCAAATTAGGAGAGTGTACCCTCTCTTTAAACACCAAATGTTCAAAAAGCATATAAAAGTTTGCAACCATAAGTTGCATCTTTTTCTCCTCCATTCCTCCAACTCAAATTGGAGGAATGAACATCTTCTTTGGACACCAAACGTTCGAAGGAACTTCTACAATTTGCAATCCCTAGGTTGCACTTTGAATCACTTCTTTTCCTACAAGCCTAAATTGTAGGAAACCTCCAAATTCCTTTTCATTTGCCTAGCTTCAAATTAGGCAAATGAATATTTGTCTTTGAACATCAAATGTTCAAAGAGCATTCATGGATTTACAACCCACTAGTTGCATGTTCCTTCACTCATTTTTACAACTCAAAAGTTATAATAAACCTCATCATTCTCCTAAACCCGAACTAGGAGAATGCATTCCCTCTTTGGACAACAAATGTTCAAAGAACTTTTATTGATTTGCAATCTCTGAATTGCATCTCTCCATTCTTTCCTACAAGCCAAAATTGAAGAGAAATTCTCCTCTTTCTACAACCCAAAAATTGTATGAAAATCTCATTCATTCAACCAATATTAAGTGAATCGAAACTATCTTTTTGTTGAGCCAAAACCAACAAGTATTCTCATCTCCCATTTCTTTCCTCCAACCCAAGTTGGATGAAGGGATTCCGTTATTTGGATACCCAAAAGTCCATATAATTTTTTGTTACTTGTAACCAAAATTACAAGTCATCCCTCTTTTCTTTAGGCTTCAAAAGGTCTAAGGAATCCTCTCAGTCCTTAGCCTAAAAGCTATGAGTTTGATCCTTCTCTCCTCTAACTTCAAGTTGTAATAAGTTTTTTTCTCTCTTTAGCTCCAAAAGCTGAAGAGATTTCTTCAACATTTAGCCCAAAAGCTAAATGTTGAAGTCATGTATTCTCTTTCTAGCCCCAAAAGCTAGAAAAAACCTTCCAACACTTAGCCTAAAATCTGTGTTGGACTCCCTTTCTCCCCCTTCTTTAGCCTCAAAGGTAAAAGAAGTATTCATTCCTCTTCTAGCTCCAAAAGCTAGGGGGGAAATTCCTCCAATATTTAGCTCAAAAGCTACATGTTTAACACTTCTTCTTTAGATCCAAATTCTAAGAGAAGTACCCTTAGTGTGACATACCACACAAGCCTCACACACTTATGTGCACAGCCCCTTAGGCATGCTAGGATTATGATTTTTCTTTGTGTGCGCATGTAATTTATGATTTGGTACGAATGCCCTTTTGGATTGTCTGCGTTGTGGGCACTTGCCCTTAAGTGGTTAGTATAGAAATATATACATGTTTTTTGAGCAGGTGGCCACATCCATAATGGGGTAAAATAAGTCATGATTATTCTAATATTATTTGCTTGCAAGCGCTGCTTAAAACCCCCTAAGAGGCATGGCCAATAGGGTAGGAGCAGATGCTTGGAACTCTAAGTGCTAGACAAATTTTGAATGTGATGTGATTATCATATAAACTATCTTCTAACTCTGTTTGGAGACTTGAGTCTTTTTCATTTCCTATCATGTATTTAATTAGATTTAGTATGTAAAACTTGTGGGGTTTTGCCTAGAACGAAAGGTGGGTCGAGAAAAGATATACTCCTTTAGAAGTGAAGCCTAAAGATACATTTGAAAGTTAAAGTTTGAAGACCCCCACAAGTAGAGTTTATAAATTTAACTAGGGTTGTATAATAACAGACAACTCAGCTACCAAACCTATTTGTAATAATTGAGACATTACTTGCACTTCTTTTTGATTGATGTACAAGCATGTGTTGATTGTTTACTGGGTGCGCAATAAAAAAGCATGCATTTTTTCTAGGTTTCTTATCTTGTTTGTTTGGGTTCGGCTTGGACTTTGATACAATAGATTTTTAGGATAAAATAAATTTTCTATCCTTTAAATTGTAAACAACTTAAAATTAATCTAGGCTTCATGATTTTCTAATAAAAGAAAATTACAGGTCTTCATTTCAAGGAGCCAAATTTTTCAAAATTGAAAACAATCATGTATAGCCAAGAATGTGTCTCATGTAGAAAAGCTCGCACTTAAGGACTAAATAACAAAAAAAATTGCATTTGTGAGTCTGCATTCTGCATGCCCTACATACACAGGCATCTTGCCTCAAAGCCAAGTTGTAAGTCCTACTTTCCTAAATAAGATAGCCTCCCTACTCCGCATTTACATTAAGACCGGACAACATGGTTTTAAAATCGATTAAGTGGGTTTAGCTGGTAGTCCTCTCCAGGCAGGATAATAAATCCAGAGGTCGGACAGGTTATGCCTCATATGAGGTGTAGCTTATAAATCTCTTTTGCAATCCGTTAGACTTATGTTCGAGGTACTACCTCTCCGTAGTATTCACCTTAATTTTAGGATCCGAGGCAAATGGTTGATTTCAATCATCATATAAGTCCTCACCTTCCGGGCAATTCTTCCAACATGTGTTGTTGGATGTAAGCCCCGACCTTCTAATAAAAAAATCAACTCAAATAAAAATTAGAATTAAAAAATGTAAAGTCCAACAATGACGATGAAGAAAAAGATCTTTACTGTCTGAGCTTCACAATCCAGAAAATATATATATATATATATATATATATATATATATATATATATATATATATATATATATATATATATATATATATATATATATATATATATATATATATATTTAGGTCAATAAAAAACAAGCTTCAAGCACTGCCTCAGGAATGCAATCTATAAGTAAAAAAGAAAATGGTTAGGAAACACCGCAAAGATCAGAAGAGACATTTTATGAAAGTTAACCAAAACATAAACATGATCCACTCAAGATTATTGGTTGATAAATTAGAGCAGTTCTTGATTTAATTTAAACACAAGCTTATCCTGCTGATTAATAAACTATTAAATATTCATCACACAAAATTGTTGATTTGAATAAGCTTCTATTTAAGAAAAGATATAAATTACTTGAAGAAATTCATCACGCAAAATTGTTGATTGCATTTGATCACGTTCAAGGAAGGCAGATTCTATTTCTGACATCATCAAAGCACGCACTATAGATATCTCACGATCTGAAAACCCATGAACCCGCAGTCGGGCAACCTGAAAAACATTATAAACAGACTGTAAGGGTAGAAGCAATTACAAATGGTCTCAATGGGTATAAAAGTAACATTCACCTCCGTCAGCATTGATTCAAGGGCCTCAACTGTCCCTCCTTCCCTACAACTTGAGGTCATTATATAAGCCTTAACAGGACGAACCAATACATCTGCTGCTGAAGAGCAGGAGAAGTATGGTGGATCTTTGCAACGGGATATCTTGAAGAACCTCTGGTTTAAAGCACAGTGAAACATTGCCTCTGCTAGTGAATCTCGATAATTTTTCACGGTTCTCATCTCATCCACAGGAATCTTGCAGCTGATCATAACTGCAGACTATTTTAGACACCAAAGAGAGGGACCACAGGGATTAAAAACTTAGTAAGATCATACTACTCAACACCATTCTTACTTAAACATAGATAGGACTAAAAACTGATATTTGATGCATAGTATATTCATTTTGTTATATTTGTTCCTGTACTTGGAAATGCATGACCATTTAATTCAGTGGCTAGATAACTTACTCCAGCAGCTTCAGATTCAACAAAGCACGAGAACCGGGGTTCATTGTGTGATGGTACAGGAAATTCTGGTATAGCTGGAGGGGGATAAGAACTTGATGCCTTTTGCCCAAAATGAGTCTTTATTAATTCAACTACACTCTACCCAAGGTACAAGAAAATATTGTTTTAGCTCATAAAGTACATCAATAAAACTATAAAACTAAACAGTGAGAAAAGAAACCTACAAGGTGCAGGAAACACAGACCTGTGTATCAGAAAAATCACCTACAGCAACAACAGCCATATTGTGCAAATGATACCACTTCTCATAAAATTTCTTCACGGTTTGGGGAGTAACTGTTCGTATCACTTTTTCTAATCCAATTGGTAAACGTTCCGCATACTGAGTCAAACGTTCAAATGAGTAGAGAAACCAAAACAAATGGTAAAAAGGAAAATAGCTTAAAAGATTAACAAGGAAGCGTAGTTATAACAGACACATCAAATTCAGAATTTAATAGAAAATTTTCTAGTGAATGTTGATTTGAAAACCAAAAATTTGCACAAAAGCTAGAAAGGCAATTTTTTTTAGGGGTATGCAGCACTAAAAAAACAATTGCCATTGTTCAACCTTTATATATGATTATCCAAATAGTGATGTAGATATCCAAAAGAAGAGTTGGAAAGAACTTAACCTCCAAGTTACAGATCTAATTTAGGGTTTGATTAGATGGTTTTACACATTCTATCAAAATAAAATGAGTTGTAATCGATCTCTAATTGTAGAACATGACTTGGTTAAATATCAACTCAAACTATGTGTGGATGACTTGTTGCAAAAATATAAGGATGATTAAAATTAGAATAAACAAAAATGAGAGGATCAGGTCCTAAACTAATTAAATTAAAAAGAAATTATTGCATAAATAATGTATAACAAGAATCTAAAAACCACCACACAAAAAAACTTGTAACATAAGTGCTTTTACAAAAAGACAACGATAAAACTTCTACTCCAAAACCAACCGAGAGCACACTGACATATAATATCAACTTGAATTGTGCATGACTTCACATAGTATGCATATTAATGTTCCACAAATTGGTGAAGGATAAAGACTAAGTAGTCATTATTGGATGATTTTCCATCCATGATGCACACTAATCATATATAGCTAAATAAGTACATCTAGCATAAAATATACTTTATTGCCATGAATGTTAGGTAAAGATGATTGTCATTGGTTAGAAAGTTTAAAGGTTCATGGAAATTCAATCAGCACAACACCATGGAAATTTATGCAAACTCAAAAGGAGTTAATAGAACAGAAAAGGCTACAGCACCATGCATAATGGTTCAAATTGATTTTTCCAAATGTGACATTAATTCATCCAAACCAACCCACAAAAACAGACTGAGAATTAGCACCTTCGATCCTTCAAACATTAGAATCCAATGTGCATCTTGCATCCGACCAGAAGCATTACGCCCAGCCCTATACTCTTCTAGAACAGCTCCACGCTCTTTTCCTAGATCCTTTGCTGAAACTCGAACCTAAATCATATGCATGTATAACAATAAATAGCACTCATTTAAATTACAACAGATAAAGAAATAAAAGATAGCGCACCTCAGAACTGAATTCTGCAAGAACAGATATCGCCTGAGATAATAGGTCGGGTTTATCCACTGGAACAAGCAATTCATAAATTGTCTCATCTGAAGAAGTTGAAGCATTCTGACAAGCACCAAACTCAGCACCAATGCTTTCAAGAAACTTGACAATATCATGGTTGGTATATTTCTTTGTAGCACTGAAAGCGAGGTGTTCAACAATATGAGCAACCCCACGCTCTTCCTCTTCTTCCAAAACTGAGCTGCCATAAAATACAATCAAATGACAAATTATTAGGCAATGCCTGGGAATATCCCTTCAAAACCAAATGAATCACAAAGATTTTGTTCCTCTTCAAATTACTTTCATTCTCTGATATGAATCAGACAATTTTTTTAAGCATTTCAACATAAAATGGGAGACTGATGTGGAAAAGACTATAAGTTGTTCTGACTAAAATATCTGGTTAAAAGATAAAGCTTTTCAGCAGCAATAGTTGTAATTGAGTTAAATGATTCTCCAAACTCTATGAATTATCGGCGTGATCTGGTGATTTTGCAGATGATTTTTTTTCAGGCAAGCCCATCTAACATGCAAAACCTAAACCTTTGGGAAAAGCTTCTATTAATTGTTGGAATATCATCATTGGCTGAGAGCGAGTGAGCCCCATCTTATAAGAAAAGCCTTTTTGAAAGTTGCTAGGAACCAACCAAAATAACTTTTTCTTCTTGAGTTGCCGAACTTGAACATAATTATTAGGTTGCAAAAGAACCGAGCCGAGTTGAGCTTCAGCATGTTTAAGCTCGTCTGTCGAGACCATATTCGATCTCGGCTCTGTTACACCCCATTTTAACCTCCTACAGTCAATTTAAAGTGCAACATAGAAGGAGAATTTAAAAAGACCTTACTTACCCCCATTATGAATCACTAATATTAGAATTAGATAATTAAAAAGTAGTCTAATCAAACTATCCTCTAATCATATCACATCAAGTTTTTCATAACAGAAAGCATATATAATACACCTCAAAGATCTCAAATGAAATACATAGCTATACTAAAACTTTTAAAATCTACTTACATGCTCAAAATTCTATACAACTATCACTCAGATCTCTTTGTACACCCAAAACATATATACACCAAAAAGAACAGTCACCCCATTCCGGCTAGTGCTCTACTGGCTCATTATTCTTTCTTGCAGTACAACTACTGTCAATGAGCTAAGAGTCAACGAAATATACAAGCAATATATAAGATATAACAATAACAATAATATTGTTAATAATTAATTTAAAACACATTGAATTTTATCTGATTATAAGAAATGCATAACATTACTTTCTATCTTATTAAATGTTCTACACCTTTAGACAAGTCATATGATGACTATAAGCTTTTGCACCCTTTCAGTTTTTCAATTCAAGGTTAGTCCAGATTCCCAAATTTTTAGAATTGAAGTTGTTCTCTTAGTCAAGGTTGGGTCCAAATTCCCAACTTTTAGAATTAAGAGAATAGGCTTACCTCGTCAAGTTTGTCGTCTTTACTTGCACGGGCTTATTCCTCATATATGACTTCAATCACTTTTCTACTCTCTTCCATTTTTATGTCTGTTTTCGTAATTATACAGTACTAATGTAATTACTACTACTTAATGTAATATCCAACCAAGTAAATATATTATTGTGATATTTTTATAAGTATATAAAATACTTGTAAATGGATATTAGTAAGAAATATATTAAATTTAATTGGATAACTTTATTTTATTATGATTGAATGATTAGGTGCTTTCAAAGGATGGGGAGGTAGTTAGCTTGTGGGCCCTCCTAATCCATTAAGAATTTTGGTTGCTAGTGTGGGCCCTCTCCAATTCTCTATGTGGTTTGGATTTCACGCCACAAGCCAAAGAAGATAAGGGAAAAGGTAATTACGGGAGGAAGAGTGGGAGCAAATAAGGAAATTGCATTCCTGTAGAGAACCTTTTGGCATTCCTGTAGAGAGGCAAGCCATTGGGTTGGGAATTCTGTAGAAGAATTGAAGGAATGTTGTTGTATAGTGAGGAAATCACCATCTTTCTCTTCGGCATAGTGATTGGAGCCTGTAGCGGTATTCGACAACCATTCCAATGGCAAGATAGCGGCACAGTGACCAGAAATCTATAGAAATTCGCAGAAAACGCTGTAGCAGAATTCGCTACAGTGAATTCTGGCTAGTTTGCTGAATCCGTCTCAAGGGGAATTGTGGTAGTGAAGCAGAAATTCAACATAGTGTTTTCAAACACTATTGCAAGGAAAATTTGAGAAGTATTCGGCACTTTCTGGTAGGCAAAGGTTGAAAGGTAATTTTAAGAAAATCATTGCAATGTTATGAATTTGATTGATGGACTTCATGTAGCGAATTGGTTTGATGCAAGTGTGCAATTTAATTTAAAAATCAGTAATTTTGGGTAGTATTTTTGGAGCAATATAAAGAAAGAGTAGAAGTAAAGAATAATAGATAGAAGAAGGAAATAGATTCATTTGGTTATATGCAGAGGAAAGATTACGAGGTAAATGACTATATATATGTATGAATTGATCTTTATGCAAATTATTTGAGTACTAAATTTCAGTAATTATAAAGTAGAGTGATGACTTGAAGGTGACTTACAATCGTAGGAGAATACAAAGTAGGGGATTGGAGGAGACTCTTCAGCAAAGAGGTAAGTAATGCAAATTTAATGTTTAAAAGAATATTGTTAAATTCTACTTGTAGATTGATAATTGATTGTTAGTGATTGATTGAAAGAAAAGAACATATGTGTTACAAGTAATTTATTTTGCTTTAGAATGTTCTTATCCAAGATTTTAAGTATGAACTACTGCTTATACAATTCTATCTTACAATCGTAGGAGAATACGAAGTAGGGGATTGGAGGAGACACTTCAACAAAGAGGTAAGTAATGCAAATTTAATGTTTAAAAGAATATTGTTAAATTCTATTTGTAGATTGATAATTGATTGTTAGTGATTGATTGAAAGAAAAGAACATAAGTGTTACAAGTGATTTATTTTGCTGTAGAATGTTCTTATCAAAGATTTTAAGTATAAACTACTGCTTATACAATTCTATCATATGGGTTCAAGACAATATTTTGTACGCTCATCTAAAGGTTTTTCTATTTGAGAATGTTTTGGAAGGATGTCAATTTCTTTGAAATACTGATGCATATTAATTTTATACAAGTTATAACATGAATGATTATTAAAGCAGATAATAAAACAAATACTATCTGTGATTATGGAAGGAATGTTGAATATTAAATAAATTTAAAGTTTGACTATATCTGATATATATTTTATCAATGTAGTTGGGACAAAAAAGTTCCCATACAAGAAACTACATGGTAAGTTGGGCAAAAGGTACCCCTAAAGAGCCAAAAAAGACCTCTATGAAATGCAATGGTGATAATGACAGGTTTACCTGGGCTCCATTCAATATCGTTATGAAAGTGTAGCCAAATCTTTTACAAAAAATTTATATTCAGTGTAAACTCAAAAAGAAGTAAAGAGTAATGTTAATTATGACTTATAATGTTTTCAGTAATAATTTCAATGTTTTAATTTATTCTTATTATGATATTTTAATTGTTAATTAATTTGCATAATTTATTGAGCCTCACAGCTCACCAGTATTTTCTTACTAGCTATTGTTATGGAAAAGGAAAAGGAGAAGATTGATGCAAGTTAATTTATGCAAGTATTTCTTCATTTCATGTTAAAGTTATATTTGTTAGTGAATCTTTTTTGGAGGTATGAACACATTTCACTCTTGTATTAGTTGATTTGCTATAATGGCTCTATAAGTTTATATTTGGATTAACTTGAATTTTAGTTTCCATGTATTCAGTGAATGATCTGTTATTAGAATTTTATAAATTCTATACTTAAGAAAGGTATGTTAATATTTAATGATGAGGAAATGGAGGTTATGCTAGTGATACCTGACAATACTATTAAGTGATACTGTGGGATGTTACACTTAATAATTCAACAATTTACATATAGGAACAAAGTGGAATAAATTAAAATAATGTTATCATAAATATAACAAATATGAATTTGCAAATATGCAGAATATTACTATTTTTTATGCATCGTTTGAGTATCTCACCTCGTTTTTCAGAACAGTTGGGTATACTGGTTCACCCAAAATACCCCGAATCCTTTTCCTTTTATAAACAACCTAAACATGCATTTTTTTATTTATACATACTTTCAAATACAATAACACGGGAATTATGAATATATTGCAAATTATCCCATTTGCACCATGTAAAACCCGAAAAATATCGAGCATTTTGATGCACTGCGACGAAAATAGTCAAATTTTTAAAGTTGTCGGATTTTGACGAAATTTAATTTTATAAAATTATACATTAAATTTCGATCAAATCGATATAAAGGACTTATAGAAAATTTCACATGGATTTGGAATTAAAAATCAATGAAGCTCATTTAAAGGAAAATTACTAAATAGCCCTCCTAGCTTACATAGAACAAATGCATGAAGAGGGTGTCTATGTGTCATTGGGCTCCCCAACCACCCAAATGTCCAAAAAGGGACCGAAAGCCTTCGATCCCCTTTCATTTTCGTGATTGCTTCATTTGGCCGAATGCAAGGAAGGAAAAAAGGGCGGCGGGCAAGGCTCCTTGGGCGGCATGGCGGCGGTTTCCAGCGAGGTTTTTGGAGGAAAACGAAGAGAAGAGTTTAAGGAAGAGGGGCAAGTTTCTAAACCTAAAAATCCTCTTTTTTGCAATAATTTTTCTAGGAGAAATTTTTTAGGTTTCTCCAAAACCTAGAATTTTAAAAAGGGATTAATAGGTATTGTAGGAGGAATGATTCTAACCCTAGAAATGAAATTTTCCCCAATTTTTAGAGAATTTGGAAAATTAGGGTTTTTCAAATTTGAATTTCTTTGAATAGGTTTTTCACAAAACTCATTCCTAATGACTTTAGGAATGTTCTAATGAGGAAAATTTTAGGTTTTGCAGGAAAATTTTATTTTTCCTAATTTTGAATAAAAATAATCCGAAAATAGATAAAATAGATATTCTCTAAACATTGATTAGAAAATGGGGATGTTTTATCATGAAAATATAATGAAATTATAATTTCCAAAAATATGTTTTTTTAGTAAATCCAAAAACTAAATTTATTTTAATTTAAACTAGGAATTGGTAAGGGTTCAAGTTGGATAAATGATGGATTTAGACAAATTATGGATGTTTAAAAATTAAGAATTTATTAAATCCGAAAATAAAAAATTTAAATTTAATTATTTTTTTAACGAAAATGTAGAAGGTATCATGATTAAGGAGTTAGTATTAATATTTTGCATTTACAATTAATTTTAGGTGTTGGTTATAAAGGAATGCCACAAGCGACGTCGTAGAAGGTTTACTTTGTTTTTTGAGGTAGGTATTCATATTTTTTTAATTTCATAAGTCTTCTCTTTAAATGTTAAAAATGCATATGCTTTATATATTTTTAGTGAAATTTAGCATGTTATTTATTCACATTTATACTGCAGCAAATGATGATATTTAATGTGGCATGTTTTCCCTTTTAGATTTATTTAAATGTCAACATGTAAAACTTCTTGAAAACAATACAGTAGAATGAGCATGAAACAACATTAGACAAACTCATATGATTGCATGAATGATTTAATATTCCTACGATAAACATTGAATGATTGAAAGTGTATGATGATACAGAGTATCAAATGATAAAGGGCTCTACGGAGCAAATGATAAAGGGCTCTACAGAGCAAATGGTAAAGAACTCTTCGGAGTAAACAAATGAAATGAATGGCCAAATTTACAAGTGTACATGATCAGTATAGAAATTTGTGGTACTTCCATGACGGTTGTATAAAATTATGAATAAGTATTTTATGCATAAAAGATTTTAAAGGAGAAATTATGATAAATGAAAAGTTATGGGTATATATAAAAGATTAAAGAAAAATGAGCATTTATGATATCATACAGAATGTGCATTACCCAATGTAAAATTATGACTTTTATAATAATTCTTCTGAAATGATTTCAACGCTGCCATATGAAAGTTATATGCATAATGTTTTATTTTTCTTGCTTTATGAATTTATTAGAAATATTTATTACCTGTTGAGCGTTAGCTCATCCCAGTTTGTGGGAATACTTTTCAGGAGAATCTGCTAGAAACTGATGGTTGATAGACTTGTTACGTATCATGGTAGAGCAGTGCAATGAGACAGGTTCTTAAGGTTATGTTATGTCATGTGTTAGTTTATGTATTGTGGACTACTGTAATAGTTTTGTTTTATGTTTATGAGAGATTATTTTGGATGTAATAGAGATGGTTGAAATGGATGTTTAGTGGCTCTTTTAGATTTTGAAGTTGTATGAATATTTGAGCACATTGATGTTGAAATGTTAAATGAAAGTTTTTGTAACTACCGTACGAACGTCAGTTCCCGCCTCGTTAAATCGAGCTTATCGGGCCGGATCGTGACACACCATTCTTCATTCAATTCAACATTATTTTTCTCTCATAAAGCTCTTTTTTCACTTCTCTTCCTTTCCTTCCCTAATTTCAACTGTCTTCCTCTTTTTCTTTACTGATTTCAGCAATCACAACATCTACAACAATCTCCACAGAAACCCTATACTGTAATCCAGTAAACAACAGCCTCTACAGCAACCTTAGGCTGTAATTTCAGCAACAGCAGCCTAATTTAAGCAGCAGCAAACTATAACACAACACAAATTTAAGATATTACTCACCAAATTTTGAATTCAGCAACTACCAACTCTTTCATATGCCTGAATTTCAACAAACATCAACATGCTCATTGCAGATTTTACCAAATAACACCAAATTCCAGTAGCAGTAATGAATTCAGCCAATATCTATAGCATCTACCTAATCTCCCTTACCTTGGGTTGCTGAAATTCTCCCGCACAGCAGCCTGCATGAGTTCTGTCCAGCAATACTTGCTCCCTCTCGGCTCAAAATTTCCTACTTTCGGCCAGCAGCAACCCTTCCTCCATCACCCAAGCACGCAACCAGCGGCTGACCACTAGAGACGGATGTGAGGAAAAGGCTTAAGGTTTTAACTGATTTCCTTATACTAATATATTATACAAGAAATTCCAATCAGATTCCACTGTTACCTTATTACACTATACAAGTACATCCACTAAGCCACCTTCCTGTATTGCTAGCCGTTGGATGGAGTAAGAATTCATCCGCCAACGCATGTAAGCCTTAGTGGGATTTTCTGGAAATAAACTAAAATGAATTAACTATTAATTGAACTAATACTTAGTATGGCTTAGTATGGCATTAACTATTACTTTATTAATAAACAGTTATTAATTTAATAGCTATACAAATATTTTGCTTAGATTTTTTTTTTTAAATATTTTTCTTAGATTTATTTTGAGTATTTTGAGTATTATAGGCTCAATAAGAAACAAGCTTTTTTAGTCTTTGTTCGAGATCGAGCTCGTTTAGATAACCCATGCTCGAGCTCAGTTCGTATTCAAGTTCGAGCTCGATTAGTTTTAGGCTTATTGAGCCACTCGTTAACCGGCTCATTTAAACAAAACAGAAGGCGCGAACAGTAGGCGAATCCCACTTTCAAAGTTCGAAATCTCTCTTCCCATTTTCTTTCTAATATAGACCAAAATCCAGGCGGCCTACGATGTAGGACTAAAATCGCAAACAGCAAAGAGCGGGATTCTTTTTTATTTTTTTTATTTTTTTTCAGGAACAGATAGCGGGAGCGGAGCGGGATTTTTTTTTTGTTTTCATTTTCTTCTTCTTTTTTCGTTTCCATTTAATTTAATAAAATTTATTTTAAAATTATTTATTTATTTCAAAACAATTCGAGCTGAATACGAACCGTAATCAAGCTTCTTAACAAGTTTATTCACGAACATAAATGAGTTGAATGACACACTGTTCAAACTCGTTTATTAAGGTATCGAGTACTTATCAAAAGTGTTTAAGATCGTTCGTTTAGCTAATCAAACAAACATAAACGAGCTCTTATCGAGCCGAGCCACGAGCAGCTCATTGAATGATCGGTTCTTCTACAGCTCTAATAATAATCAATATTATTTTTCTAAAATCAATCGGGAGTAGCCCTTTTAAAATAGAAATTTGAGTGGTGATAAGTTTCTTTAATCAACAATAATTTTGCAATGAATATTGGTTATACATCCATACTATATGGATGAACATCATTGATTATCAGTCAGCATATTCATTATATGTGCTTGATTGTTGGCTTTCACATAATATTTACCACATTCATGGATGCCACAAAAGAAATTTGAAGATAATCAAATAAGTATTGAAAATAATATTGATGAAATAAGGTATGACCTAAAATTCTTAAATCATCCATACAATGGATTAAACAAAAAATCTAACATTGAAAATGATTATTAAAATCATAAAAGCTATAAAAATCATCAAGATTCACAGCAATACTACAATGAATACTCTAATAAATGATATCATGTTAAGTAAAATATTTCAGTATTTGATGGAACAAGAAACTATATTGAATTTTTTAATTGGCTAAATTACTTCAAAAAACTTATTCAATTGCCATAAAATGTGTGAACAAGAACTGGACAGAATTGCTAAATTAAATTTTGTAGGATCTGCTAGAAAACTTTAGAAGAAAGTTGAAAGTGATGCCGAATGTAAAATGAAAAACATATTTAATCAAAAATATCTACAAACTAAATATTTTGAGCAATTGATTTAATAATTTGAGACCTTGGACAAGATGACCAAAGTGTTGATTTTTCATTACGCATATTTCAACTTTAAAAATGTTACTTTATCCATCGTTGTTGTTTGACTTTGACTGCTTCACGTGAGGTAGAGTTCTAAACGAGCCTCTAAGAACTTCAACTGCTTCACGAGCTAGCTTGATGTGCAGGTATTCAATATTTTAAAATACTTTTCATTCACTAACAATTAAATGAGCTCTCCGATGTGTTTTAAAAAAAAAAATTTATACCACTTTTTTCTTGCTAACTCTTAAGAAAATACAACATTATCAAATTAATTCTTTTTATCTTTACACATAGTACATGTTTGCCTACTAGTGTTTATGTTACAAATCACATTTTTTATCTTCTACATTACATCTCTAGCTAAAAGTTCCGATGAACTTTCTTCCTTGGAATTCTTCTTCATCACCTTCTCAATCCTTGATTTAGGCTAGTTTTGAGATATAGATTACCTCCATTTCAATAAGTAGGGACGAGATGACGATATAGAGAGGAGGAAAAGGAAGTTTGATTAATATGTTAAGGGTTTGATTATTGAACATGACCGTCAACCACAAAAAATAACATGTTAAGGGTTTGATTATTGGACATGATGCTAATTATAGGATATATTATTATCATAATTGCTACAATAAAATTTAAAGATTCAATCAAAGTAAAGGTGAGACTGGTTTAATTCTTACAGTTAGTTTTGTGGAGGTTTTCTTTTATTAGATTGCTAGTAATTTAAATGGTTAATTAATATTATAATAATGAAGATGAATAATACCTTCAACTAACATAATGTTATATCCTAAAAAATATTGTACCACCTCCACCACATATGTGATAGGATGCTATCTAGATGTTAGGATTCCTAGAAGGTTTATTGAATTGAATTTCAAAACTATAGTCAAAATTTAATTGCACCCTAACAAGATTTAATTGAATGCCATAAAAAATCTTCAAAGATTTTTAATCAAATAGTCATATAAATTTTCTTATTTGGTTAATACAATGTAGATGAGTATTTAAGTTATGCTTTCGTGGGTTTTATATTGCACAAATCATTTGGGTAGACCATTTTATGATTTAGATTTGGCTAACTTAAGAGATCTAATATTTATGTGTTTCAAGACAATGGGAGGATAATAGTTTTGAAATCTATATTTACGTGTTTAAGTAATTTATGCTTTGGTGGGTTTTAAATGAAAAGATGTGCTAAGAATAACCTTGCATATTGGAATCAAGTTCATTGCATTTGTGATGATCTCCAAAGCATGCATGCATGAATTTTTATGAGTTTCAATTTTTTTGTTATCAACTTGTCAATGAAGGGTTTTGTAAAGGATGATCAAAACAACAACAACAACAACAACAACAACATCAAGCCTTTATCGAACTACGTGGGGTCGGCTACATGAATCCTTTTTCTCCATTGTGTCATATTAAAGGTCAAATTCTCGTTTAAATCTAATAAAGAAAGGTCATTCCTAATATTTTCTAACCAGGTCTTTTTAGGTCTGCCTCTACCTTTCTTAACACAAGTCAAATCTAATACCTCTACTCTCCTAACCGGGTCATTGGAAGGCCGCCGTTTTATGTGACCAAACCATCTAAGGCGACTCTCTCTAATCTTATCTTCTACTGGAGCTACTCCAACCTTTTCACTTATATGCTCATTTCGTATCCTATCTCTAAGGGTAAAGCCACTCATCCACCTGAGCATCCTCATCTCTGCCACACTTAACTAAAGGATGATTATAAGCAAGGATAAAATCACGTCAAGTCATAGGAAGGATCCGACGTGAAAAAATAGCACTCAAATTTGATGTGGGAGGTTGCAACAAGTAGTATATGTATTTAAAGTGTAATCATTGTGAGAAAGTTGTGAAGGGTAGAGTGACTAAGATGAATGAGCACCTATCTAGATCACACAAGGATGTTGCATCATGTGTCAAAGCCGATACCATAAGGGAAGAGATCAAAACATACATTAATAAGTCAATCTTTTCAAAGCACCTAGCACAGAAACAACTTGATCACAGAGTAGATGTTGGCTTGTACTATATGAGCGAGCACAGTCGTCGGAATTCATCTTCTTCATTGTAAATAATAACCTCTAGGAGAACAAGGGGTCTTATGGATTAGTACATGGCGAACACAGTAGAGAATAGATAAGAAAACAAGCCTTCTACAACACAGAAACTGACCCCAAAGAATGTTAGGGAGGCATGAATACGTGTATGCATTGATATAGGATGATTTTTTTATAAGAATGATTTCTCATTTAACGTTGCAACCATTGTTTAAAATTGCGCAATATGAGGCTCACCTTGAGGCCCGCCTCAGCGCAATTCTAGTGAAAAACGCCTTGAGGCTTACGCCTCTAGCTTTTTTATGAGGCTTGCGCCTCAGCTTGGCTGAGGCACGCCTCGCCTCGCTAGCGTGAGGCTTACGCCTCACCCTATTTGTATATATTTTTTATTAAAACTGAAATAAATCATGTCTTCATGCACATTCGAGTGCAACAACTTCCTCTTGATTGCTTGCCTCTACCTCCAACCCACGGCCTTCGGCACAACCAACACCATCGTAGTAGTCTCCGATAATCACTTGAAAGATACACACCACCACCCTAAAAATTTTGGAGCATTAATCTCATATTTATGTTGATGAAAATAATTCTAAAAGATGAACATGATTAAAATAAATTAAAAAGAAACATATTGGGAGGAATTCGACTCTACTGAATAAGGAAGAGGATATACTAATTTGTTGTGACGACAACTCAGATAAATGTCACCACAATGATGACAATGCAGATGATTCCTAAGTTGTTGTCAATTATTTCAACTTTTATTAGGAATTAAATGTATATGAGTAGAAAATTGAGAAAGAATAAATTTGGAGTTGAACTTGATATTATATGATAGTTTTATACAAATTCTATATTTAATATTATTTTGTTCTTATAATATTTAGATTTTAATTATATTTCACGTAATTTATCACTTGTCACTTTATATCTTGTGCAATTTCTTGTTTCATATGTATGTTAATTTATTAATTCATAATTCAATAGGAAGTTAATATGTCATTATTTAACATCTTATTTAGGTATTATATAAAAAATCACTTTTGACATTTATTATCACTTTGCGCAATTTTTTTTTATTTTGAGGTTTACGCCTCAAAACGCCTTGAGGCTTACGCCTCGCCTCATGAACAAAAAATGTCTCAATGCCCAATTATGCAATTTTAAACATTGGTTGCAACCTTCCCTTCTTACTACAAGGGGATATGTTCAATTGGAGTGTATAGGCAAGAGTTGAAATCTCCATCGATAAATGACTTAAGAGGATGAATTTTGAAGGAAGAGTTGATAACAACAACAACATCAGCCTTTATCCCACTACGTCGGGTCAACTACATGAATATTTTTTCTCCATTATATCCATCGAGTTGATAAACACAGAGAGAAATATTAAGAAAAATAAGATGGCTTGGCATCAGATATGGGTTACTATCACGTTTGATGGAAGGTCAGATGTAAAGAGAAAAAGCTTGATAAATATACTGATCAATAACCCTTATAGTATATTATTTTTTAAGTCCATTGATGCATCTAATCAAATAAAAGATGAGTTTTTTTTTTTTAATGTTTGATGATGTTATTGAGATTAGGGAGAACTTGGTAATTCATGTGGTAATAGATAATGTTAATGCTTATCAAGCTGCGGGAGCAAAACTTTTGGAGAAGATAAAATATTTGTACTAGACTCCTTGTGTTACACATTGTATTGACATAATTCTTGAGAAACTTAGAGAATTGCCACAATATAATAATACATTGACAAAAGCAAAAAAGATAAGTAAATTTATATATAGTCATTCTTGAGTTTTGAGACTAATGAGAAATTTTTCAAAAAAAGAAATACATAAGCCTGCAGCAACAAAATTTAGCACTGCCTATTTAACTTTGCAGAGCATGTCGGATGCAAGTTAGCCTTTGGAAGCTATGTTCACCTAAACAAAGTGGTTGAGTTGTGTTTGGGCAAAAAATCTGAGGGAAAAGAAGTGAGAAAAATTATTTTAAATGACATATTTTGACAGTGTAATGTATGTTATTAAAACTACTCAAATGTTTAAAATTGCATAGCTGGGTATTGAGGTATTTTTCATTTGTTAGGCGTGGCATAAGCCTCATGACGTTTTGAGGTGTAAGCCTCAAAATTAGAAAATTACATAAAGTCAAAATAAGAATTTTTTTGTATAATAACCTAATAATTTATTAAAAGTTGACATAAGAAATAAATTGTCATATATATAAAACACAAAAATACACAAAATGGCAATATATGAAACACAGAAATGCACAAGATATAAAATGACAAGTAATAAACTGTGTGAAATTGAATTGAAATCCAAATATCATAACAACAAAATGACATATTATATAGTTCAACTCAAAATTCTAGCTATCCCAATATCATGTTCATTAACATTTAATTCAAAAAAGAAAAAGAAATGACATAATAACTCAAAAGTCATCAGCGCTATCATCACCGAGGGGATCTTTATTTGAATCATCATCATAATGAACTGCTCTCTCCCTTCCTCTTCTCTAAATATTTTTCATCAATATAAAGATGTGTAATACTTTAAGATAAATAAGCTCTAACAAAACTATTTTTTTAAAATACTTTTTTTGGTTTGTTCTTTTTGTGCTTGGGTTGTAGTGGATGTAGATGCTCTATTTCTATCAATATCAAAGAAATCAACATTCAAATCTTCTCTCATAATTCAGATGGCATTACATCTGCTTCATCATCTACAAATCACTCGTCATCTAATGTCATATCCTAACAAATCAAATGATCTTCGTCATCCTTCAACCTTTTCTTCTTCAAGTTTTTGTCTTTAAGTCTCTTATTGTACATAATGTACGCTAAGTAATTCATCCTCAAAGTTGACAAATGATTTCTCCTCTTTGTATGTACTTAGTTGTATGTGCTATACTAAGGAATTCATCCTGAAAGTTGTCAAACAATTTCTTCTCTTTGTATATAGTTGGTTGTACATGCTCCAACTAACAATATGCATCAATAAAGAAGTCTAGATCATCCATTCTACTATTTATCCCGAGCACAATAAACCAATAATAAATTTTCAAATAAAATCTTTAAAAATCTGTTTGAGATCTCCAAACAAAAATTTGAACGTTTTCCCAAAATCTTCAAATTCTGAATTCAAACAATATTGTAAAGCTGTATGTTAGACAAGGCTATTAAATTGTATGAAAGAATTACCCAATGCAATAAAACCTCAGCCTACTTAAATTGGTCTGTGCTAGTCATTTGGGCCAGTTCAGATGGTAAATATTAGAAGAAGACACAATGGTTCATCGCAGATTTTAACTACAATGTCGTGAAAGTGAACTTTTAACCACTTTGTAAAATCAATTGATTGAATTATTGAATAAACAAAAATCAAATCTGTAGAGACATTTATCTCATAAAAATAATGATTAATAATTGAAACTCTAATCAACTTTAAGATAAATAAGCTCTAACAAAACTATTTTTTTAAAATACTTTTTTTGGTTTGTTCTTTTTGTGCTTGGGTTGTAGTGGATGTAGATACTCTATTTCTATCAATATCAAAGAAATCAACATTCAAATCCTCTCTCATAATTTAGATGGCGTTACATCTGCTTCATCATCTACAAATCACTCGTCATCTAATGTCATATCCTAACAAATCAAAGGATCTTCATCAACCTTCAACCCTTTCTTCTTCAAGTTCTTGTCTTTAAATCTCTTATTGTACATAATGTATGCTAAGTAATTCATCCTCAAAGTTGTCAAATGATTTCTCCTCTTTGTATGTACTTAGTTGTATGTGCTATACTAAGGAATTCATCCTTAAAGTTGTCAGACAATTTCTTCTCTTTGTATACATTTGGTTGTACATGCTCCAACTAGCAATATGCATCAATAAAGAAGTCTAGATCATCCATTCTACTATTTATCCCCAGCACAATAAACCAATAATAAATTTTCAAATAAAATCTTTAAAAATCTGTTTGAGATCTCCAAACAAAAATTTGAACGTTTTCCCAAAATCTTCAAATTCTGAATTCAAACAATATTGTAAAGCTGTATGTTAGACAATGCAATTAAATTGTATGAAAGAATTTACCAAATGCAATAAAACCTCAGCCTACTTAGATTGGTCTGTGTTAGTCATTTGGGCCAGTTACAGATGGTAAATATTAGAAGAAGATACAATGGTTCATCGCAGATTATAAGTACAATGTTGTGAAAGTGAACTTTTAACCAGTTTGTAAAATCAATTGATTGAATTATTGAATAAACAAAAATCAAATCTGTGGAGACATTTATCTCATAAAAATAATGATTAATAATTGAACTCTAATCAACTTCAAGCACTTGAACTTAAAGTAGATTTGATCACAATGATGAACTAGTTTACTTGAATGTTGAATTTGGTTGGAGATATAGAAATCACATTAATAGACAATTTAGGTTTTTCAACATTGATCTTTATTGAAATCATAGATGTTGAGATTTTAACGTAGATATGGAATAACTAGTAAAATTAAAATTGAATGCCTAGTTATGATGGTAAAAATTGATCCTAAAACTTTCATTGGCTGCTTGCTTGCCGTATATAATTTCTTTAAATGATTGAATATGTCAGAGGAATGTCAAGTAAGGTTTGCAACAATAAATTATTCCAAGTAATATTAAATGAGTATGAAGAGACAAAGAGAGTAGGAATGAAATCTATAATAATTTGGGTCGAAATGAAAGAATTTTTAAAAGACAAATATTTGCTTCATCATATCATGCTAAATTACTTGAATTTAATTCTTGAAAATAAGGAAACAAAGTTATTAAATGCATGAATAAATTTGAAAAACTGTTGTTGTCTTATGAGATCACTGAACATTCTGAAACTAATATCTAGGTTTAGATTTGATTCGTGACTTGACATCAAGAGAGATAGTACTTATAGTATAATTAAGCAAGAGAAAAAAAAATCACTCACCTTTGACGAAGCAGAAGCGTGGTCGAACTGCACTCAGTGAGTAGAGGATGCGAAGGAGTACAAGAAAGAGAAGAAATATGGTTACTACCGTACTGAGCATATGTTTACTTAAAATCCAATAGGAAGAACAACGTTGAATGGTCCTCACTTGTGATCCAACAGAAAGGGCATCATCAAACCTTATGTGACTTCCGATCCAACAGGAACATCGTCAAACCAATCGAACAGGGAATGTCATCGATGAAGGTGAAGAACTTTTTAGCGAATTGTTTGAAGCTCTATCTTACAAGCAGTAGACGAAGTCGAACATCACGACGGGTGAATCGAAGTTTAACGCTTAGGTTTAAGCTTTAATTTTTTTTACTCGTTCTATTGAGGCAAATGCCTCACATAAATGAGGCGAGGCCCGCCTTGAGGCGCAACTCAAGAAACTCAAGGTGTATGCCTCACGAACTAGAGGCATCAACCACAACTCGTTTCGAGCGGGAATTGCGCTGACGTGTGCCTCAAGTTGTGCAATTTTAAACAGAGCAATTATTAGGCCACTGGCGCAGGTTCTGAGGATGGTGGATGCTGAGAAGAAGTTTGTGGGTTTCATATATAATGTTATTGATGAAATGAATGAGATGATTGCCCACTAGTTAAGAGGAGAAGAAAGCAACAATAGAGAAATTTAGAATATCATTGATGAGAGATGAGAGATGAGAGCTACAGCTTCATCGACATTTACATGCATCAGGTTATTATATGAATCCTCAATATCAATATATAGAAAATAGGTCCATGAATACACAACAACATCAAGCCTTTATCCCACTAATGTGGGGTTAGCTACATGAATCTTTTTTCTCCATTGTGTCCTATTAAAAGTCAAATTCTTGTTTAAATCTAATAAAGAAAGATCATTCCTAATATTTTCTAACAAAGTCTTTTTAGGTCTGTCTCTACCTTTCTTAACATAAGTCAAATCTAATACCTCTACTTTCCTAACCAGGTCATTACATGGACAGGCTTAAAGTTGATTCATTTGAAAGAACAATGCTGACGTATAATTGAAACCTTTCAAGAATAAAGAGGTTTTTTTTTATTGTAGCAGGCGAATGACACTGTTTCAAAGAAATTTCCAGGTAATTTGATTTGTTGCTTTAATGTACTATATACTCATTTATTTGAAAGATATTCTACTTACAATACTCATTTATGTAAACCTTAATTGAGTGGTGGTTTCAATTTGGTGAAGGCACTCCAGAACAACAGCATTTTGATGAGAATGTTTTAGGATTAACGCGCTCTTCATTTGGATGTGAATGTAATAGGAGCACTACAATAAAGTACACACAAAGAAGAAAAATCTTCTGACAACCTTAAGGATGAATTTTTTAAGATACATCATGTATAATAAGAGACTTAAAAACATGAACTTGAAGAAAAAAGGGTTGAATGATATCGAAAACCCTTTGATTTATAAGGACATGGCATCATATGAAGAGTGGTTTGTAGATTATAAAGTGGAGATAAATTTGAATTACGAGAAAAAGATTTAAATGTTAATTTCTTTAATGGTAATAGAAACAGAGCATCTGCATCCACTACAACGTAATCATAGAAAGAACTAAAAAGAAATTGTATATTAAAAAAATTATTTTGTTAAAGCTTATTTGCTTTAGAGTATTATTCTCATATTTATACAACAACAACAACAACATCAAGCCTTTATCCCACTACGTGGGGTCGGCTACATGAATCCTTTTTCTCCATTGTGTCCTATTAAAAGTCAAATTCTCGTTTAAATCTAATAAAGAAAGGTCATTCCTAATATTTTCTAACCAAGTCTTTTTAGGTCTACCCCTACCTTTCTTAACATAAGTCAAATCTAATACCTCTACTCTCCTAACCGGGTCATCGGAAGGCCGCCGTTTAATGTGACCAAACCATCTAAGGCGACTCTCTCTAATCTTATCTTCTACTGGAGCTACTCCAACCTTTTCACGTATATGCTCATTTCGTATCCTATCTCTAAGGGTAAAGCCACTCATCTACCTGAGCATCCTCATCTCTGCCACACTTAACTTAGTATTATGCTTCTCTTTTAATGGCCAACATTCAGCACCATAAAGCATTGCAGGCCTCACTACCATCTTATAGAATTTTCCCTTAAGTTTGAGGGGTACATTTCTATCACATAACAAGCCTGATGCATTCCTCCACTTCAACCATCCAACTTGAATTCTGCTGATAATATCCCCATCTATTTCACCATCACTCTGAACAATAGATCCAAGATATCTAAAACGTGTACTCTTATTAATGACTTGATCGCCCAAAGTCACAATCCCCTCACTAGGTCTATTATTCTCATATTTATGTTGATAAATAATATTTAGGGAAGATGAAGATGACTGAAATAGATGAAGAAGCATATTGGGAGATATTGGACTCCACAAGTAATGAGGCAAGGAAGACAATAATTCGTTACAACGACGACTCAAATGAAGACCCCTTAGTTATGATAATGAAGATGACTTCTGAGTTATCATACTATTATGTTTTCTTTAGAGATGAAATATTTATGAGTAGGGAACTGGGAAAAGAGTTTGGAGTTGAACTTCATAATTTGATTTTACATAAAACTTTTATTCGATTACTATATTTTATATTATTTTGCATTTTTGTTATTATCATACTCAAATTTTAACTCTATTTAATGCAATTTATCAATTGTCACTTTACAACTTGTGTAATTTTTTGTTTCATTTACATGTCAATTTGTTACTTCATAGTTCAATGACAAGTTAATATAGCATCTTTTAACATACTACTTGTTTATTATACAAAAAATCACTTTTAGCCTTCCTTTTTCTTTAGCTAATCTTTTGATTTTGAGGCTTACACCTCGATTCACAGACGGAAAACGCCTCAATACCCAATTGCGTAATTTTAAACCTTGAAAATAATTATAAATATTATAAGATATTGAAAACATTGTGCTATGAAATATTATATAATTTTCTATTGTTTCAAAGACAGCACCTTCATATAGTCACCAACCTATCAATGAGTTCCTTGATAAATTAGCACTGATAAACATCCAAACAAAAATTTTAACTCTCACAAGAACCAAGTCATCTAAAAAAAAGTTATTATATCGATTTGATCTTGAAGCTACTAGAATTGAATATTTTAAAGATAAGGATATAGGATTAAGAGAATATTGATGCATATAAAATGATTATGTATTATAAAGCACATACTCTTTGAAAATCCATGTGTCATGTCAACATATTTAGATAATACGCACCTTTGACACATGCCCTAAATGTGTTACACATGATGGAAAATTGTGTAAGTGTTTTATTCTAAACGTAAGATCAGATATGACTAATGCATTCATAATGTGGACAAGACATACATAAGGTCTATTAGCATCTTCATGCATGCATCATTTTTTGGTTCTGTTGCACTAGTCACCGCTTACATGTAAAAATTATGTGTTGATATAAGAAAGCAATTTTTCTTGAATGATGAAAGTTATAAATCTTATATTAAATTTTATAGGCAAAATATGAAAATAAATTATATTTTAGTGTGTATTCATCCTAAATTCTTTTCGCATAAAACATTATATAATCGAGCCTCTAATCATACATATCATTGGCATATTCCATACATGAATACAAGTTCCACTTTCAATGTCAAATAAATTTTACCTTATCAAGGCAAGTTCAAAATTCCTATGTTTCCTACAAGTGTATCTATTAATGAGTTACTGCATCACCTAATAATGCTACCATCAATTCTAGTACTATCAAACACTAAGTAGAGAACAATAGATAAAGTCACAACTCACAATACGCCCTTTAAGCCAACAAAATATTTAAATGATACCAGGATCATCCGTCATCAAAATATTCTTAGTTAATGCATGAAGAACTCCAACGAGTTGCTCCTGATCTCCTGGAAAAGTGTCATTATTAGTATTCTCCATGAATTTTGTATACCCAAGAGAATTGGTGGGTTGCATCCATCTATCCCACAAAAATCATCACATCAACATCACTATTGCACTTGAAGCCAAAATTAGCACATCTCATGCCTTTTCATGTCATGGTTTAATCATGTTGATTGTAAAAATAATGAGACTTTATTTAATTTAGATTTTTTTAAAAAAAAATTGGAATTTTCTATTATTTTAATAAGATCAAATTGAATTTTGAATTATTTTTTATTTCAATTTAGTTGAAAAGTTATGACATGTAATTATGATTTAAAGTGCCTTTGGATACCTAAAAAAGGCTCTTAAATGCAAGATCGATTTAAGTACTACATGTTGCATGGTTTCTGATTGTGTTTTATACTTTTATCAATTACTTCTCTCCCATAATCTTGTTTAGCTCCCTCAATACCCCACCCAGATTACTCTCCCGCCTACCAATCATCGCCCTTCCCACTCTTATCATGAAGAAAACCTATCATAAAAACCCAAAATCTAGAACCCTTTAGGTCCCCACAATAAGTTGGACAATATCCCTCTCATTCCTTGTTAGAATTGCATGACTTTATTTATTATGTGTTCATCACTCAATTCTCTATGACTTTGGTATTGAACATTTTAATTGATTCTAACAATCTATGCTCCAGATTTAGTCAAAAGCCAACTATTCAAGTTTCCTGCCCAAGTCCCATCTTCTAAATCATCTCAAAACCTAACCCTAAAAACATCACAAAATCTAACCCTAAGACCATGTCAAAACTCCAAACCTAAGTCAATTGTATATCTATCATCATCAAGTAAAACAAAATTCCAGCAAGTTGCCTGTTGCCCTCATCTACGTCTAAGCTACGCCAAATTTAGTACCCGAGTCATTATGATGCAAGAATAATTGTGTCAAATTTCCCACCGCCATTTCTACCCTACATCATCTATACTTAATACGCAAGAAAGATCCCACCGTACACCATAGATATTTAACGAGCGTGCAACAGCCAAGAAAACAGCAGCCATCCACAGTTTAGTACGAAAACTAAAGCACAGCAAGTAAAGTAGCCAGATTAAACAGAAACTCATCAACAACTGATCCTATGCATCAAAGCTATTGCTATCTGAACGATCCAGAATTCACCATCAAACCCTGAAAATACATGCCACAAAAGGAACAAATGAAAAGAGCACGTTAGCTCGATCCCCTCCATCCAGCAATAAGTAAAAATAAATAAAAAGATAAGCCGTCTCCATAATAGGTTGCACTGTTATTCCACCAACAGCTGAGCACACTAACAATCAAGCTCGAACCAGCACATTAGCGGAACAGGATACTCACCAGCGAGAAAACCTTTATAATGCCATGTATAAAAGAATGAAAAACTAAACAATATGAAGGGGTAGAAAAACAAATTGACTCACCCGACCTTGACGGCCAGTGCGAGTGCGGCCCGCATCCGGGGTTTGGAATTGCATCGGACGTAATAAGATAACCCGTTCTCGAGGACGCCATAGTCTACGCCCACCGGCACCTCCGCCAGGGGCTCGTCCATGGAAATATTCATCAGCTTCAGGGACCGAAAGCCCTGACGCCGGCTGAGAGACGGTGTCTCCGTGGCAAGCAAATCCATTATGGTGAACTCGTATATGCTTATCTCTCAGCCTACAGCCTATAAAGAAAATGATCGAGAGGGAGATGGAAAGGGTTTGAGGGCATAGAGGAGGCAGAGAGGAACGAAGCAGGAGAGAGGAATTGATGGGAGCTCAGATTCACTGCGTTAACCGCTCCGGATTAGGGGTGCAACCGAGTCAAGCGGGCTTGACGGGCCCGCGGGCTCGGCTTAGGGGTGCAATTGAGTCAAGCGGGCTTGACGGGCCCATGGGCTCGGCAGGATAATAGGCTTGACGAGTCGAATTAGGAGTGCTCCAATATGTTTTTGAGCTCGACCACTAAATGAGCTCGAGTTTGAACACATCAATGTTCGAATCGTGAGCTCGTCGAGCAGCTCATGTATTTGTGGTGGGAAAATTGAAATGGCGGGTCTTCTATCAGCCAAAAAATGAAAACATGGGGCAGACGAATGCAGATGACTACGACGGAGAACTTCACATTTGTCGGTGAGTTAGACGCTACCGCAGATGACTACGGCTGGAAAATGAAAACAGCAGGTCTTCAGTCGAAGATTTGCCAGTGAGGTAAATACTACCGCAGACGACAACGGCAGACCGAGGAGAAATTATTGTGTGTGGAATCCGATCACAACGATGTGTTCGGTCTGTAACAGTAGCCAATAAAAATAAAACGTGTGGCGTGCTTACGTGGAAAGTTAAGGCCCGACTCGTTTGTAGGTCCGCCCAGTATATACAATGAAAAAGGCGGAAAAATTTAACATTTTCCAAATTCCACATTTCGGTCATTCGCTCCATTACTCCCGAGCTTCCAGCAAAAAACTCTCGTTGAATTCTTCCAGCAATCTCTTCTTCTCATCATGGACGTGGAAAAGGATTCACCTGCAAAGAGAAAGGTGCGAAAATTCTTACATTGACATAAAATGAACTACGGAAATCTTTGGTATTCAACGCGTATTTGTTGAAGAAACCAAAAAATAAATTTAAATCATTCCGAGTAACTATAAAAGTTTAAATTTATTTCACCATTTTCTTTCTTTCTGCGTATTTTCTTTGTACACAATGTGTATAATCTGTGTAAATTTCCCTTATTTTCTGCGTATATGTTGAAGACAAAACCTAACATGTTATAATAA
Source organism: Dendrobium huoshanense (assembly GCA_016618105.1). Classification (NCBI taxonomy): domain Eukaryota; kingdom Viridiplantae; phylum Streptophyta; class Magnoliopsida; order Asparagales; family Orchidaceae; genus Dendrobium; species Dendrobium huoshanense. Next base: position 6,323,123 of record CM028346.1, read on the forward strand.
GTACTTTGGATCTTTAAATCATAAAACTATACTTCCAATAAACAAAAATGATTAGTATTCAATAAACCCTATATTTCTGCTGATATTTTTCTCATCCTTTGCATAATTTGCGTATGGTATGCGTATACGTTGCGTATGGTATGCGTACATGTTGCGTATGGTATACGTATACGTTGCGTATGGTATGCATATGGTATGCGTACACGTTGCGTATTTTATTGCTTTTTATATGCGTACTTTATTGCGTATAATATGCTTCTCTAAATTAATTATAGTTTCTTATTCTACGCAGATTTACGTCCGTCATATATCATATAGATGCTATGTTTCGACTTTCAGAACAATGTGTGATACCTTTTCATATATAATTCCTGTTGAAATTGAAGAAAAAATTGAAGGAACTTAATATTTACCAATTTCTTCAATTTTCTGGATTTGAGCAAAACGCCCCACTTATCTACCAGCTGCTGACAATGTGGAACATTGAAAAGCAAAGCTTCATTATAGAGGACCATGTTGTCCCTTTCACAGCTGATGAAGTGGCCCTCCTGACTGGACTACCAAACAGAGGTGAGGAGATTACTTGGATGACCTTGCCGACTTCAAAAATCTCTTCAAAGGATATCAAGACTAAAATGTTTGAGTCGACTAGGGAAAGCTCCCCATATACCATGTTGAAAATATTTATTATGTATTTGTGTTCTAATTTATTTTTCCAACAAAGCAACTTTAAAGTTCCTAAGATGTTAAAGACAATAGCAAATAATGTTGATGATTTTTCATCAATTAACTGGGCATGGGCAATTTGGGAATGCCTGGTTGAAGATTTTAATAATGTATATATGAAGATCGCAAAGAACAGGCCAGCGGGTTATGTCAATGGATTTGTGTCACTGCTTATTTTGAGTGCTAAAATAATTATTATTAAACATTTTAATTGATTGATTGTTTTGCTAAACCTAACTGAGAATATCTCAATTTTATGCAGGTTTGGTTCCTGGAGCACACTTCCATTCATCTCCCAAAGTATCCTGATAGAAGGCCTCGTTTCCATCGATGGTCTGATGACATTGTGTATAACACTGAGAAGATTGCCAAATTATTTGTTAATTTAAAGAGAAGACATGTATTTATTGTGAAAAGTTTTATATATTGCTTATATATTGCGTACGATTTGCGTATACAGTGCGTATTTATTGCGTACGTTGTGTATATGTATTGCGTATAGACTGCGTAGATAATACGTATATATTGCGTAAATGATTGTGTTTAGATTGTGTATTTATTTGAGAATAATTTTTCACAGATTTTTGTTGACATCCAAGGAGTAACCCCTGAAGAATCTGATCTCTTGGGTGTAAAGAAATATCCATCAACCCCTCTTTCACCCATTCAAACTAACACACCTGAACATCATATCTCCCCACAATCTCCTCTGCAGCCCAAATCCGCCTTGAAAACCCAACCCCAACCCTTAGATAAACTTGAAAAGAAATTAATAGGGATTGTGTAGGAGTTCATGGTCAACCTCTTCCAGGAATTTGAAGGTAGAATGAGGAAGAATTTTGAACAAATTGTGAAGAGAGTTGATCTTATTAATGAGAAGCTCCAACATTGCATTATCCAAGGAATTATTAAGCCTGATCAGCAAGCTGCTCCCTCCTCCTCATCATTCATTCCCCATACAATTCCATCCCCAAACAATATTCGGATATCATTTGAATACATAAAGACTGACGCCCCAAAAAAAAATGAATGATGTTGAGATGACCCAGGCTGCTGAAAGGGTTGGCAAAAAAAATAAATTAGAGAGAAAATCAAGCCAAAAAAAAAAAGAAGAACCAGAAAAGGGTATACCACATCCCTGAAGAAACTGCCCAAGAAGTAATTACCAAAGAAGTTCCCCCGCAAGAAGAACCTATTAAAGAAGTTCCCCAACAACAAGAACAGTACAAAGAAGCTGCCAAAGAAGATCCCCCCGAAGAAGAACATGTCAAAGAAGATCTCCCCAAGAAGAACAGTCCAAAAAAGCTCCCCCCCCCCAAGAAGAACAGTCCAAAGAACCTCCCCCACAAGAAGAACAGTCCAAAGAACCTCCCCCACAAGAAGAATAGTCCAAAGAAGCCCCCCCCCCCACAACAAGAACCTTCGAAAGAAATTGTTCCATTCCAAAAAGTTCCCCATAAAGTTCCTCAAACTACAGAAATAATCAATGTTGATGATGTTGTAATAAAGGGTTACCATGCAAGTCCCACAGTTAATTACAGAGGCGTGGAAATGTTGAGTCCAGTGCAGGAAGTTTTTCTTTGGGAAAACATAAAGAAATATCTTCACAGGCATTTTATTTTAGTATAATGCGCGTATGGTATGCGTATTACGTGCGTATGATTTGCGTCCTCTGTGCGTACGGATTGCGTATTTAATGTGTTTTTTATGCGTATAATGCGCGTACCTTATGCGTATTTTTTGTTTAAATATTTCAGTAGCATGCGTGTATTTGAATCTGGGAACGTCATGATTTCAAGACGCATGATCGACGAAATATTATCAGACAGTTACCTAGATAATGACCATGTTGATGCTTTTGCCATTTTATTAAATGAGAAGTCTAAAATTTCACCAGATCAGTATCAAAAATATATATACATCTCACCAATGTATTGGGTTAGTATACTAGTTTATTTTATATATAATTTTTTATTTGAACTATTTAATTCTTATATTTAATTTTTTGCAGCATTACAAGGTAAAGGATGTAAAATCAGTGTTGTTCCTCGAGCACATAGACTACAATTCTTTTCAGTCAAGTAGTATTAGAATTAATCCAATTATTCACGGAGAGCACTGAACCCTTCTAGCTGGTTACATAAAGCAGAAAAGATGAGAATTTTACGACTCCATACCCAACCCTATGCATAGAAGTATTGCTGTGAAGATAGTGAGTTTGGTTCTAATCTTGAATTGTTTACAAATTTCGTGATTATTTTTAAGTGACTTAATTATATTCCATATATTGTTCAGATTGCAAGCTTAAATAAGGATTGCAAAAAAATCTTTCGTCAAAATATCACTAAATGGAGTTTCAAGACAATGAAGAAGGCGCCAACTCAGACCAACAATACAGATTGTGGTATGTTCGTTTGCAAATACATGAAGAATATTGTTCGACAAAACAACTCCAACTGACAAGAGAGAACGGATTGACAAGAAAAAAATGCCAAAATATAGAGCAGAATTTGCATACGGATTGTTTTGTGCTGCAATGAAATGAACTTTTCATATTTTAAATTTATGTACATAACTGGTATATTTTCCTTGTAATTAAGAAAGATTTCATGTGATTTTAACATCATTTTAAAATGATTTGAGAAAGAATTCCTCAATAAAGGAGTGTTGAATATAATGTTTCTCACCATTGATCCTTCATTTAAATCGATTAAGAAATTTTTATTGAGGAATTCAAGTTACGCACTCTATACGCGAACCAAACGCATTGAAGACGCAGCTCATACGCCGTATATACGCGGAGGACAGTTCATGGTTTTTTGATAAAAAAACCAAATTGATTCGAATGCGTCTCCTCGACAATAAAACCAACAAGGAGCGTCGAATATAGGGTTTCCCACCAATGATCCTTAATTCAAATCGATTAATAAGGTTTTTATTTAGGTATTCAAAGTAAACACCCAATACGCTTTACATACGCGACGCATACGCATCTCATACGCCTCCTATACGCAGCGAACAGTTCATGATTTTTTGATAAAAAAATCAAATTAACTAGAATTTAAATGATTCGATGCAATCTTTTGGTATGAATCAATCAAATACTCATTTTAGCATCGTTTTAAAATGATTTGAGTTAATTCCTCAATGAGACTTGTTGTTTGTGTATACCCTTGTGCTACACAAGTGATGGTTCTAGAGTGTGGGTGTTATGCTCCTATGGTGGAGCATTCATTAGAGTATGTGGAGGAGAGTCAAATTCATTCGAATGCGTCCCCTCGACAATAAAACCAGCAATGAGCATCGAATATAGGGTTTCCCACCAATGATCCTTAATTCAAATCGATTAAGGAGCTTTTTATTTAGGTATTCAAAGTACGGACCCAATACGCTTTACATACGCGACGCATACGCATCTCATACGCCTCCTATACACAGCGAACAGTTCATGGTTTTTTGATAAAAAAAATCAAATTAACTAGAATTTAAATGATTCGATGCAATCTTTCGGTATGAATCAATCAAATACTCATTTTAGCATCGTTTTAAAATGATTTAAGAGAATTCCTCAATGAGACTTATTGTTTGTGTATACCCTTATGCTACACAAGTGATGGTTCTAGAGTGTGAGTGTTATGCTCCTATGGTGGAGCATTCATTAGAGTATGTGGAGGAGAGTCAAATTCATTCGAATGCGTCTCCTCGACAATAAAACCAGTAAGGAGCGTCGAATATAGGGTTTCCCACCAATGATCCTTAATTCAAATCGATTAAGGAGATTTTTATTTAGGTATTCAAAGTACGCACCCAATACGCTTTACATATGCGACGCATACGCATCTCATACGCCTCCTATACGCAGCGAACAGTTCATGGTATTTTTATAAAAAATCAAATTAACTAGAATTTAAATGATTCGATGCAATCTTTCGGTATGAATCAACCAAATACTTATTTTAGCATCGTTTTAAAATGATTTGAGAGAATTCCTCAATGATACTTGTTGTTTGTGTATACCCTTGTGCTACACAAGTGATGGTTCTAGAGTGTGGGTGTTATGCTCCTATGGTGGAGCATTCATTAGAGTATGTGGAGGAGAGTCAAATTCATTCGAATGCATCTCCTCGACAATAAAACCAGCAAGGAGCGTCGAATATAGGGTTTCCCACCAATGATCCTTAATTCAAATCGATTAAGGAGGTTTTTATTTAGGTATTCAAAGTACGCACCCAATACGCTTTACATACGCGACGCATACGCATCTCATACGCCTTCTATACACAGCGAACAGTTCATGGTTTTTTGATAAAAAAATCAAATTAACTAGAATTTAAATGATTCGATGCAATCTTTCGGTATGAATCAATCAAATACTCATTTTAGCATCATTTTAAAATGATTTGAGAGAATTCCTCAATGAGACTTGTTGTTTATGTATACCCTTGTGCTACACAAGTGATGGTTCTAGAGTGTGGGTGTTATGCTCCTATGGTGGAGCATTCATTATAGTATATGGAGGAGAGTCAAATTCATTCGAATGCATCTCCTCGACAATAAAACCAGCAAGGAGAGTCGTATATAGGGTTTCCCACCAATGATCCTTAATTCAAATCGATTAAGGAGGTTTTTATTTAGGTATTCAAAGTACGCACCCAATACGCTTTACATACGCGACGCATACGCATCTCATACGCCTTCTATACGCAGAGAACATTTCATGGTTTTTTGATAAAAAGTTCAAATTATTACGCCAACCTCGATAGCATCGTTTTTATAGTGAACAATAAATTCATTCAAAGCAATAATGTTACTTAAATGAAATTAAGGAGATCATAAATTCATAATGTGTTAAAATTATTTAGTAATAATGGAAAATAGATTGCATTATTATTCAAAAGGGTAGAGAGAATAATTTCTTAATCGATTTAAATGAAGGATCAATGGTGAGAAACTTTGAAAATACGATCTATATATGTTTTTATACGAGCTGTATACGCGCTGTATACACGTTGTATACACACTGTATACACGCTATATACGCGTTGTATACGCGCTATATACGCAGGACATACACAAATTAAAATTGACATCTAAAACAAATATTCTTACAAATTAATATCCATCAACAAATATTCTTACAAATAAATATCTATCATATAAATATTCTTATAACATAGATTTTTCTGTTTTAATGATATCCATCATCAACTTCAGGTATGTTGCTGATGGCTTTTTGGAACGTACACCTGTTATGTGTTCCTCACTGAAGCATTTGGGTATGCTTGTGAAATTAGAATGCTTTGCTCGCTTTACTGATTGTTTAGTGAACGGTTCCCCGGCTGTGAAATCGTCTGTCATGCACTCAGGCATGCTGGTGAATTGCTGTACTGATGCCTGACTAGACGGGCATGCTTGTGATATAAAATCCTCCGTGAAGCATTCGGGCATTCTTGTGAAATTGTACTGCTTAGCTGGATATGCTTGACTGGAATGTACAGCATTTATGAAGTCCTCAGTGAAGCATTCGGGCATGCTTGTGAAATTACACTGTTGATCTGATGGTTGCTTGGAGTGTACAGAATTTATGAAGTCCTCAGTTAAGCATTCGGGCATGCTTGAAGGAGTCTCAATTTTTGTTGTGTTTTTCTTCATTGGTGGTTTCCCTATTAAAAAAATTAATAACAATATGTCAAAATAGGCAATAAATAAAATTATTCAGAAAATAAAATATCACACTCTTTGTCTTCTTTTCCCAGTGGCTTTTCAGCCTAGCATTGGATATGCCTTTAGACCTACGCTTTAGAGGGTCTTTCAGTTGTACACTACCACCCTGTGTAGTCTTGTATGTCTTTCTCTTCCCAAAAACAACCAAATCGAGTTTTTCAGATGTATCGTTCATCGCAGCCATTAGGAATTCTTCACCACCCTCATTCAGCTGCGCTCGTGTGCTCATTTCATATGCAAACCTGCTGATATAATTTCTGAATATGAATCCACCACTAGCTTCAGAGCTATTCTGAGAATTTTCTTTCAAATTTAGACCATAATATATATCTTATCATGCTCGTGCTGACCATCGCAACAGTAGGTACTTCTCGGGGATTTTCCCAATAGCTATTTGCTTCAAAACTATTATGCAGTGAGAACACAATATACCCATCATTTCAAACTTTCTGCAGGAGCATTGAATGTTATCATTTTGTGCATCAAAATCAACAACCCATGGTTTAGAGTGATCCTTGGTTTCTGTGTAATAGACAAAAAATTTAGAAGAATCACTAGAATCAAGCTCTACACTCATTACACCTACACCTTGTAAAAATACTTGTTCAAAAAATGAATATAGTTTCTTTGAATAAAATTGAGCAGCTTGCTTTAATATTGAGCAGTTTTTTATTACAGGTTCTATTTCGGAGTGGTTGCATCTATAATCCTCATCCTGTTCATTCTGGTGCCAATTCCTCATCAACTTCTCTAAACCCAAAAAGTAATCAGTTATAGAACTTGTGGGCTTATCCCAGCATCTGTCATTGCTTTAAGAACAGAAGCTTTTTCATCACACATATTTCTGCATGATCTAAGAAGATGTCGGTCTTCTGGCCTAGGCAAATCATGATTGTGATTTTCAATAAATTTTTTCACCTTCTAATATCCAGCTTCATCCACTGTAAACCTAACCATAGCTAGACAACTAGTTCGAGTATCTGATCTTCGATATTTCCTTTGGATATTAAGATCACGCAACTTCTTGAAACCAGCTTTTGAACAAACAAAGTCCTTGGATTTTAAATTTCTGGAATTTGGCCAGTAACTGTGATGATCCTTACGAACACTAAAACCAAGATTATATCCATAAGAATGATAAGCCTCGTATGCCTCTTTCTCATTAACATAAACATCCTGAGAAATACGCATTAAGTGAATGGTAAAATACGCAACCAATACGCAAAAGATAAGCAGCAATTAAGCAACACAATACGCAATAAAAACCCAACATATGCGCAATGTATACGCAGAAAATATTCAAAGCATATCAAACAGATACGCAATACATACGCAAATAATACGCAACAAAACTTTGAAATAAGAAAATCGAACTACAAAATCCTTATTGTAGCCTAGATCAATAATGCTTTAGAATAAGAGAACATCGAGTATTCTTTTTAAATCAATTACAATTTACATTATGCACATTGTTGATAAAAAAACACATCTTTGGTAAACACAGTAAATGCACAAAGAAAACTTGGAAGGAGGCGAACTTTACCGAGATGCTGAACTTTTCGTCCAGTCCCACTGGTTCTACGTGTTCTGCTTCATGTGCGCTTGTTTCCGGGACGTCGGCATTCTCCAGGTTATCGGCTTCCTCTGAGACCTGCGAAAATATTGTCTGCTCATAAAAACCAACATCCTCCTCCAGATCAATCTCCATCTTCATCAGCATTTTCTCTGCTAAATTTTTTGATTCTCAGCGAAAATTTTGACTCTAAGCATTATATATTGCGGTGATTCGCGCGCGCCTTAAATTCTGAAAAAAGAAGCGCCAACCTAAATCTCCTGGGTCGGGCTGGAAGACGGGTCGGGTTTACGAGGTTTACGCAAGTCAATTGACTGTTTAACCCTTTCCACGTAAGCAACCGAACACATCGTTGTGATCGGATTCCACACACAATAATTTCTCCAGACCGAGGACCATGCAGGCGTGGATGATGCGGACAGACGATGCAGGCAGCACGGACACAAGCAGGTGCTGCAAGACAACGCAGGCGGCACTAACCAACTGACTAACGGGGATAGCGACGCAAATGCGAGGCTCGTTAAGAGGTTCAAATTGCGGCTCGACGAGCTCATGTTCCCTTGTCGAGTCGAGCTCGAGCTCGATTTTTGGCAGTCAAGTTTGGCATGAACACCCCCTGACTCGAGCTCGGCTCGACTCGTTTGCACCTCTACTACGGATTCTCAGCCTCAAATTATTAGGTGCGGACATCGAACGTAGAGATACATTCGGACATCCATTTAAAATTTGATGCGTGGAGTGTATTTTGGTTGCACTTTTTTTGCATTTTAGTTGCGCTTTACCTGCATTTTAGTTGCGCTTTACCTGCATTTTACCTGCACTTTGGCTACACTTTTGGTGTGTTTGGATTAAAGTTCCGCGGACACTTTAAATATATAAAGTAAAAAATAAATCTAATTGAATATCCACGTGTCCACTCCATGTGTCAACATTTTATTGGAGTCCGGACGTACCTCTACGTCCGATGTCCGCACCTAATAATTTTCCAATAATTAGGGGTGTCAAAATTGGTTGTGGTGTGGGGTTCAGGTCAAATCTTATTCTGATCTGTCAATGTTAAACAAGACTTGAATTCGATCCATTTTTATAAATGGATCAGAAATTTCAATCAGAATCTTACTTGTTGGATTTTCAGGTTGAGCCGACCCAACACGAAATCACAGGAGAAAAAGTTTACCTTCGCAACGAGTGAGCTTCTGTCATTGTTACTTCTGATCTAACAAACGGCGAGTTGTCATGACTTTTGATGGCTTCTCCGTGCTCTTATCCTCCCTCATTCACGATCCCGCCTTCCCCACCGGCAACTCTGTTACGGCTGTCAGCATATGCAATGTCACTCATCGTGAGTCCGTCTTCCTCCTTGCCCTCCTCTGCTCCCCACAACCTGACGCTGGTGCCAATCACCTCCTCAAAACTATTGCTCACATCACTTGTCGCCTCGAGGATGAAGGACCCCTCATCGGACCCTCCATACGCAACGCTTTCGACTTGCTTGCAACGAAGGAACGGGTTAGGCAAAGGAATGGGATAGGTAATGAGGCGTTGAAGGAACGAGTTGAAGTCGAATGAAAGTGTTAGTTTCGGGTTGAAGTCAAGTTTTTAGGTTGACCCGAATTAGGCCCGTTAATTTCTCAAATGGATTGACCCTAATCCAAATTTTTTTGGGTCAGGTACGAGTCGAATTTTCGTGTCATGTCAAATATTGACACCCCTACAACCAATGCATAATAATAGGCCTAGTTAGAAACTGTAATTATAAGTAAAATCACTTAAAATTTCATGGGGACTACACAAGAGAAATATTTTCCTAATCCAATTTTGTAGCATGAGTTAATACATAGTTTATAGAAAATTGAATGTATAGTACATTAAAATATGTAAGTAATATTTAGCTCTTGAGGTCTAGCCAACAATATTGATTGGATTATAAATTTATCTTCTTGTCAAATACAAATCTCAATGGTCTCAATGCATGTGAAATTTGATTGATAACTTCCATAATGTTTTTTAATGGATAAATAAATTTTGTATTTTATAAAATAATAGCGACAATAAATATATGTTTATGTTGATTTCAATATCACCAAAATACAAACATCTGTGGGCTTTAAAATCAGATATATTTGATCTAGGGATTTGATTGCCTTCCTTCTCCTTTATGACTAGGGGTGTGATAACAAAATGTCATCAGTATGACAATGACAACCTGATGTAACTTTCATTGGTCAAGGGGTCGACTAATTGGCTCTTTAATATGCTCCCGTCATGATTGTTTCACCCACACCCAACATAAATTGGGTGAAAACATAGGTCATTATTCTACACTTTAAAAATATAGATTGTGTCACACCTCACACCCAACATAATGCAACCCCTACACGTCAACGAGTCATGCTAAATTGGGTGAAAAAAAAAAGAGAACATTATTTGCTTCCAGCATCCAATATATCACACATTCACATATACATACAAATTTTCCCCTCAAATCAAGATCATCAAATATTTTGCTCACATACACATAGATTCATTAAGTATATTATAGAATAATATACATTGAATGAAAGCAATGAGCATTTATTTGCAATTATTTATATATTTGAAGCCTGAAATGATCAATGTATAGTTTTGGATTATTTTCATTTACAACTTTGAAACATACATACTTGAATCATGATTACAAAAAATGTTATTTAAATTAAAATAGCATTCAAAATGATCCATTTTTCAATACTTCTTGCCCTTCCTTTAGGACATTAAAACATGTAGGTACAATTATGGTTAGTACAGGACCAGGCATTTCACACAGAACTTACCACATAGTTAAATAAATAAAAAAGAAGGATAATATGCAACGTAAATAATTAAATCATTTCATGGCCATATTCATGTTCATGCATGTCAATTCATAATCATATCCATATTTATAACACATCATATCACTAGCAAGCATATATGCAAAACCAAATATTTAGATCTTGTTACTTCACTTATATAAGCATGTTAGGGTAAGCATATAAGCAAGTAAAGTATATATCATAATTAAAAATTTTATTCCAAGTAAATCATGAATTGGTCTAAGCTTTATAACCCAACCTGGCTCATTAGGTAATGAGCCAACTCATTTTAATCATTAATATAAAATAGATTTAAAATATTTTAAAGTAAAATACATTTTCAAATTATTACAAATTGAGGTTTAGGTAAAAATTTATAAAAATACTAAAAATAAATCTATCTCTTCCCCCTTATCTCGACTAATTTTATACTATTTCTCCATTAATTTCTCATTCTTTTATTATTTTATTATAGTAGATGCTTCTATCAGAATCATCTTCTCTCTTACATAATAAATGAGCAGCCTTATAAAATATTTCAAGCTCAAATAATTGAGCTCGAGCTTGAACACAAACTCTATTAATTTATTATGCTGAACCTCAATTGTGCAGCCTCAAGCTCGATTCTACTCGTTTTCACTCTTACTAGAGGCATAAATTAGAGAACTCCTTATGAGAAAACTTGGAAGGGTTAAGCTTTATTTGACTAAAAACATGTTATGTATTATATTTAATAAACTCCCAAACATAATTAAGATATTACCATTTTTATAGTTGGTAATTAGATAGATTTCAATGATGTCATCATTGTAAAGATTCTTGCTCTATAGTTGTATAGCATCAAAAAGGTGATTAGCACTTTGGTAGATGATAGATTGGAGGCACCATAAAACTCTCCTACTTTTAGTCACTTGAGGCTTAATTGGCTTGTTGATTTAAGCATGTCTCATTCAAGTATCGCTTAAATGATTCATGTAAAATTAATGTTTTATATTATACATGCTCATTATAGATCTCCTTCATTACCTCTTTGTTTCAGCATCACTCTAAATTATTAAAAATGAATTATTTCAACTTCTCACCCCAATTTAACTTCTTATTAAGACTATAAAGGTGGTGGAAATCATCCATATAGTAATCATGATCTTTATAAAAGGCATAATTTATTGGGAGCGCTATGAGTAGAAGGCATTGTGTATTGATGGTGGATGGTGAAAATACTCATTATCATGGATAACATCCACTAACTCTATCAAAAATGCTTATTGAAGAGTATCTACCAGTACTTCTAATGTTTAGGCAACCTCTCCTTTTTTTTAAATGATCATAAGTTGTTATGCTTATAATTTTTTTTTAAGGATAATATCATATATAGTGTTATAACTTGTCAACTAATTTAAATTGATGTTACTGCACCTTATTTTGATGTTTCAAAGGATGTCATTGTGAATTCATTATAGAACCATAATTAAAATCCTTTGAAGTCAAAGTGATATAGGGCATGTGCAACATTAGTATAGTACAAGATAACATATCAAAGTAAATAATCTTTAAGTTATTATTATAATTTTTTTTATTTTATTTTGAATTTCCATTTGAATGGAAATTGTTAGTGGTGGAAAATTATTTAAAATTCTCAGTGAAATCTAAGTTAGCTTTTTAGTCAAAGTTCAAGGGAAACAATGCCATGCCACCTTACCACTTCATCAAAGTTTGAATTTGTTGAATCTTTATTTTTTTGGTCGATGATGCCCAACTGTACTTTATTAACCTACATGTTAGCATATTGTATGCAAGGATGATGAAGCTATAGAGGATGTAAAGAGAGAAGATGAATTTGGTGTTGCAAATTTGAGTTTATGGATTAGACTATTGATGATAACAAACATTCATAATTGTCTGTGACTGCTTTGCCTACTAACTTTTCAGGTCCACAAGATCGAATACAACTCAAGCCAGCTCAAGATTGGGTAGATTTAGTTTGAGTCAGTTTGTAATTTTTTATTTCTTGAGTCCATTGTAAAAGTGGTTCCTGATGCTAAGTAACCTTGCACACACACACTTGAGGGTTTTTCTATTATTTTTCTATTTTGAGTACATCGTCCTGGACGATGTTCATATCAAACAGGATGATCCGACTAAAAATAAAAATCTTAATTAGGGCATCATGGTTAAGGCAGCCGTCATTAAGCACATCGTCTTAGACGATCCCTGTATCGGCCAGGACGATAGGCTCAAATCAGAAAGAATCAGCCGCCATATCTATTTAGGTAAGATTTATTTTTGAACATCGGCCAGGCTGATTCATTACATCGGCCTAAATGATTTTACACAATTATGCCTAAATTAATCTGGTAATTAAGGAAAGCAATTAAGGCTTGATTGATATGATTACATCATCCTAGATGATCACAGGATCGTCCGGGACGATCAGTTCAAAAATCCTTAATTTCTCCTAGACGATCAAACATCGTCCAGCTCTTTTTCGAGCGATGTTTCAGATGATTTTCCTTGGTTTTGAACTAATCGTCTGGGACGATCGTGAGATCAGCCTGGACGATCAAGTTAATTTTGGATCGTCCAGACTTCCTTTCCGAGCGATTGTCTAGTCGATAATCTACGATTTGAACTAGTCATATAAGACAATATTTTATCATCCTGCATGATGTGAACAAAATCTCTTATGATCATCCCATATCGTACAGGTTGATTGAGCTTGATTTGTACTGATCGTACAGGACGATAGAAATATCTTTATGGATGATACTGTTAGTTCTTGAAATTATATTTAAAGGACCCAAATTTCTCATACTTAAGAACTTGAGTGCTGCTGTCTTGACCTGAGAGAGCCTAGGGAGAGGGAGAGAGAGAGAGAGAGGAACTTGTGAGGGGGAGTTTGTGAGAGGGTTCACAAAGGTTGCTCCAAGTAAGGTTCCAAGTCATCTTCTCCGTTCTTCATCCTTCATCCTTGGGAGGTTCTTGGGAGGTCTACTTTAGCAAAAGGTAAGGGTTCTCTACCCGCTTCAGGAGAAAGCAAAAGGAGTCGGTTCTTTGCTCGCTTCAGGAGGAATCAAAAGGAGTCAGTTCTCTGCCGCACCGGGGTTGGTGAAAAAGAGTCTGTTGTAAAGGCTTCTCCGCCTAGCTGTGGGAGCTAAAAGAGAGACACTTAGTTAGTGCAATACTTGAAGGGTGCCTCCGACGAGTGGACGTAGGTCAAGGTTTGACCGAACCACCATAAAATTGGTGTGATCTTTCTTCATTTTATTTCCGCATTTAATTTCCGCATCTGTTATTCTTTATGGTGAATTATTTTGTGCTTTGCTTAAGAAAGATTTTTTAAAATACCAATTCATCCCCCCTCTTGGTTAGCCTCGGGTTAGTTCCTAAGTGCTTAACATCCCTAACAAACTTTCAAGTGGTATCAGAGCGGGATTTATAAAATTTAATTTGAAAACTTTTTGAATTTTTGATCCATTGCTAACTCTAGTAATCGTAATACTACGGAAGGGTATTTTATTACCCGACCACCTTTGTTTGATAATATTCCTTTTGATTTTTGAAAAACTCGCATGTCTACATTTTTACAATCAATTGATTATCGCATGTAAATGCTTGTTAAGGATTGTTATACACCTCCAACTGGAAAATTGAATGGGGTTATTGTTCCACTTCCTTTTCCTGAATGGACTCTAGATGATAGGGATCTTGCGCAACTTAATGCAAAATGTCTGAACTACTTTTGCTGTGCTTTAAAATATTATATTACATGCGTGTTTCAACTTGCACAACTGGTAAAGAGATTTGAGATAAATTATGTATCACTTATGAAGGAACCAAAAAAGTTAAGCAATCTCGTTTGAATATTTTATTGCATGATTACAAACTTTTTTCATGAAACCTAATAAAATGATTCCTGAAATGTATATAATGTTTACTCATATTATTACTTCATTGCATGTATTAGGAAGAGAACTTTCTAACTATGAAAAAGTAAATAAAATCTTAAGATGTTTGCCTTCCTCTTTTGATGCAAAAATTACTGCAATATCTGAATCTAAAGATTTAAATACATATTCGATAGATAACTTACTTGGTTTATTCATTTCTTATAAGCAAGGGGTGAACCAAAAAAATCTTGATGCATGTGGGAGGAAGAAGGAGAAAATAGTGGCACTTAAGGCGAACGACTCAAACACTGACTGCTCCGTGTCTAAAAGCGATGATTTTGCCTTAATCACGAGGCAATTTAAGAGCTTTCTAAGGAAGAAGCATAAGAATCATCAGAAGTGGAATAAATATAAGGGTAACAAAATTTTGAGAATTCTAATGATACAATTTGTTTTAAATGCAGGAATCCAGGACATTTTAAAGCAGATTGCCCTACACTCAAGTCTCACCCAAGCAAGGGAAAGGGTGAGGAGAAACCCAATTCTAAGAAGGACAAGAAGAGATTCCAAAAGGCGTTCTGGGTTGATTTTGCATCAGACTCCTCTGAGACTGAACATGAAGATGAGACAACCAACTTGTGCTTAATGATAGACAATAATCTTGCTCAAAGTGACCAAGAAGAGGTATGTGAACCAACTTATGATTAATTATTAGAAATTTGTGAGCACATGCATGCATCATATAAAAAACTCAAGAAAACTCATGCTAGTTTGAAATTAAAATTTTTAAATTTACAAAAAGAGTATGAAATTCTTCTTAAAGATCATTCTTCAATTGATACTAATCACACGGCTTTACTTGATGAGTTTGATACATTAAACAAAAAATATACTGATTTATCTAATGCCCATAATTATTTAAAATCACCCCATACTGATTTAGAAAAAGAATATAAAAAATTAGAAAATCTAAAAGCTTTTGAAAATAAAAAACTTTCATTTCATGCATCACATAAAAAGCATCACCATAGATTAATGCATCATTTTTCTGAAATTAGATATTTTTCATGTGGCATGTTAGGACACATTGCACACACTTACACCATTCATCATAGTTCAGATTGGGTCTGGAGACCCAAGTTACATGATTCACAACATGCATTGCATTCTATATTCCATAAGAAGGAACCCAAATATGTTTGGATTCCTAAATCTTACATTTGATAATTTTATAGGCAAGCTCTCACAAAAGGCCTCGTGACAGCATGTGGTACCTGGACAGAGGATGCTCTCGACATACGACTAGCGATGCCAATCAATTCATTTTGCTGGAGACCAGGATAGGAGGCAAGGTGACTCTTGGAGACAACAACACCATGAAGGTGATAGGCTCAGGTATAATTGGTAATTCCAAGAACCTTTTGATTGAAAATATTTTGCTTATAGATGGACTGAAACACAACTTGCTCAGCATCAGTCAGCTTTGCGACAAGGGCTTCATCATAAAT
Source organism: Dendrobium huoshanense (assembly GCA_016618105.1). NCBI lineage: Eukaryota > Viridiplantae > Streptophyta > Magnoliopsida > Asparagales > Orchidaceae > Dendrobium > Dendrobium huoshanense. The sequence goes on from CM028346.1 coordinate 6,339,375, forward strand.
TTTTTGGCAAATTCATACATTATCAGCTTAAATAATAATACTGTTTTGCAGGGAAAGTGAATCAACAATGTTTACATGCTTGATTTAAATAACATTGAATGTGCTGCTTTATTTTGTTTTAAAACTATTGTTGATGATTCATGGTTGTGGCATAGGATATTATGTCATGCTAGTTTGAAAACTCTTAGGAAAGTATCCACAAAAGACCTAATTAGAGGTGTCCACAAGCTTAAGTTTTCAAAAGACCACCTTTGTGATGCCTGGCAATTAGGAAAGCAACTCCACTCCTCTTTTCACTCTATTAAGAACATTAGCACCTCTACACCTTTAGAAGTCCTTTACATGGATTTGTTTGGACCCATTAGCACTTTCAGCTTGGGAAGGGAAAGTCTATGGTTTTGTGATTGTTGATGACTACTCAAGGTTTACTTGGATTAGATTTCTATCACACAAAAATGAGTCTTTTGATGAGTTTAGAGCCTTCTTCACTTGGATTCAGAAAAAGCTAGGTTGTGAGATCTTGACCATCCATAGTGACCATGGGGGAGAGTTTGAAAATGAGAGATTAAGAGATTTTTGTGAGGACAAGGAGATTAGCCATAACTTCTCAGCTCCTAGGACCCCTCAATAGAACGGGGTAGCTGAAAGGAAGAACCAGACCTTAATGGAAGATGCAAGAGCCATGCTTACTGAGTATTCACTTCCAAAATACTTTTAGGCTAAAGCGGTTAACACATCTTGTTATGTGTTGAATATGGTGAATGTTAGAGCCAAATTAGATAAGACACCCTATGAGATCCTTATGGGTAGGACACCCAATCTTTTCCACCTTCATGTCTTTGGTTGTAAAGTTTTCATTCACAATAATGAGAAGTCTCACTTAGGAAAATTTGACCCAAAATCTGATGGAGTGTTCTTAAGATATTCTAGTGTTGGGAAGTCTTTGAGGGTGTTTAATAAGAGGATTTTGGTGGTGAAGGAAATTACTCATGTAGTGTTTGATGAGTATGATCCTAGAAAGCCTAGAGTTGAGGATGAAGATGATGTTGGAGAGATTACCACTGGAGTAGAAAATTTAGAGAAGAGGGCAGAGCACCAAAACACTGAAGGAGTAGGAGAGGTTATCCAAGGAGTAGAAAATATAGATCTGGAGGAAAGGGTTGAACCTTCACACACTTTGCCTAGATATTGGAGATACTCTTTGAGTCACCCTAAAGATCTGATCTTAGGAGACCCTTCTGATGGAGTTAGGATTAGACATGGACTTCGGAAGGAAGTGAACCACTATGCCTTTATCTCAATGACTGAACCCCCCAACATAAACCAAGCCCTTTATGATGAATTTTGGATCTTAGCCATCCAGGAGGAGTTGAACTAGATTGTTAGGAATGATATTTGGGAGCTTGCAGAAAGACCTAAGGGACAAAGTATAGTTGGAACCAAGTGAGTCTTTAAGAATAAGGTGAATAATTCTGGAGTGGTGGTTAGGAATAAGGCAAGATTAGTGACTAAGGGGTATAACCAAATAAAAGGGATAGATTTTGAGGAGACTTTTGCCCCTGTAGTTAGATTGGAAGCCATTAAAGTGCTATTAGCCTTTGTCTGTTATAAGGGATTTAATCTTTTTCAAATGGATATTAAAAGTGCCTTTTAAAAAAAAAAGAAATAAAAGAGGTTGTGTTTGTAGAACAACCCCCAGGTTTTGAGAATTCTCAATTTCCAATTCATATTTTCAAATTAAAAAAGGCCTTATATGGATTAAAACAGGCACCTAGAGCTTGGTATAAGAGACTTACCACATTTTTACTAGAAAGGGAGTTTGTTAAGGGGAGCGTAGACACCACCCTTTTCTTGAGAAAAGTAGGAGATGATTTACTCATTATTCAGATCTATATTGATGATATACTTTTTGGATCTTCTAATAAATGGCTATGTGTTGATGTTTCTGAAACAATGAGTAAGGAATTTGAGATGAGTATGATGGGAGAGTTGTATTACTTTTTGGAGTTTAGTATAAATTAAATGGATGATGGAGCCTTTCTGAATCAATCAAAATACATAAGGGACATCTGAAGAAGTATGAAATGGACAAAGCCAAGCCAATTAATACTCCCATGACCTTAAGAATTCAGTTGAACAAAGACACAAATGGAAAATCAGTTGATCAAAAGAAGTACAGAGGGATGATTGGATTTTTACTTTACATGACTGCTAGTCGACCCAATATAATGTTTAGCATTTGTCTTTGTTCTAGATTTCAAGCTGACCCTAAGGAATCCCACCTGACTACAGTTAAAAGAATTATTAGATATCTTTTAGGGACCCAAAACTTAGGAATTTGGTACCCTGGGCACAACACTTCTTTTGAGATTATTGGATATTTTGATTCTAATTTTGTAGGATGTAAGGTGGATAGAAAAAGCACTTATGGAACTTAACAATTCATAGGATAGTCTTTAGTCTCCTGGTTTAGTAGAAAGCAAAACTCTGTTGCACTTTCCACTGATGAAGCCGAGTACATTGCTTTAGGAAGTTGTGTGGCACAAGTCCTTTGGTTAAAATAGCAAGTACTGGATTTAGGATTACCTGTAGAAACCATCTTAATTCTTTGGGAAAAGACTAGCACCATCTGTATTTCTAAGAATCCTATCCAATATTCAAGAATTAAGTACATTGACATAAGGCATCACTTTATTAGAAACCATGTGACTAAGGGAGATATTGAGTTACATCATGTGGCGACTGAGAATCAACTGGCTGACATATTTACTAAACCTCTAGCCTTCGATACTTTCAGCACTTTAAGGACCAGATTGGGTGTGATTGATATTAATGCATGAACTTGATTTCTACTGATATTTTATCTGTTGATTACGCTGATTTATTTTAGGTAGTTTTGTTGTTGTCTATTTTTTTAGTTGTTTTCCTTGCTTTTGGTACTTTAGTTTTCGTATGCCTTAATTTGTTTTTCTAATCATCGCTGAATTGATATCTTATGTCTTATTTTTGTCTTTTTAAAAATTTATAGTTAATGTTTTACATCTCTTAATCTGCTAAAGCCTAAAGGGTAAAGACACCATTGATTGTGTCTCTTTCTCTAACATATTTTGCTAGTAAAATTTTCTTTTTTAAACAAAAGTCTATCTCAAATTAATAACTGGATTTTGCAATTGAGATTTTTTCTACATTGCTACAGTAATCTAGCTTATAATTATAATAATCAAAGTTTTTTTACTTCAAGATTTTTCGTTATCCTGTCATTGCATCTCTCATATGATTTTTTAATTCTGTTTTGTGGGTTATTCTTCCCTATATTAGAGAGTGGGTTTTTCTTCTCTAATATCTAGAAGATATACTCACAACTAAGAATATTTAAGAGTTTTTGGAAAGAATCTAGCTTGCAAAAAATAAAAAAAAGTGATCAATGATGCCGAAAGCAAAAGATGCGCAATGATGCCATATATATATACACACACACACACACACACACACACACACACACACAAAGTGTATAAAAAACCAAAAGATGCGTAAAGTGCGTCATTCGATGGACAATAGGCATAAAATGTTCCCATAAAAAAGCAAGCTATCTTCCTTTCTTCCAACTCTTAAAAATTAGAAGATTTTATGTATCACTTGAGATTTTCAAGGACTTGATTTCGAATTTTGCTATTGTAACAAACTAGTTTGATATATTAGTCTATAAGATATTTTTCTGAAACTAAGTCTTGATCGGATCTCCTTTTTTTATCCAAATGATTTTTCTGAGTTAGGCCTTTTGATTTCAAAAGATGATTTTACCCTAAAAGAAGTCCGAGCTTAGGGTTAACATGATCAGATATTTCACCATTTTTTAGATTTTTGATGTTGTTAATTCATTAACTTGCAAATTTTTAAAATCAATCACATGGAGACTATATCATGTTCATGCTTTGATTAAAAAATAAATAAATAAATAAAATACAATAAAATATTTTATTTCTTTGCTAGTTTTTATGCCTTTTTCTGTGATTTATCGTTGTTATTTTTAGTTGAGTTTATTATTTTTGGGCTTTCTCTGAACATCTCCATCCTTCTTCTGATTTCAAAATTTTTGTCACATCGTCCTGAACAATATTAATATCGTCCTAGACATCTTTCTTTAAAAACTCTATATGCTGAATATTTTGACTTTTTTTGCTCTTCATTGTCCTGGACGATCCATTATCATCCTGGATGATATGATTGTCCTAGACGATATGATCGTCCTCTGTTACAATCATCTTGATCATCATGGCCAATACATTTTTTGTCCTGGTCGATACGTTTATTAGTAATCGTGCCGTCCGATACACCAGTTCGTCCTGGACGATACACGTGTCAGCACATTTAAAATCAATAAATTTGCACGGGATGATCCATTTTTAAACAATCGTCCTTGACGATCCACTATTCGTCCTGGATGATACACGTGGCATATGATTTAAAATGTTTTAAATTTGGCCGGTACGATCCATTATTGAGCATCGTCTTTGACGATCCACATAATCGGCCTGGATGATCTGCTTTTTCAACGATCATTCGATCTGACTCCTCGGGATGATCGCCTGTGTATAATTATCCCGGATAATATCTAATCGTCTTGGACTATCAGACCTCCTTTTTGACTAATCGGTCAGTCGCAATAATTGCACTAGATCGTCTTGGATGATCCTGGGACCGGCCTTGACGATCTGGTCGATCCTTTAAATTCTGAGTCGTCCAACAATTATTTTCACACCAAAATTCTTCCTTTGGCTTATTCTTTCATGTTCCTTGCTATTCTCTACTAATGGATGGCGGCAAGCATTCCCGTCACATGTCTGGAGCTCCTTGAAGGGCATGTTTGACCCTCGATTTCGGGAGGCAGACGATCAGGCTGCCTACCACCAATACAAAATTTACAAATTACTCTCTCTAGATCAATCAATCCGAACTACCTCTCCTACCCGGTACTCGACCTTTTTACTCACACCTCTTTATATTTTATTCTCACTCTCGCAATTCCTTTTAATTCTGAACTTCGCTTTGAATTTTATGTCAACCTTCAAATCAATTCTACTTACACTGCTCTCACCTTGTATGTGAATTGACACCCTATCGAGATCACATACCAAGATTGTACATAATTGCTACAGCTTTCCACCACTGGGGGTAAGCTGCACACCTGTTTCTGATCCTGATTTTAACTGGGCTACAACCAATAACTTTCTTCATCACACCAATGCCCCTTTTTATGTTGGAGAGACTAGCTCTTTACTTAAAGATGCTAGGACAATCCAGCACATCCTTCACACCTCTGTGATTCCCAAAGCTGACGACCGAATCCATATCACGCTCATTCTTTCACTCACCACTTTTTACATCCTGGCCAATCATGAATTCAATGCAATCGACCTGATCTTTCACTACATCAAACATTTGACTGCTATTAGAGATCCAGGTCATAGAAGGAAGCCTAATCTTGCTCTAGGACACATCATTGCATATGTTCTAGAATCCAAATATAACCTTCAATATTCTGCTCCTCCCGACCTTCAGCCACCCTTCTACTCAAACAATTCCGTCAACGTCCTTCATAGTACTCATCTCCACTCAGGAGATGAGGAAGCTCAGGGGGCTGGGGAGGAGGAGGCTCTTGCTCCTCATCCTCCACATATTCCTCTCCTCCAACACTCTTAGCTGGATCAGTTGGTGGAGAGATTTGATCAGTGGGACACCCGCTTTGAGGTTTACGTTGCTGCACAGGAGCAGCAACATACCAAGGACATCATCTGCATGCAACATCAGCACGACCAGGACATGGCCTGGTTTGGATCTCCATTTGCCACATTGACCAGTTACTTTTCACCACCACCTCCTTCGTCTGATGATCAGGGTCCCTTGTTTCTTTAGTTTTCTTTGTTTATTATGTTATTTATTTGTAGTTTGTTCTTTCTTATGGTTGTTTTAGTTTCTATTCTGTCTTTTAGTTTCCTCCTCCTTTTTATGATGTCAAAAGGGGGAGTAGTCTGATGTACCTTGTACTTTATTTTTTTGAATTTAGTAAACTGCTTTTCATTATACTGTTGTCATTAGACTGTCATAACTACTTAGATTTTTTTGGCTGTATTTGCTATCATCAAAAAGGGAGAGATTGTTCCAAATATGAGTTTATGGATTAGACTTTTAATGATAGCAAACATTCATAATTGTTTGCGACTGCTTTGCCAACTAACTTTTTAGGTCCACAAGATCGAATGCAACTCAAGCTAGCTCAAGATTGGGTAGATTTAGTTTTTAGTCAGTTTGTAATTTTTCCTTTCTTGAGTCCATTGTAAAAGTGGTTCCTGATGCTAAGTAACCTTACACACACACACTTGAGGGTTTTTTTATTATTTTTCTATTTTGAGTACATCATCCTTGATGATGTTCATATCGGCCAGGATGATCCGACTAAAAATAGAAACCCTAATTAGGGCATCCTGGTTAAGGCAGTCGTCATTAAGCACATCATCCTAGACTATCCTTGTATCAGCCAGGACGATAGGCTTAAATATAAAAGAATCAACCGCTAGATCTATTTAGGTAAGATTTATTTTTGAACATTGGCCAGGTCAATCCATTACATCAGCCTAGACGATTTTACGTAATTATACCTAAATTAATCTGGTAGTTAAGGAAAATAATTAAGGCTTGATTGATATGATCACATCGTCTTGGACGATCAGTTCAAAAATCTTTGATTGCTCCTGGATGATCAAATATTGGCCAGCTCTTTTTCGAGCGATATTCTGGACGATTACCTTGGTTTTAAACTAATCATCCGAGATGATCATGAGATTGGCCCAAACGATCAAGCTAATTTTGGATCATCCAGACTTCCTTTCTAAGCGATTGTCTGGCCGATAATCTGTTATTTGAACTAATCGTACAGGACGATATTTTATCGTCCTGGATGATGTGAATAAAATCTCTTATGATCGTCAAATATCGTATATGCTGATTGAGCTTAATTTGTACTGATCATACAGAACGATAGAAATATTATCCTAGAAGACAATGTCGGTTCTTAAAATTCTATTTAAAGGACCCGAATTTTCTCATGCTTAAGAACTTGAATACTGTTGTCTTGACCTGAGAGAGCGGGAGAGGGAGAGAGAGAGAGAGAGAGAGAGAGAGAGAGAGAGAGAGAGAGAGAGAGAGAGAGAGAGAGAGAGAGAGAGAGAGAGAGAGAGAGAGAGAGAGAGAGAGAGAGAAACTTGTGAGGGGGAGTTTGTGAAAGGGTTCATAAAGGTTGCTCCAAGAAAGGTTCCAAGTCGTCTTCTCCGTTCTTCATCCTTCGTCCTTGGGAGGTTCTTGGGAGGTCTACTTCAGCAAAAGGTCAGGGTTCTCTGCCCACTTTAGGAGGAACCAAAAGGAGTCGGTTCTTTGCCCGCTTCAGGACGAAAGAAAAGGAGTCGGTTCTCTGCCCGCTTCAGGAGGAAGCAAAAGGAGTCGGTTATCTGCCGCATCGGGGTTGGTGAAAAAGACTCTATTGTAAAGGCTTCTCCACCTAGCTGTGGGAGCTAAAGGAGATACATTTAGTTAGTGCAATACTCGGAGGATGGTGCCTCCGAGGAGTGGACGTAGGTCAAGGTTTGACCGAACCACTATAAAACCTGTGTGATCTTTCTTTGTTTTATTTCCGCATTTAATTTCCACATTCGTTATTCTTTGTGGTGAATTGTTTTGTGCTTTGCTTAAGAAAGATTTTTTAAATACCAATTCACCCCCCCCCCCCCCCCCTCTTGGTTAGCCTCGGGCTAGTTCCTAAGGGCTTAACATCCTGAACGAACTTTCATTTGGACATAAAGTTTATTATCCCAGACATAAATATGATAATGACAACAATATATCTTTTAAATTTTAAAAGATAAGTTTTGACCTATAATAATAAAAATTTATTTCATGAGTCAATAAGTTTAAATTTTAAACTTTCTTCTTCATAACATAGATATTATTGTGTATTAATTATAATAATTTTTTCCTAATATTTGGGCATTATTGCAATTCCTTAAGAAAGTGACATATGTTGGTACAAGTGGAATTTTTGGAATTGTTAGGTGTGATTAAATGTGAATTTACTACTTTGAATCATGATGTGCTTGTATCACTTAAGATCGAATAGTCCCATCACTAGGTTTCTCTATAAATACTAGCTTTAACCTAGTAGATACCTACTCTAAAAGTGCTTTGAGGAAACTTAAAGGTGCAAAAGGAACATCAAGAGGGGGTGAATTGACTCTTTTAAGAACTTTTTTCTTTAAAACAAATGAGATGTATAGAAGCATTAAAGAGATTAAAATAATTGAAAAATAAAAACTAAAAGCAAATAAGGTTTTTTTATTATTAAACTTTTAGAAAAAAAAAATGTATTGTTTTTTCTTTTATGTATTTCAAAGTTCAACTAGAAATCATTCACCAAATACTTCTTTCATAAAGATAATCAAAATAAAATGAGAATGCAAAAAAAAAATATTGAGAGAAGTATAAAGTGCAAAAAAGTAAGAACACACAAAGTAGCTTTATAATAGTTTAGTCGATTTGACCTACATCCACTTCCTAAATGCCCTCCTTTTTGAGTATTGCACTAAGTTAGATTACTTCAGCATACAGCTAGGTGGAGAAGCTCTTCTCCCTTATTACAAGTGGAAGATGACCTTTAAGATGAATCAAGCTTCATCCAACAAGTTCTCACGTGAATCGTATGGTACAAAAATATATTATACATTATGATCGTTAATGATAATTTTATGTAATTAGAATCCTTAATCCTTGGAAGTAAATTAGGTTATTTTAATTAATGTTCATACAATATATACTAGTTTATATAGTACGATCAATTCAATTTTTAAATTTTAAATTTATCTAATTTAAGTAACTAAAATTTAATGATGGGTTTTTTTCAAAATAGTAGATCATCTTGTAAGATATGGTGGTCATACAATATGATTAATTATAACCAATTTAATTTAACCTAATTGAATTAAATATTTGTTAATTTATGTTTCAATAGATTATGCAATACAATTTGGATAATATAGTATAATTAATAAAAAAAATCAAATATTTAATTGTACTCCCTCTTGTATGTGTACATGGTTACTTAGCCAACATATACCTATTATAAAAAATTACTCAAAGAATAAAAAGTGCGAGCCCTATTAAACACATACTGATTCTTCACATACAATACGATGTGTGATGTGGCCTAGTGTTTTTAATGGTGGTCAAATTTTCATTATATCAAATAATTATATATACCACATTAAGTTCAGTGAAAATCATACATAAATAGGTAATAATGAATAACAAAGTTTTAATATTTACCTATCGCCAGCTTTAGTAAGAATTAATGTTCTAAGGATGTGCTGGATAATTTGGGCATCTAAGACTAATGTGCTGACTAAATGCAGGTGTTGATTCATGGCGGTGTTTCTAATAGTAAGGTTGACTTGAGTCCAATCATAATCACCTATATTACAAGGATCTTGAGGTTTGATATTAGTGGTATAAATGTGAAGAAGCTTATGAAAATCTTGGTAAGATATTTTTATAGGTTGTTTACAAATATATGATTGCAAAGAAATGCATCTTGAATTAATTTTAAGACCTGTAAAGTATTTGAAAAACATTTATAAGTGAAAGAAAAATGCATGTGTAAGAATGAACTAAAGTGTAGTACCAACGAACAAGTCTAATACTTGATAGTAAAGAATATATTGGTTAATAATCTTAGAGGGTGTGATTTATGCATCTCCTCAGCAGTTTGAATCTCTCATCAATTTGGGGGTGAGAGAAATTTCCTAGAAGTAGTTAGGGTTGCTTGCTGGCCATTAGGAATGCTAATGTGACAAGAATATGAAAGAAGAAAGATTGAAAGTGTGTGCTTGAAAGGAAGACATGTCCCTCGTTTTATAGCTTTAGTCCAACATAAATAGTGCAAAGACTTGGTCAAATTGTTCAATATGATCGATGGTCGTACGGTGTTATCTTCATCTTTTTGTTCATCACAAATTGTTAGTTGTACGATCGTGGACTATAGGGATAGTCCCATACGAGCAAGTTTTCATATAATATTATATGTAATAAAGGAGCATGCCAAACAAATTAAGTTCATCCCAATGGTTATTTCCACAAAATTTATTACTTCAATATGTTTTATTTCCTTAAAATGAATATATATATATGTAGAGAAAAAACAACAGGTCAAAATATGATTTTATATTGTCAAAACTTTTAGAAATTAGAATAAAGTATATGATAAGGTATTAAAAGTTATATGATAAAAATATCATAAAACCCAAGAAAAGTATATTTATCCATAATTTTTTATATAACTAATTGAATTGAAATAATATATATGAGTTCATAAATCTATTTTATTCTCTAAGAAATTCCTAAATGGCTTGATGGATAAAACATGAGCTTTGGCCTCCAAAATCTCCTCCTCTCTCTCTATCTTCTATGATAATTCTTGGGTGAGGTGTGTTTTGTAATTGGTTTAAGTTATTTTAATATTTAAAAAAACCACTAATTTGATGTGGCACCGTGGTATTAACCTCCTTGGCACAACAGTGCTTCCAAGAGAATCTTTTAAATTCTCCCATAATCTTATCTTTGGAGATATTGGCACCACAATGATGCCACCTAGTAGCATTATTGCAACTCAAGCTCATGAGTTTATGTTCTTGAAGATAACAAAAAATTGTGGCTTACATCCTTATATTTAATTGTATTTGTAATATATATTTATTTATGTGTATACTAATATTTTAGGAATGCCATGCACCATCCATAGGAGATTCGAGGCTCAATATTGGGTATAATAGGTTAAGTTTTTAAGATTTTTATAATATTCATTGATGAATTTTTTATTTCTTGAGTCAAGTTCTATAACGGTGTATGCTAGCTTGATGACCATGCACACACACACTCAAGGGGAGTGAGATTGAGTCAAAACTAGAAGTTCAATTTTTGAACTAATCGTATTGTATAATTTATATCATATTGTATGATCTAGATCATATATAATGATTAGTTATGATCATGAAAAAACCACTAATAATAATTTAGGCAAGATTTTGAATTTTATATTTTGTTCTAATCATTCAGAATGACGTATATCATAGTAGACAATTTTGAAAAATTATGCCTAAATTAATCTTGTGATTAGTCAATAGAATCTTCTTAATTTTAATATTTTGATCGTACTATATGATATGGATAGTACTGTATAATTAATAGAGATGATTTTGGTCATCCCATATTTCATCCTAGATGAAATATATTTTAATAGAACTAATCATCATGGATGATCTCGTGATCGTATTGGACAATCTGCGCTAAAACTTGAATTAATCGTACATGATAATGTTGATCATACTAGTTGAAATACTACATGAAATTCATCAATTACCGGCGGTCTGGACCCGTAATTCTCCAGCTGTTGGTATTAACAGCGGTTTACTCGGCGGTGTAATCGCTGATTTTTAAACAGACGACAGGCCGTTTAAACCGGCAAAAAATAAGTAGTAACCGCAATTTTTTTGGCACCATTTAAACCGGGAAAGGTTTATGGCGCCATTTATTCTGGTGGTTTTTAAACTGCCGATAAGCTGCCGGTATTTTTTAAAACTGTTGGAAAACAAGTAGTAACCGCTGTTGGTTCTAGTAAATAGGTTGTTAAACCTAAAGTTAATGTCCCGAGGCTAACCAAGAGGGGGGGGGGGTGAATTGGTAATTTAAAAAATTATACTTCTACTCTTGGATTTTTAGAAAACATTTTTAATTATTAATGCAAGTTAAATTTAAAGTTTTAAAAATAAACTTTTCAACCAGAGTAAACAACTTGCAATGAAATTAAATACAGAAGAAAAATAAGAAAGAACACACCAGATTTATAGTGGTTCGGTCAAACCTTGACCTACGTCCACTCCCCGGAGGCACCCTCCGAGTATTGCACTAATTCTACAAAGTGACTCTCCTTTTGCTCCCACAGCAAGGCGGAGAAGCCAGTACAAAATCACTTTCACCTTCCCCGGTGCGGAGGAGTAGCCGGGTTCTTTGACACCAAAAGAGATCTTCTTCTCATCAAAACTTCCCTCAAGACGACCCTTGAATCCGATGGTACTAAGGTGCAAGTTCGTCGGAGCAACCGTGTGAATATCCCCTTCACACTCCCTTGAAATCCCCTCCAAGGATCTTCTCCCTCTCAAACTCCAACCTTTCCTCTCTCCCTTTCAAGTTCTCTCTTCTAGTTTTCTCCCAAATAACGAAGACATAATGGTTGTCAAAGATACACTTTGTCGTCCTTTTACACTCTCCAAGTGTCGGCAGAGAACCGGACCAATGTTGTTGAACTTCACTTGAGAGCCTTCGACGGAGCAACCGTGTGAATATCCCCTCCACACTCCCTTGAAATCTCCTCCAAGGATCTTCTCCCTCTCAAGAGAAAACAACTCCAAAGGTACTTGTAATAGTTTCTAGGACTCCTTATATAGAAAGGACATGAAAAACCGTCCAAAAAACTGCTAAAAATATGTTTTTCTGCGCACCAGATCGTCCCGTACGAACCATTTGTTCATCTGTACGAACCAATTTCATCTTGGACGAAATTGGTTCATCCCGGGACGAAAAATTTCGTTCGGTACGAACAGTTATATCAAAAGTTGGTTCCAAAAACTGTAAAATGTTGCCAGAAATTGGCATAGTCGGTTCCCATCGTCCTGGACGAAATTTTTACGGAGAAACTCGTCCTGGGACGAAAAATGATTTCGTCTGGACGATCATTCCTTAGAAAAATTTTCCAGTTCAGTTCCTGTCCGTTCCATTGCTCTTACAAGGAGATAACTGATCTGATCGTCCCGTACGAACAATGTTCATCCCGTACGATCAGTACAAAAACTTTTTCAAGATCTCCTTTTTAAGTGTGTGTAAATTTATTCACTCAATTACAATCACTCCCTCTCAAATTTAATTTAAATAAAAAGTACAAGCTTCAAATTCACAAATTATTTAATGCTGAATCTGATTTGAAGTCTTCGTAGTCTGGGGTTCGATTTTCCTGAAATATTAGTACACACAAGAGCGAAAACAAATCTTCCAAAAAATGTTAGGAGATAACAACACATAAAATAATAATATTTGGAATCATCAAAACTATACAAGTTGCAAGAATGTAAAACATGCTAATAACAACTTTCCTAACAACCGCTGGTCCAGATCGCCAGTAATGAGTGATTTTCTTGTAGTGAAAGGTTTTTTTTGTACTAGTTATATAGAACAAGCTCAGGATTTTACTTCACGATCATTGTCGATAGAATTTAATTTTTAGGGTTTTTCAAAGCTTTCTTTTTAAGCTTTGTCAAGATACTTGATAAGTGTCTTTGGTAGCCATTGTGTATTCTTTCTTTTAGAGAAAACTTAAAAGGGAGAGAGAAAAGGGTGGAGTTTGAGAGGGAGAGGATCCTTGGAGGGGATTTCAAGGGAGTGTGGAGGGGATTTTACATCGTTGCTCCGTCATGCTTGTGCCTTAGTACTATCGGATTCAAGGTTCGTCTTGAGGAAAGTTTTGGAAAGAAGAAGATATCTTTGGTGTCAAAAGACCCGACTACTCCACCACACCGAGAAAGGTGAAAAGGATTCGTGGTTCTCTGCCATCTCCTAGAGGGTGAAAAAGGAGTCAAGATTCTTTGCATGTGAAAGGAGTTTGGTCCTCTGCCGCATCGGGTTAGTGGAAACCTTTCGTAAGGTTTTTTGGGCCTTATTACAGGGGAAAAAGGAGATACATCAAAAAGGTTTAGAGCAATGCTCGGATGGTGCCTCCAAGGAGTATACGTAGGTCAGGTTGGACTTAACCACTATAAATCTGATGTGTTCTTTCTTTTTATTATTTCAGTATTTATTTCTCTTGAGATTGACTGCATGGGTGAAAAATATTAATTTATCTTTTTATTGTGAATTTAATTTATTTATACATCAAGTTATAAAAAGTTTTTTTTTCTTTATCGTTAAAAAAAATTTTAAATACTAATTCACCCCCCTCTTGGTTAACCTCTGACTATATCTTTAGGATTTAACATCCCGTACGAACTTTCAAGTGGTATCAGCGCACTTTCAAGTGATATAAGAACGAGATTCATAAATTAACTTTTAGAAAACTTTTGAAAATAGTCAATGGCTAACTTTGGAAATTATAACATTATGGAAGGATATTCAATTACATGATCACCTTTATTTGAAAATATTTCTTTTTATTTTTAGAAAATTCACATGTCTATTTTCTTACAATCAGTTAGTTATCTAATGTAGTATATGATCCAAAATGGTTATTATGTACCATCATGTATTATGGATGGAGTCAAAATTGATATTCTTTTACTGAATAAAATATTATAAGATAAATCAAGTACTTAATTAAATGCTAAATACTTGAATTATTTTTTTATGCTTTGAATTCTAAAAATTATATATTAATAACCACATGCACTAGTGGAAAGAAAATTTGGGATAAATTACACACTACATATAAATGTACTAGTGAAGTCAAGCAATCCAGGTTGAATATTTTAATGGAAAATTATGAATTATTTTGCATGAATTCTTATGAGACTATTCTAGACATGTATACTAGATTTACTCAAATACTGATATCATTACACGCCTTAGGTAAAAAATTTTCAAACTTTAAAAAAGTTAATAAAATTCTACATTATCTACTTGATATGTTTTATACCAAAATCATTGATATTTATGAATCAAAAAATTTTAATGAATATTCTATTAATAATTTGATTGGCTCACTCATTATCTACAAGAAAAGTTTGGGACAAAGATGTTTGGATGCATGTGAAATAATATTGCTAAAAGTTGAAGAGATGAATAAGAATGTCTTAGTAGATAATGAGAGCAAGGAGATAACCTCAATAACAAATAAATTTGAAAACTATTAATCCATAAACATTAGCATCAACAAAAGTGAAATAAAGATAAAAATGATAATAATGCTAAGATTTCTTCTGATAATATTTACTTTGGGTGTAGGAAACCCAAACATATCAAAAATGAATGCCCTAATTCAAAATCTGTTCCAGTAAAATAATAAAAATAAATAAAATGCAATAAAGGAAAATGATAAAAATAAAAAATCATCTATATAGACCTAGTTTCTGAATCATCAGATCAAGAGCCAAATAATGAGGTATCAAATTTTATTTGTGTGTTTATGTGTTGTAGTAAATGCATGTGTATATGTTCTTTATTTTACTTTGTTCAGTAAATATTTTTTTGTGATATTTTTGATGTTTTTTTTTTTATTATAATCATTTTATTTTATTTTTCATATATTTTTTTGTGATTTATCTCTAATCAACACAAATAAATCACTTATCTTATTATATTTGTATAAGAGAATCAATTTACTTCTCTAAAACATTTTAATGAAAATTTTACCTCCTTTTTACCTAAAACTTTTAAGTATGTGGTGATTGACTTTTCTAAGTTTTTAAAGGGAGGAAATTTGTGAATATGTCTCTCCTTCTCATTTCCTTAATCAAGCTATTGCTCTTTTGAATAAAAAACTATATCAATTTAAGAATTGGACTTTGAAATTAATCTTTTTATCATTCTACATTTCTATTATCTCATATGAATCTTTTTGCAAGCTGATGAATCCAATTCATATTAGATCGAATTTGCTTTGAGTCTTTAAGATTAAGAAGGGAAGTAATGTTGCAAAAATAAAAAGAGGCCCAAAATGAGCCCAAAATAAAATGATGCAAAATGTATGCCAAAATTGAAAGATGCATAAAAGTGTATCAAAAATAAAAAGATATGCGAAAGTGTGCAAAAAACTGATAAATATTTATAAAATGAGCCCACGATAAGTTAAATTAACTTTCTTATATTTTTAAATCTTAGAAAACCCATGTATCTAAATGATACTTTTGAAACTTGAGTTTGAAAATTATGATTCCTGACTCACCATTTTTATATTGATATTCTATTAGATGTATTTCATATAAGAATATTGAAAAAGATATTTTTTTTCTCTAATTCTTTTTTTAATTAGATTTGTTATTTAAAAAGAACTTTAACCTGTAAAGAGCCTTAGCAAGGGTTAATAAAATTCAAATTTCCAACCTTCTTAGATCTTAGTACGGTTAATTCATTTCTTACTATGTTTTGAACAAAATTAAGATGTAACTTTCACATTATTAGAAAATTTGTTGAAATGAATTGATTCATCTTAAACATCAGCACCACCTCTACCTGATTAGAGTCTATTATGTGTGTTCCATTTTATTTTTTTGTTTCCCTTCCTTTTTTTAATAATGTTAAAGGGGGAGAATGTATTTGACTAATTGTATTTATGTTTAAGTTGTACATGTACATCTTGTATTTGTATTAGTTTATTTATTATTTAGGTTCTTTTTTTGTTTGTTTCTATGTTAAAAAAAGAAAAAAGAAAGAAACTTTTTTTTTTATTTCCCCTATTTTTAATATACTTATCTAAGTGAGGGGGAGATTAGGATAATTTTTTTTTTAAATTTATAAATTCAACTAGTAATATTTATCATTATTAAAATGTGGAGATTATTGCAACTCAAGCTCACGAGTTTATATTTTTGATGATAATAAATATTGTAGCTCATATCCTTATGTCTAATCTTATTTGCAATATATATTTATTTGTGTATGTACTAATATTTCAAGAATGAGATGCACCATCTAATAAAGATTTGAGGCTCAAGATTGGTTAGAATAGGATATACTGTAAAGAGTTTTGTAATATTTATTAATATATTTTTTGTTTCTTAAGTCAAGTCCTCTAAGGTTGTATGCTAGCTTGGTGATGATGCACACACACGCCAGGGGGAGTGAGATTATGTCAAAACCAAAAGTTCAATTTTTGAACTAATCCTTCTATATAATTTATATCGTATTATACGATAAGCTCATATAACTAATCATAATAGATGATCTAGATCATCCTGGATGATCAATTATAATCATGAAAAATAGTCGTCAATCATAATTTCGGGCAAGATTTTGAATTTTATATTTTGTTATAATCTTTCAGGATAATGTACATCATACTAGATGATCTATAAAAATAATGCCTAAATTAATCCTTTGATTAGTCAATCAAATATGCTTAATTTTGATATTATGATCATATTTATGATCTGGATCGTACTGTATGATCATCAAAGATGATTTTGGTTGTCCCATATTTTGTACTGGATGAACTGCATTTTGATTGAGCTAATCATCCTGAATGATCTTGGGATAGTTCTAGACGATCTGTGCGAAAACCTGAACTGATTGTACAGGATAATGCTGATCGTATTGGTTGAAAGGGCTATTTTGTAGTAATCATACAAGATAATCTCAAGATCATAATGTAAGATCTTTGTCGGCAGAATTAAATTTTTACAAAGCCCTCTATTTAAGCTTTGTCAAGGCACTTGGTAAGTATTTTTGACAGCCATTGTGTCTTTGTTCTTTTGAAGAAAACTTAAAGAGAGAATTTGAAAGGGAGAGAGGAAAGGTTGGAGTTTAAGAGGGAGAAGATCATTGGAGGGGGTTTTAAGAGAGCATGGAGGGGATTTCACACGGTTTCTTCCATAAGCTCGTACCTTAGTACCATTGGATTCAAAGTTCATATTAAAGTTAGTTTTGGGAAGAAGAAGATATCTTTGGTGTCAAAGGACCCAGCTACTTCGCCGCATCGGGGAAGGTGAAAGAGATTCATGGTTCTGTACCATCTCATGGAGGGAGAAAAAGAAGTCAAGATTCTCTGCCTGTGAAAGGAATTTCGGTCCTTTGTCGCTTTAAGTTGGTGGAAAGATTTTATAAGGGATTATGCACCTTGCTGCGGGGGAAAAAAGAGAGACATTAAAAGGTTTTAATGTAACACTCGGAGGGTGCATCTGGGGAGTAGATGTAGGTTAGGTTGGAATGAACTACTATAAATCTTGCATGTTCTTTCATTTTATTATTTTCATATTTTTTTCTTGCGATTAACTGCGTGGCTGAAAATATTGATTCATATTTTTTATTATGAATTTAATTCATTTCTGCATCAAGTTATAAAAAAATTGTTTCATCATCATTAAAAAAAATTTTTTTTTTAAATACCAATTCACCTCCCTCTTAGTTAGCATCGGGACTATATCTTTTGGGTTTAATAGACCCTCACAAACTTTCAAGTGGTATCAGAGCACTTTCAAGCATGACATAAGACTAAATCATTTCCTTGCCTAAGGGCTTAATACTGCAGTGCTACTTAGTCCAATGTCGTGGCACTCCCATAACTACTTTGATGACTTCTAGTTTCATTTCTTTAACCCAATTCTTGACTTATATAAGACTTCCTTAACCACTCTAGGACTAATAATTACTAATCAAATCAAAATTGACAATCATTAACAGAAATTACTTTAGTTTTGAAATAGTGGGTATTATAGATAACTTCCATTATAATCATTTTCTCGAGTTTCCTATCAGTGAAGGTTAAGGGTAGAGCAGGAAGGATCCATCTTCTTTTTTCAGGGTGGGCAAAAAAATTTTTTTGTGGGGGATGGACAAAGACGCTTATGATTGATAAAATTAGGGTAAATTTTTTTTTAAGAGGGGGAAAATATCCCAAATACTCAAAATATTCCAAAATAAACCCTTTAATTTTTTTTTTTTTTTTTGTAATGGGGATCCGCCCATGGGTAGGAGTAGGTACAACATCCATATAATGGATATAAAACCCTGTGATTCGCTTCAAGCTTCATCTTGGAAGACATTAGGACTTCCCATAATGATCATACACATGGTACCAATATTCTAAGTTACATTATTAACTAATCTAAATGAAAACCTTTGTCATTGTTACCTCCTCTTGGTTTCTTTCAAACACATTATTGGTGAGGGAAGAACTCTACAATTATCTATAATATTCATAATCATTATTGTACTTGCAAAATTGTATTTATTTTAGTACTTAGAAAATTTCATCAATGTTGTCCACAAAAAAATCTTTTATTAATATTTATGCCATTATATCAACAAGAGGCCTATAAGCGCATTCCTCAAAGGTAAGGAAGCTGCATCGAATCTTTTTAATAAATTGCCCATAACTGCAATTGCTCCTAGCTTCATCGAATCTTTTAATAAATTGCTCCAAACTTCAATGTGGTAATCTAAAGGCACAAGTCAGCCTCAATGGGGAGTAATCATGATTTTTTAACCTTTGCTTACAAATTTCAAAATTGAAAGAGTCACCCTAAGGTTTTTTTCCTTCTTAGCATTTGTATATGAGCTAGACCCAATTTTCTTAGTTCGTATCATATATTATTTTATACCGATTAACATTGAAACATATATGAATGAGCATGAGAATGGCTATCCCATGCTCATTTTGAAAATGCACTTGAATATGCTTTATTATGCTAACATTTCTAGTGCTAACATTAACAACTTAATACACAGAGTTGAGTTATGACAAATTCTTTGGTGACTTATCAATAATATGACCAAAAGCAACTTTATAGGACTTGGACAAGTTCATGATGGATATATTTTAAGTTTCAGTAGGGTTAAGCTCATTCATCAATTAATAATTTCTTAGATTTAATATATAATAAACCATATTTTTACTTTGCCAATTTTTTTCTAGAGTCATTATAATCTAAATTACAAACTGTCTCCACTATAGTATTTTGATTGTAGTATTTTTCTTACACAATTTTTTTCTATAATTTTTGGGCACCGGTGAAAATATTTAAGACATCGGTATCTACCTGTACAAGTAAGAATTTCAGAACCATCATGTATCCATTTGACAAACCGATTTTACCGATATTTTTAAATAACATGTTTTATTTTATGTATATTTTGTGTAATTTTTAAAGTCTCAAATATATTTATATAATTTTTTATTAAAAATAAATATAATATTTATATTAATATTATAATAATATTTTATTATAAATATCTAAAGTCATTATTTTTTAAAAACCTTTTTTTTTCCCTCAAATTTGGCAACAGAGATCTATTAAGGGAAATGAGAGGAATATGTGTGGAAAGAGAAAGAATTAGCCTAGATTTGGAGGCCGCAGTTTGAATTTTGTCTGTCGAGCCAGTTGAGATAATTGCTCATCTTGCCATAAGGAAACCTTTACCATATTTTTGATTTCAAAGATTTTATATTTTTGATATTTTTCTGATCAAATTTGTATTTTCATTATAAAAAAATATGAAAAACTTTGTATTGACAAAATTTTCTCTATAAAACCTTTTGTATGTTATAGAGATCAAGATTATGAACATTTTAAATATTTATTTGTTATTTTTCACCGGTGATTTTGAAAATATAGTAATTTTTATCTATCCCAAAATTTATTTTGGCCTCTAAAAATAGTGGTGTAGTGCAATAAGAGTCTTAAAATATAGTTTTACATAATACATTATAATTTGGTAATTTTTTAAAAATGTATATTTTTGCCTAATAGGATTATGTTTTGTCTACCATTTTGATATTTTGGCATCTTCTTAATTAAGCTTAATTATACATTATTTATTGTAATGTATTGAAAATAAATATGGATATATGCTTGAATAATATTTGGTTGCTATTATTATTATAATATTATAATAATAATATGTTTGTATGAAATAAATAAGTAAAGACTAATTGATCTGTTGGCTGGAGAATGATTGACCTGTACAGGATGGTGGGCCGATGGGCATTCCTTCAAATATTATGATCTGATTTTATTGAAAGTTTAAATAGGTTGTTAAACCTAAAGCAATTATCCCAATACTAATCAAGAGGGGGGTGAATAGGTAATTTAAAAATCTCTTAGAAATTTTAGAAGATTGATTTTATAATTTTAAAGCACAATAAAATTTTATCAAAATAATTTTTTTTCAACCATAAAATTAACTTGTATAAAATAAAAATAGTAAAAAAGTAAAGATATAAAAACATAGAAATTTATAGTGGTTCAATCCAACAAGACCTACGTCCACTTCCTGAATACTCCCTCTTTAGGTATTGCACTATAACAAAGTGACTCTTCTTTTACTCTCACACTAAAGTGGAGAAGCTCTTATAATAACTTCTCTTCCACCAAACCCCGGCACGATAGAGAACCATCATCCTTTCTCACCCTCCTAGTGACGACAGAGTACTGTCATCCTTTCACAACCTCTAGGTGCCGGCAGAGTACCGTCATCTTTCACATCATCCTAGTGTTGATAGAGTACCATTATTCTTTCACACCCTCCTAGTGTTGGTAGAGTACCATCGCTCCTTTGAAAATCTTCTTCTAAGAGTCTTCAAGAAAGGAAGAACTTTGAAGAACATGTAAGATATATTCACCATTGGGCAATTTTGTGAATCCCTTACAATTCCATCTTAAAAAATCTATCACTCTCCAATCATAAGAAACTCTCCCAAACACTCTCCAAGTGCACTCTCAAAAGAAATCACAGTAGGATTTCTTTGATAGTTAGTTTTAAGAACTCTTATATATGAATTACACAAAAAAGCATCCATAAAACTAAAAAATTTAATTTAACCATCATGAATTGTATTGTACGATCGCACATCATACATACAATCAGTTCAAAAAATGCTCGTATGATCCTGTACAAACTGATTTAGCACACTGTTAGTCGTATGTACGAACTGTCATCATATAGTATGATCAGTTCAAAATTGAACCAATTCGTCCAGTACAATTCTGTACGAATCTAATTCTTACTATGGTTGGCATATTATACAAAATTAGTATCATATAATACAAATAGTTTAACTAAATCATGCTTTGTTTGGTACAAAAATGGAAGAGTCCATTTCATACTCTACACATTGTCTGTACGAACCCAATTTTGTATAGTATGAATAATTAAAAAATTTGACATGTTCTATTAATGAACTGATGTGCACCCATTTTTTACTCTGCACGTTGTATGTATGAAACTTATTTTATATAATACAACCAATTTTAAAAAATGATGAGTTTTTTTTAGACAATCGAGTACGTATCCATTTCATACTCTAGACATCATATGTACGGTACTAATTTTATAAAGTATGAACAGTTCAATCAAAATTTTCTAAGGCATGATTCTACTAACTACTTTTTAAAGAACACTTAGTTCAAATCCTCCAGTATGATTACAAATTCATACAATACGATCAATTTTAAAAACTACAAGTTTTGACTCAGTCCACCAGTGTGTGTGTGCACGGTTACCCAATTACAATCACACACTCTCAAACTCAAGAAAAATAAAAAAAGTACATACTTCAATTACAATAAACCCTAATCTAATCTACCTTGAAGTTTTTAGTAGTCTGGAGTATGATTTCTTTGAAATATTAGTACACACAAATAATACAAATAAGACTTTTTTTTTTTTAAAGAATGCAAATTGCATTAAAAGGAAATCAAATACAAGATACAAACTAAAGATAATGCTCACACTCCTTCTTCAACAAAGAACAAAGTGAAGGAGGAATGTTAGCAAAAGAAGAACTATCAAAGTAAAAATTGTTATCTCTAGCCAGAGTAGCACATAAGTCGGCTACATTATTACAATTCCTATGCACATGTTGAAGAATTACCTTATTGAAGTCTGTTAAGAAGAGAAAATTCTCCTCCGTCCCATTATTTTTTGCCATTTAGCCTTGTTCAACGAATGTTGAATAAATTTGATAACATTGATGTTATCCCCTTCATTTATGATTCCTTTACTCTCAAGCATCCATGGTTGTATCAGTTTTCTGAGTGTCATAACAGTATCCAGCTCAAGGCTAGCTATGTCCCAATGTGTTCTTTTTTCACCAAAAGCAAGCAATAACCTCCCTTTATTGTCTCTAAAGCAGCCTCCAATTCCAGCGCTAGAAGAAGTAATAAGAGAAGCATCCACATTAACATTGATCCAATCAAACGGTGGAGGGTGCCAAAAAGTTTGAAACTCCCTAGGGAGATTAGCACCCCAGCTATGAATGAGAGGATTAGCGGTTGTAATAGTTGAGAAGAGAACTTCAGCTACAATAACAGCTATGGGAACATCAAATTTCCCAAGTTTAACAGCATTCCTATTTTTCCAATTATAAAAAACTGCATTGCAATAGATCCCAGCTAAGTTTGGATTAATTGTAGAAATGCTTTTCAGCTCAACCAAACACTCCTCCAAAGTGTTAAAAACAGGAATGTAAATTCCCCATTTTTGAATTTGCTTTAAAATTTTCTACAGTTCCAAGCAGCAAACTGAGATATGTTCTAGATTTTCAATCTCAAGACAGGCTCTAACACACCGATCTTCAGTTGTGAGTTTTCTGAATTTCAAAAACTCATTAGTAGGTATAGCTGCTTTGCTCAATCTCCACCAAAAAAGCTGTACTCGGGCAGATAGTTTTATCTTTTTCATCTTGTTATAAAAGCCATTATCTTCATTACAAATGTTGTTCTTGTTGTAGTTCTCAAATGCACAGGCTGTAATAGTTTTCCCTGATAGAAAACAAATCTCTTCCCTGTAGTCTACCGTAGCTCTTGTGTCAATTGGAATTTGTAATATTATACTGATAATTTCATCAGTAAAATACCGTTGCAATTTCTCCCTATCCCAGAGTCCATTCTCTGTTATGAATTGGCACAGCTTAATGCCATCCAGATTTCCATAATCTGCCATGATAGTCCAATCATTTAAGCATCTGTCTAATAACCAAACATCTGTTAACACATCAATTTTCCTCTCATTGACCACTCTCCACCTCAATAGTGGTTTTAAGTATTCAGCTCCCTCATTCAAGATCTTCCAAGCCATTGATTTGCCGACACCATAACTCCCTTGCCACCAACTATCACCATATTTAACATTCATAACCTGATGTAGTAATGAATTCTGATTTTGGATCAGCCTCCAAGTTATTCTAGCTTTGAGAGGACCAAATCTACTAACCGCTAAGTGAAAGTTCAAACCATGCACCTTGAGCTTTTGATTTACATAAGGTCTTCCAAGCAATGAAGTGCATACCCTTCTTCCCATCTCTTTTATGCCAAATGAAATTCCTACAACATTTATCAATTTCATACAAGATCTTCTTAGGAACCAAAGAATGGGTCGAAATAAAGTTTGGTAAAGTTAGAAGAGATGACTTAGCAAGAGTCATTTTCCCACAAGAGATGAGCATTTACTACCCCAAGTAATCAGTTTTGTTAAAGCCGAATCCAACAGAAATTTGAAATCAGCTTTCAGAGGTCTTCTCAACATAAGCTTGATTCCAAGGTATTGAAATTCCTCCACCAATTTAAACTTCAAAATCTTCATAACATGAATTCTATCCATTCTATTTGTCCTTTTGCTGAACAGAATTTGAGACTTGGAAATATTAATACGTAGTCCAGTCCAAGAGCAAAAATCCCTCACAATTTTGTTCATCTTGACAGCAAGTTTCTTGGTAGCTTTAGAGAATAATAGCAAATCATCAGCAAACAACAAATGGCTGATCTTGTGCGCTCTGCAGGACACCTGAATTCCCAAATCTTGACCCCTTTGTGCAATAGCCAAGGAAAGGAGCTAAGAACAAAAGACATACAAGAATGGCGATAGAGGGCAACCTTGCCTAAAGCCATTCTCAGCAATAATCCACTTGGAATTTTTACCATTCAAAATGAAAGAAAATCTAGCATTCCTAATACATTCCATAATCAGCATAGTTAACTTCATAGAAAAGCCAAACATATTTAACGCTTGAAATAAAGTATCCCAAACATGCTATCATAAGCTTGTTCCATATCAAGTTTCACCGCCATAAAACCTTTTTTCCTCTTAGAAATTTTCATCTTATGGAACACCTCATGAGCAAGAAGAACATGATCAGACATTGATCTACCATGAAGGAAAGCAGCTTGTTCTTCAATGATACAATTGCCAATAAAATTCTTCATTCTATTAACAATCATTGAAGCCACTAGTTTGTAAGTAGTTTGACATAAACTTAATGGCCTAAAGTTGGATGGAATAATAGGATTTTTAACTTTAGGAATGAGAACAAGAAGTGTATCCTTCCATTCATTATGCATGATACCAGTTTTAAAAAATTCCTCAATGGCTTTCCAAGTATCATCTCCCACAATCTTCCAATAAAACTTGAAAAAGGAATTAGTAATACCATCAAGTCCAGGTGATTTATTGTTACCTTTTTGAAGACCACATTGATCAATTCTTCTTTTGTGAATTCCTCATTATGCAGCTTGGCATTTTCCTTTGATATTCTCAGATTTTTTGGGCAATGAGGCCATCCCGTCAAGTTGCACCCCTTAGCTGTCCACTTGTCCTGAAAAAAACTTGTGAAAAATAGTTTCAATTTGCTCCATATCATCAACAATAATCCCTTGCTTATCTTTGATTTGCCAAATTCTATTTCCATTCCTTTTAGCCAAAGAATATTAGTGAAAAAATCTAGAAAATTTACATCTCCATCTTGTTGCCATCTTACCTTAGCCCTTTGGTTCCACCAAGTAGCAAGTCTTTTTAAGGTCACATTGAGTTCATGGACTTTACTCCTCAAGGATTTCAAATTATCAGCTGTTAACCCTCCATTTCTGGTTTCTTCAATCTGAAGTTGTAAGATATCCTTCTTCAATTCTTCTTTCAAGGAATTAAGCTCTTTGCATTTGTTATTATTCCAATAGTAAAGAGATTTTAGAGATCTCCTTAGCTTCCTTTGAAGGATTTCAGCACTAGTGCCAAAATCCATCTTCTTCCAAGCTTTTGAAATGATGTTCCAAGTGGCCGGGTAGGATTTCCAAGTATCTTCATACCTTAAAACAGCAAAATTCTGCTTTTGGGGTTCCACCAAACTGATGGCAGTAGGTGCATGATCTGAAGAAACTCTAGGCAAGTGACGTACCTTAGCCATTGGGATGCTATGAAGAGCTATAGAATTTAACAAACATCTATCACGTCTCTCCCAAATTCTAGAATTTCCCTCTTTATTATTGCACCATGTATAGTTTGGACCCACATATCTAATATCATGAAAATCATTGTTCATTAAGAACATCTTCATATCTTTAGTACCATTAGAGAGGTGGAACCTCTTTCCACCTCTCTTGTCCTCCTTAGAGAGGATGCAATTGAATTCCTCCAATAATTCCTGGATCATCTCCAATCATACATTCTTCAAGCTGCTGCCAAAGAGACTTACGATTAAAAGCATCATTACTTCCATAGACCGTAGCAATGTTCCATTTACCCATGTTGTTAACACTAAGAGTTCCCATAATCAATTGTGAGGAGTGATTCAAGACTTCAAAGGAAGCTGTATCCTTCTTCCACATCATAAGAATTCCACCCGAGACTTCAATGGCTGGGTGATGAAAATAATCCCAATCGTTACCAATAATTTGATTAATGTCATTTCCATCAAGGGATCAAATTTTTGTTTCAGTTAAACCAATGAAAAAACCTTTATTGTCTTTCACAATCTCTCTAAGATATAGGGAGGTCTCCTTCTTTCTTGCCCCCCTATAATTCCAAAAAATAAGTGAGGCCATTAAGTCATAATAGGGGAATAATCCCCCATTATTTTACTGTTTAATTTAGTCCCACTCCTCTTTTTTGTATTAGCTTCCATAGGTCCCAATGATTTCAATTCTTTGGCTAGTTTCACTTTACCAGAATTTGAAAATGAAGTCATTTGATCTTCAAGATCATGCTTAGCAGCTGGAACATCAACTTCCAGTTGAACTTTGTTTCCAAATTGATTCAGATGTTCTGTCTTCTCCAGTAGCCTTGAATTTTCTTTTTCATTTAATTCCCCTTCCTTCAGATCTCCTTCCAAAGCTTGGAATTTATTCACCCCAATTGGTATATCCTGTAAACGAATACTTTCAGCATTCATAATTTCTCCCATATTTTTATTCAGTTCTCCTTCTGTCTCTGTAGTTTTAATCAGCTGCTCCACTTTTTTATTTTGCTTATTTGAATCCACCGGTCTAAAACTCTGTTTTTTGAAATTACTAGCTCCACCACCTCTCTTAGTATTTCTGACTCTTCTGTCTCTGAATTTAACATGGAGCCAAGGTCCATACTCTTTAGCTTTTTCCTTTAATCCATCTATATTTACAGCTTCTGTCCGTTTCAGAACTTCCACTTGCTCTTGTACCAGTTTTTCCCTGACCTGATCAACAACAGCATCAGGACATACATCTTTACTGTGTCCAACTTTACCCCAACAATAACAGAGAGAATTAAGTTTCTCATATTCAACACGTTGAAAAGTTCTACCATGAATTCCTTCAATCCAAACTCCCCTAGGAAGTTTCTTTTCTAGATCAGTTCTAACACAGCAGCGAGCGTATTCTCTTTTGCCCCATTTGAAAGAGTTTCCATCAAGCATCATTGGAGTTCCAATCATGGAAGCAATCATGGGAATATTTTCTTCATCCCAGCAGCTTAATGGTAATCCCGGGAACCTAATCCAGACTGGAGAAGAGATCCCCTTAAGTGAATCAATAGAGAATGAAGATGACCATCTATCCATACCTATGATATGATTCCCTATTTACCAGGGACCTCCGCTTAAGACTTCTTCCATTGATTCCATGGTGGTAAATGAACATAACATCCAATTACAACCCAATGTGGTAATATGAAAGCTACAAAGCTTACCCCATTGTCTTCTTAGTTCCTGACTACAGACAGAGAACGGAATATTCGATCTCAGTACCTTGACAACCAGAGACTTCTTTAAAATATGAGAATTGGCAACTTTTTTGTCATTATTGAGCTTTACTGCAATTCCATCTTCAGAAAAACATGTTGAATGGCTATCAAAATTTAATTTGATATGTTGCATTTTTTGCCATGCTGAGTTAAATTTGTTAAATGGTACAGAATCACCATTCCTTTTCTAAGCTTCTTCCAAATTTTCTTTATCTTGATCAGTCGCCTTCGTAAGATTCATACATACCTGATCTTGTTTCTCTTGATCATTCATCTCCATACCTTGATTATCTTCCAGAACACCAACAGATGACATCTCCTGTTCAGTAACAACAAGAGAGCTCGGAATGGTCTCCCTTCCTTAATCTGATCAATGAGAATTCCTTTGCCCTTCCCTTCAACAATTGGTTCTAATCTCATCGGAGGTCTATAGCCTTCTTTGATCACCAAATTGGATGAAACCCTGAACAGTTCTTGATCCAACAAAACATTGTGATTCTTTACGGATCTTTGATCATCAGTTTTAAGAGGAACATTGCGATTGAGGTCAGTCGAAGGATTACCGCTGGCAAGCCGCTGCCGGCGGTCAGGAACCACCATCTTCAACAAGGCGGCTCGATCAGAATCAACCGTGAAATTCAAAAAAATCAAAAACCACGAACTGTTTCTCTTAGTATATTACTTCAATATGTGTTAGAAGAAAATAATAATCAATAAAATAATATTTTGATATCATTAAAAACTCACATGATATAAAAGTATAGATTTAAAAACTAAGTCACAACAGTTATTCTCTACTAATTCATGTGATACACTGCTTGGGAGTTATAAAAAAATCATTATTGTGCCGACGGACAAAAAGTGACAACTCTGTTTATTAAACCAATGGTTTACTAACATTAATACTAACCCCAAAAAACATCATGATAGCCAGGACTTCTTACTTGTTTAGTGTGATTACTTAAATACATATTCCTGAGGCATTATTTTTATTATTGTATGAATTTATTATTATAACACGAATTTAATATTATCACATTATTTTATTGCTCATATTATTTTACTATTACTCTTATAGATAATAATAATATTTAATACTATTGATTCACTATACTAATATTAAGCATGTGATATACTTAGCACATGATATATAATAACTGGATAACATGCATGCATTTCGATATGATTTTACTACATTGATTTAATTTCAATGGTCTTTACTAAAGTTTTGATTGGATGCTTTATATGCTTTTTTTACTAATTGGTATTGCATATACAATAACTACTTTATAGATGTTACAATAATTGTATATAAATTTTACTATTTTTGTACTAATTTCATGATCATATGAATGTAACTGCTATGATTTTTGTTGACATGTATATTATTGCTTTGTCATACTTTGAATTTAGTTATAGGTTTTGGTGATCTGTTAGGCTTTTTAAGCTCATTATATGTGGTTAAATAATTTCAGGTCATAGGAGGAGTATGAGGCTCATCAGGATTCTTCATATTCTATTTCTTTTTATTTTTTTTATACTTAGGATAGAGTAGTGGTAATTTGATTGTATAGATCCTATGTAGTGTATATAATTTTTAAAAATGAATATAAATATATACATTAATGTTTTAAATTATAAAATATGCTTTGTTATTTATAACTGTTAAATGATATTAGATAGCTCTGATTATTATTTATTGAAAGATTAAAAGAATAATTCTTTTAATTTAGATTATGGGGCAACATAATTAGTATTAAAGCATAGTTATTGAAATAATTAATTGTTATAAAAGTTTTATGGATTAATTGAGAGTTGGGTAGAATGAGTAGTTTAAGGTGCATTGTTTGCGTACATAATTGAATGATATGTGATAGAATGAACTGCACAAATGTATATTTTTTTATGTGTTTTGATTTGATTTTGATTGAATTTGAGTTTTGATTATATGAATTTGATTGATATTGATTTTATGCTCAAATCCTTAAGGAAAATGTTGGGGATGATATTTTTTAAGGTGGGTAGATTATAATAACATGTATTTTAGTTGTAATATTTTTCTTACATAATTTTTTTTTTATAATTTTTTAGCATCAGTGAAAATCATTAGGAATTGATACATTTTGGTACAAGTGAGGATTTCGAGACCATCATATGTCCGTTTTGTAAAATGATTTCATTAATATTTTTTAAATATCATGTTTTATTGTATGGATATTTTTGTGTAATTTTTAAAGTCCCAAATAGTTTTGTATGAATTTTCTTTTAAAAATAAATAATTAAATAGTTATATTAATATTATAATAATATTTTATTATAAATATCTAAAGTCATTATGTTTTAAGAAACCTTTTTCTTCTATCAAATTCAGTAATAGAGATCTATTAAGGGAAATGAGAGGAATATGTGAGGAAAGAGATAGAAGAAGTTTAGATTTGAAGGCCACGGTACGATTTTTGTCCGACGAGCCAGTTGTGAAAATTACTCGTCTCGTTGTAAGGAACCTTTACCTTATATTTGATTTCAAAGATTTTTTATTTTTGATATTTTTTTGATCAAATTTATATTTCTGTTATAAAAAAATGTGAATAACTTTGTATTGACAAAATTTTTACCATGTAATTTTTTGTATGTTATAAAGATTGAGATTATGAATATTTTGAGTATTTATTTGTAATTTTTCATTTGACTATTTTGAAAATACAACGATTACTTTTGCCCAAAAAAATTATTTTAACCTCTAAAAATAATGGTGTAGTACAATAAAAGTCTTAAAATATAGTTTTACATAGTCCCTTGTAATTTAAGAATTTTCTAAAAATGTACATTTTTGCTTAATAGGATTCTTTGTTATCCACCATTTTGATATTTTGACATCTTCTTAATTAAGCTTAATTATGCATTATTTGCTACAATGTATTGAAAATAAATGTAAATATGTGCTTGAGTAATAATTGGTCAATATTATTATTATAGTATTATGATAACAACATGTGTGTGTGAAATAAAGTAGTAAAGACTGGTTGACCTATTGGTTGGAGATTGATTGATCTGTATAGGATGATGGGCCGACGAACTTTCTTTTAAATATTGTACTTTGGTGTTATCCTCTACTAATTCACGTAATACATTGATTGGGGGTTATAAATAGATCATTACTGTGCCGACGGGCAAAGAGTAACGACTCTATTTACTGAACTGATGGGTTACTAACACTGATACTAACACTGAAAAATACCATGATAGATATGACTTCTTACTTGTTTAGTGTGATTACTAAAATATATATATCTCTGATACATTATTCTTATTTATATATGTATTTATTATTACAACACATATTTACTATTATCACATTAATTTATGGCTCCTTCAATTTTACTATTACTGTTATAGATATTGATACTATTTGATATTACTAATTCATTTTACTGATATTAAGCATGTGATATAATGACCACGTGATATAGAATAACTTGATAGCATGTGTACATTCTGATATGATTTTACTGTATTTATTTAATTTCAACGGTCTTTACTAAAGTTTTGATTGTATGCTTTATACGCTTTACTGAGGTATTATGGATATAATGATTGCTTTATAGATTTGATACTCATTCTAATTTACTTTTTTACTGACATTCGTACAGTAGTATTTACTGTTTATAGATTATATAACAATTACATATTATTTTTATTGTTTCAACACTGATTCAATGATTATATGAATGTAACAGCTATGATTTGACTGTTGATATGCATATTGCTTCTTTGCCATGCTTTGAATTCAGTTGTAAGTTTTTTTTTAGTTGTAAGTTCTGATGACCTGCTGAGCTTTTTAAGCTCATTATATGTGCTAAATAATTTTAGGTCAGGGCAGGGAGGAGTGTGAGACAGGTCATGATTCTTCTGGTTCTATTTTTTTTTTTTATTTTTTTTTTCTTTTGTACTCAAGTTAGAGTAGTGGTGATTTGATTGTGTAGATCATGAGTAATATATATGATTTTTGAAAATGAATATTAATGTGTACTTTGATATTTGAAATTATGCAATATGTTTTGTTATTTATTACTGATAGATAATATTTAGTAGCTCTGGTTATTATTTATTGAAAGATTAAAAAAATAATTCTTCCAATTTAGATTCTGGTGTATAGTGTAATACTTAATCAATTAAACCTAGCATAAACAAAAGTTAATTATTAATGAGTTTACAAGAGTGGATTATTAATTTAACATATTCGAGATTTTTTTCTTTGTAACTATTGGATGCCAAAGTTTATGAATGTTGAATCCATATAGAATATATTTTTGGCCAATGGATGTCTTCATTAGTGACCTTATCTACCTAGCTATCCCGAAAATTCAATCCTTTTTTTTCTTTTATTTTGAGTGAATTATCTCAATTTTTTTTGTACTAGAGGTGAATTTTTTTATAAGATCTACGCTAATATGGTTCATAAATTTTTGAGGATTGTATTCTCTACATACCTTAAAATTTCTCATGCTTAAAGCCTTACAGATTTTAACTAGTGTAAAATATTCTCTGTTCCACAAAAATTGTCAACATTTACCAAACCTTTCAAGAAAAAGAAATTATATTAGAATATTATAATTATAACTTGAAAGACTAGTTATATAGATATAAAATATTAAAGCTCAAGAATAGCAGACCAAACCTCCGGCTTTCTTTTTTTCTCAACAAAATATTAAAAGATCTTCAATTTTTGTGCTTTTAACTCCTATATTCATAAATTTTATCCTTCTCATCCTCACACAACTTATATAATATTATTCTTATACAGCTTTCTTTCCCCAATGCCACATGTTCTTTATTCAGCTTCTCTCTTGCAAGAAGAAGCAGACAGCAGAACAATCATCAACCTTTGATGAAGGAAATTTGCGCCTCCAAGCCTTGGCTGCTGCTTCCACCACTAGCTTTGCTGCCTCCCCACTGCTCATCTTCTCAGCAGATGCCACCACTGACACAACTTGCTCATTGCTCAGCACATCCCACACCTGAAATAGTGCATTGCAACTATTGAACTTTTTTTAAATTTATGCAAATCATGAAAACTGTGTAAATTAACTGATCATTACGTACGTACCCCATCGGTGGCGAGAACGATGAAGAGATCTTGGCGGGTGAGACGGTGGTGGGAGATCTCCGGAATGGCTATGAGGCCGTAGTTCTTGAGCTGGAAGTCGCCGAAAGCACGAGCCATTGACAGGCCTGCGCTGTTGTTGTTAGGCATCCATATGCGTTGTATGCTCGGCTCATCCTCCATAGCCAAGACGCGGCCATTGCTGCTTTTTATTCTCTCCGCTTCCTCTATCAAGCCATAATATCATAAAAAATCTCATATGGTCTATTTGATTGGCTGAAGAAGGAATGCATTACACAGCGAATGCAGTTTAAAAACTAAAAAGAATATTTTAGTATTGTTTGGATTAGTGTTGTTTGAATGTAATGTAAAGTTCAAAGTGATGATAATGATGGATGACTATGGTGGTGGCTGATAGCTAGTGGTGGCGGTGGCCAATAACGGGGGGCAATGAGGTGTCAGCAGTGGCAAGTGGTGGTCAACAATGATTGTAGCTGACAACGGGCGGTGGCAGAGGGCTCTGAGGGATGGCAAGAGAGGGTGGTGATGGAGGTGGTTACCAAAGACAGCGGTAAGAGAGCTTGCTTGTCATGAAAATAATTTTTGCTCAAACATGAATTATGCTTTACACTCAAAAATCAATATTTTTAAAACTCATATAAAAGGATTACTTTACTCCCATTTTATTTTAAACCAAACAATCCCTTAATTAAAATGATTTTCATAAACTTCATTTTAATTTTTGGGAATTGTATCCTGACCATCAGAATAAAATCGAATGGTCAAGATCACTTCCAAACCACAACGTACGTAGCAGAAGTTACAAAGGGTTTACGTACGAGGCACACTAGGCTTGAGGTCAATTGTAAGCTGAACTGCCTCTAAGCAACCCTCTGTAGATACAGTCCCCAAAACTGCTCTCGAATCCCCAAGATTTGCAATAATTACATCTTCCCCCTACAATCAATGACAAATATCCTCCATCCTCAACAAACTAAATATAAAATAAATTTATCAATATCAGGGAACTAAATAGCAAAAAATTCATTTCAAAAACCTGCTTGATGACTGTAACTGCAGTAGTGCCACTATAAGAACAGTCCAAGTTGGTAAGGAGCTTAAGCTCTCTATCCATGGCTTTGAAGCCGCTAATACTTGCTTCCTTCCACTCCTCGAATAAACCAGACAGAATAATCGGGCAATTTTCGCCATCTTCTGAGCATTTCTCAAGATTGTGGTCGTCTATGGCGGCAGCCGTTATTGCATTTCGATGGCTAAGTAGTAAAGAAGGCAGATAGTCTCTAACCATTTTGCTAACTGTGTGGCCATTTTTGCCATGACCATCAAAGACTCCACAGAAGACTCCATCCTCTGCTCCATAGCCCTAAATTGATTTGAATGGTATGAATTTAAGAAGGATTTCTTCGATATCCATTGAACAGTTTAAAGATATTGAGCTAATCAGGGGTAGACTTAAATTTTAAAATGTGGAGGTAGGGTCGTAGGGGTGTCAAAATGGGTTGATGGGTCAAGTTAGAATTCGACCTAAAATTGATCCGACCTCACTTCAATCAACCCGAACTCGAACTGTTAAATAAATAAGTCAAAAAGACCAATCCGAACCTTTAGCAAACTAAATGACTCAAATCCGACCCGCGCGTTAACTATTTAAGCTAAGAAAATGTATAACTTATTACCTATAAAGTTTATGATATTTGATAACAAAATAAATAGATTATATCCACAAGTAAACAAATTAAGGTAAAAATAAAATGGATCATTTTTAGGTCTAAAGAGAGTTCATGGGTCAACGTGAACTTGATCTATTTAATAGACGGGTCTAAAAACCCAACCTAAATCTAACTTATTTATTAAACAAGTCAAATTGATTCTGCATGTTTATTAAACAAGTCAATTCAAATCTAAATTTTTTAAGTTGGATTGATGAGTTAGGTCATTTATTGACACCCCTAATATAATAGAAGTTGATAATATTTTTCTCAAATTAAAATAAAATGAATAATAATCTAAAGATACATTTTTTATTACAATATTTATAGTGCTATTTTAATGCTAGAAAATAAGTATAGAGAAAGTATGCTTTGATGAGTAATGAAAGTTATTAAAATATAATTAGTGGTGGGATGTAGTTAAATATTGATATGAGAACTATAATAACCTCCATAATTATCATAAATATAAAATAATAGTTAGACTTTAGATATGATTGCACACTCATTATTTCTATTTATAAGCAACTAAATAAATTCTTTTTGATCTTTCTTTCATTTATATTTTTTAAGTAAAATTACTTTATTTCATAGTTTCTAATTTTCTTTGCTTCGAAGAGCTCTAACTCATACGATATGCTCTATAATCTTCAAAAAGAAATCATAAGTATTGCTTTCCCTAAATTCTCATTAATTCTTAGTCCTCCTTATTTGTAATGGACCTCCCACCTCATTTTCAACTAATAAGGTGTTTAAAATAATTTTAAATTTAACACTTACAAAATTCATTTTTTTAATAAATTTATTATAAAAATAGTACAGGCTAATCAATCTATTTAGGTTTTATTTGGGACGACCTTTTTGTTGCTTTGTAAAGCTATTTTGTAGTAAAAAATCTCTTGAAAGTAGGAAAAAACAGTGGTCTAAGATTTCATTTGGGACAACTTTATTATAGCTTATTAAAGCAGCTTTATAGACAAAAATTTCAGTTTTAAAAACACTAAGAAAATCATCTCAAACGAAGCCTAAAGCTGTCCCGAAGAAAGTCTTAATTTATTAAATTTTCAACACGAATTTTAAATGAAAAGGGAAAAAGTGTATGTTTCTTTACAATGTAGAATTAAATAAATAAATTGTGAATTGGCTCCAAATAATGAAGATCAAATTAATATTACAAATTGGTAGATTATTAATGAAGGAGAGTTACCTGACAGAGAATAGCCGAATCCTGGTTTGGGCCTTTCCTTCCTTGTCTTGAGTAGAGAGAAGTCAGCCTCCTTATCCCACCACCATTATTACAGTCAAAACCTTCCTCTCCGACCACATATACTATGTTTTCATCACTCTCTTGCTTCCATGCAGAAGAAGAATTGCAGATTCCCATATCTCCTTTACCGAGAGAGAGAGAGAGAGAGAGAGAGAGAGAGAGAGAGAGAGGAAGCTAACTTAGTATGGCCACAACTGTGCTTACCTTAACAAAACTACTTGGAGAGCGAAGCATCATAGATTTAGGGAGGGAAACAATATGGAAAATGTTATGTATAAATATAATAAAGTCAATGTAATAAATAAATAAATAAATAAATCTGAAATTATTTATTATAGCAAATAACTTTCAAAGATTTTATGGTATTATTAATATATTTTTTATTGTGTCTCAATATATTATAATTAAAAAGAGAAAATAAATGATATAAGTAAAAGGATAGATAGTATAAAAAGTTCTGCATAAACAAAAATTAAAATTTAAATAATGTCCAATATAGAATTTAAAACTCTTTTACAATTGAGAGATTAAGTAATTAAGGGCATCTTTATGATCTTTTTTTTAAAAAAAATAAAATCATTTATAATATTTTTTAACTATTTAATTTTTAATTTTTAGAAATGTTCCAACATAACTTAAAAGATGTTAATTTTGTTATATTTTTAAAATAATTAACAGCCATCAGCCACCACTATTAATTTTCCTTGTGACTGCCTAAGCATTGAATAAATCAAATTATTCGATCTTCAATAAAAATACAAATAACATTTTTAAGATATCAAATATATTTTATTTTATAACAAATAAAAAATAAAATTATCCTAAATATCCTTTAAATATTACATATCTCAACCTTATCATACCTTTTCGATGGTTGAGATTGATTCTATCAACTTTTGAAATAATCTCTCTAATTATATTAGAATTAATCTCATCAATCTAAAAGGGGATTAATTGCAATGTGCAATCAAACTCTCAATTGTAGATGATTTTCATATGAGTCACATGCATGTGAGGTGACTTTAAATATGTGAACAATGAAGAAATTTCTTAAAATAAATTGCTTGAAAGAGTCTTCAATGTTCCATGAAGTTTAAAATTATGGAGTTGGTGGTTTGGATACAAAGTTAAATAATAAGTTAAATAGACTATTGCTACATAGATTGACATAAATGTTTTTTAAGCTATAGAAAAATAATGATCTCTATTCATACAAGAAGGTAATTAAGTATAATAATTAATTTAGGCATATAAACCTACTCAATCATCCAATTTCATGACATGGTGTGGCCTGTATGCACCAGGTCACCTCTTAATGAAGTTTTTAATTGCCGACATTAAATTTAAAAAACATATATAAATAAATTGATGGTGATGTTTAGGGATTAGTTTTGCATGCCCAACATTATTGCTTATTATTTAATCTTATCATGACAATAAATAAAGAATATTGTGATGTTGTTACAGCTTCACTTAGGCTTCATTTTTATTTTTTATATTTTATTTTTAAAGCAGTTTTTTAGTAACCTAATTTGATATAATCAGACATCAATCTTGAAATATATTTGAATTAAAAATTTCAAAAGTAAATTCATGATCATCAAAGTTCTGATTCTAACAAATTTATAGTCAACTAGATTACCTCGATAAGGTGAATCTATAAGCGCCAAAAGAGATTTGATTTAAGTATGAATAAAGCCCAAAACAAGCTGAAATGAAGCCTAAGGTTTCATTTGGGACAATTTTCTTATTGCTTCTTAAAGCAACTTTCTAGTTCAAACTTTTTATTTGTTGTACTAGAAAGCTGCAGCAGTAAGAAAGCCGTCCCAAATGAAGCCTAAGTCTTCATTTGAGATGACTTTCTTACTAGTTCTTAAAACAACGAGAAAATCGTTCCAAACAAAGCTAAAATTCATACCTATAGATACAAACTACTTATTAAAATTCATACAACTAAACAATTAAATGACTAAACTAACACATAATATCATAGAATGTCTATCTCTGATCAAAGCGAGCTTACACTGATCAAAGCAGGATTGGCCTTCTCTACCTGTCCCATTTTAAAATTAGTTTAACCTGCTTAATTTAATAAAATTTCTACAGGTGTTTGTACATTTTTTATTATTTTGATTGCTGCTCTCTTTTAAAATTTCATTAAGCTGTCCGCTTTTCAACAAGAGTTTGCATGATGCCATAGATTGCTATATAATTTTGTTTGCTGGCAAATGTTACTTTTCCATTAACAAGGTGACTTTTTAGGTTCAAATTATTCGGAAGGTTTTGTTTGGGTTAGTTTTTTTTTTCTAATTCTTAAAGTAACTTTTTAGTACAATAATTTCTATTTTTAAAAAAAATTGCATTAAAAATATTTTAAAAAGAAATAAGAAAGTTAACTCAAACTAAGGCTTCGTTTGGGACGTCTTTCTTCCTACTTCTTAAAATAGTTTTAAGTGTAAAAATTAAAATTTTTATACAAGAAAGCTACTTTAAGAAGCAGTAAAAAAACCGTCCATAGAAAGCCTAAGGCTTTTTTTTGAGACGGTTTTCTTAAAGCAGTTTTTTAGAATAAAAATTAAAATTTTTGTACTAAAGAGCTGCTTTAAGAAGAAGCAGTAAGAAATTTGTCCCAAACGAGGCTTAAAGCCTTAAATGCTAAATTAGATTCATAAAGTTTATTTTTAAAACATTTCTTAATGTTGTTTCTAAGATATACTTTGAATTTTCTTTTGTGGAAGATATGAAATATCATGCAAAAATTATAGTGTTCCTCATTATAAACTTCTTGAGAAAAAAAAATGGCTGAATTCCCTTTACCTTTTTGAAATATTAGATTAATTGCACAGGAAAAGTACATGTTAATTTAATTTAAACAATTAATAAGATCGGCATAAATTGCAACATTTAAAAAATAATACATTAAAAAGTTATTTATTTTCTTGAGAAAATAAAATATATTCAGATAAACTAATTTTAAAAATTATGTAAAATGTTTAAACTTGATCTTTGTAAGTAGTACTATACCTTGATGTAATCATACTATACAATGTGTGCATGATATTTTTGATATTTCTATAAAATCAAGTCATATTGATTATTGAAAAATTTTTAAATTAAAAATATGAGGCTAATTGTACTTTACAATATCTATGATATTGTAATAAGAAAATTTCGTAATAGCCATATGATCGTTTCCTTAATTGGATTAATTCAAAAATGGAATTAGTCGAACTGTATGATATATATATATATATATATATATATATATATATATATATATATATATATATATATATATATATATATATATATATATATATATATATATATATATATATATATATATATATATATAATGTAAGCAATTAACCTAATTAAGACCCACATATCTAAGAATAAAAATCAAATATGAAAAAAATCATAATGTATGAACAAACCTATCAAAAAGAGATGATTTTTTCACTTGAATAAACAAATTATGCTTTATGATATGATCTATATTATACAATATGATCAAACAAAGTCAAATTTTTCTGGAATCACATTGATGAATTAATCATACTATATGGCACTTATATCATAGTGCCCGGCCTGGCCAAAATTTCTTATAATAGTATTTCAGTTCTTCTAATAAATGCCCCTTAATATAAATACTTTCCTATTAATTTCACTACTAATAAATCAGGCTTTCGCAGCACTTTTTAGGACCTACAGCAGCGGTTTAGAAACCGCTACAAATCTGTTGTATTTGTTTTCGCTGGAACGGCTTCCAGCTTTAACAACGATTTATAAGTGCTAGTGTAGGTAGACTTTAGCAGCGCTTTTAGCAGGTGTTAAAACCGCCGCTAAAAGGTAGAATAAATTTAAAAATATATATAATTCCAAAAAAATAAATTTTGTGATCAAATTATAAATATTAGTAAAATACCATACAAATATAAATTAATTGTGTTATTTAATAATTTACTAATTGTGTTATTTAAACTGTAGTTGTTATGTGTCATGATGTTTCGAGAGAAAACAATCAATACACAAAGAGGAAAAAATGGGAATAGAGCAAGCATATACGATCAATAGAATTTATGAGCACAAATCCTTTTCCAATTCATACTGTTAAGTTATTGTTGTGTACACACCTACTGACATCTATGTTAGCCTAACCAGAAATCAGAAATATGCATATATTAGCTTTGGAGAGTGCAGATGTTAGATTTCATCATGTCTTGGATATGAGACTGGAGTACTTGCATGGTTCTGGTTCTCTTGACTGAGGAAGAGTGCTATCTCTCTAACCCTCTTGTTCTCCCCAATGATGAAATTGTTCTTCAAATAGAATATGATCTTCACTGTCTTCATCTTCTCCTTCTTTTTCTTCTTCCCAACTATGGCTTCTTTTCTTCAACCTGAAGAATGAACTATCTCATTAGTTAATAAAATTTTCATAAACTAAAACTTGAAAAATTTAGAAAATAAGCATGATGTAGAAAAATACATAAATAAAGATAAGCTAAAAATCTACGACAATGCACTTCGCTACATTCGGTTGTCACTAAAAATACCATTCCATCTCATCATTCCTTAATCAGAC
Organism: Dendrobium huoshanense; assembly: GCA_016618105.1. Classification (NCBI taxonomy): domain Eukaryota; kingdom Viridiplantae; phylum Streptophyta; class Magnoliopsida; order Asparagales; family Orchidaceae; genus Dendrobium; species Dendrobium huoshanense. Next base: position 6,379,844 of record CM028346.1, read on the forward strand.
TACTTTTCACTAAAAATGGTGGAATTGTCACGGTAAGTTAAAGGAATTTCTATCACAGCGCAACCTTTTCTTAAAATTTAGTGAGAATAGAACTTGTGAGACCCATTATGTGAAAACAAACATCTCATAACTGTTCTTAACAAATGGCCTCCATGGTCCCTGAAGAAAACGCTGAAAGAGAACAAAAAAAGTTGGGAAATTTGATTTGAGGAAAAATTATAGGACTCCACACAAATAAGTTTGTCTGATCCTTTTTCTTGCGCTGATTTGTTGTTTAATGGGCATGGGGAACCATGGCCTGGGAGGGCATGTTGGGCCAAGAGTAGAATCCGATGTCCCCTACGAACTGCAGCGTTCAAGACGGCATCTCACCAGCGAAGTCCTCTGACATTAGCTTAGCGAACAAGTTAATAGTGAAAAGAGAAGCTAGGGATACTACCCCAACGACGACGATAGCCGGGTTTTTCGGGGGTAGAGGTTTCGAGGAGAAGGAAGGAAAGCAGTTAGAGAAGGTGGGCAATGAGGAGTAGCAAATGTCAAGCGTTTTGAGGTAGCCAAAGTCGCGAAGCCAGGGTTTGAAGGTGGGCTCCAGTATGCATAGGGAGAAGATGAAGTGCTAAAGAATGGTGGGCTAAGGATGGAATAGAGAAAATATATTGATTTTTACCAACAGTAAAAACCGTTGTTAATAAGTGCTGCAAAAATACTGTATTTTTTGTGATACAATTATAGCGGTTTAAATCACTGCTATAGTTAACATTTAGTAGTGATTTTAAAACTTATGTTATTTAATGCTGCGGTTATCCCCAAATTTTAGCAGTGTAACCCTAAAATAAATTTTTTGAGAGAAAGATTGTTGTTACCTCAGAGATTTTGGGCATAATATTTTTTTATACCTCACTTGATTCTTATTTCTTCCACCACTAAAAAAGAGAGATTTTTGTGAGAGGTTTGCGTCTTGATTATTTTCTTGTAATCATGCCTTTGATTCATTAATTTGAGAGTTCAAAGATCTAAATCAAGAACATTTGTAAACTGATATTGGGAATCTATTGATCTTGTCAATGTTTCTTAATTCTCTTTCTTTTATGGAGACTTGTTAGTGGGTTAAGGTAGTTGTGATCTTCAAGGCAAGGGAGAAGTGTAGGGAATATTCCATTACCCATGAAAAAGAGAGGCTTCTCCACTTAACGAGGAGCAAGGACTTTGAGAGTGGACGTAGGCTAGTAGGCCAAACAACTATAAATTTGATTTGTATCCTTTTTATTTTTGTACTTTATTGCGTGCATACATTATTAGTGATGATGAAGGTTGGCTATGCTCCAATATTCTTTAGCAATTTGATGAATGTGAAAAAAGCATTGGTACTAGTTGATATCATATTTGCTTTAAATAAAAAAATAAAAAATAAAAAATATTATTATTATTATTTTTATTTTTATTTTGTGGTTGGTTTCATACTTAGGGTTGAATAATTGAAAAATATGTTAGGAATACCAAAATGGATTGACAAGTTGGGTTCAAGTATGACTTGACTCTAATCTAGTCAGCTCAAATCCTACTCGTTTAATAACTCAATAAAAAAAACTAATATGAAGTCGATATGTTAGTAACTCGAATGACCCAAACTTGACATGCTAACCTTTCTATTTTTTTTCTTAATAACTATAAAGTTAAGGATAATTAATAAAAAATAAGAAGATTATACCCAGAATTAAAAAAAATTATAAAAAAGATATTAAATGGGCCATTTTTGGATCCAAAATAGGTTCGCAAGTCAATCTAAACCTTGCCCATTTAATAAATGAATTGAAAAACCCAACTTGAACCTGACCTATTAAATAAATAGGAAAATAATTTTCTTTGAAGGTGGGCAATGAGGAGTAGCTAATGTCAAGTGTTTCTTGGTAGCTAGAGTCGTGAAGCTAGGCTTCGAAGGCGGGCTCCAGTATGCGTAGGGCAATGAAGTGCTAAAGAATGGTGAGCTTTGGCTGGAATAGAGAAAATATATTGATTTTTAACAACAGTAAAAATCATTATTATAATCCCTTTAAATAAGATGGAGAAAAAGTTGGCGACCATCTGTTAATACCAATGATATGTCCATTAACATACCACTGTCCATTAGAAAGAATTAAATACAATGCCTCTCCCTCATTAAAAGCACATAGAATCCAAGTAGGGTCAGATGAAATTTACCAAATTCTGACAACTACCTCCTTATTTCCATGCAGATCACTTGAAGAGGAGCATTATCAATAAAGGCTTTCACTACTAATGCATTATGAAGATTTTAAGATTTTTCAATTTAATTCTGCATATTAAGTTTCACCACAAAGCAATCATCCATCAAACAAGGCCCATAGTCCAAATTAATAACTCTTATGTTAGATTTCTTATTCTGCATATTGTGTAATACATTTACACCAAGATGTTTGGGTATCTCAACAGTATTATCTATTACATTAGATGAGTTCAATTCTCTGGATTAACATTGATGAACCTTATCCCTGTCAGTTGCCAAGCTATTCGACCACAACCCTTTAACATCATCCTTAACAGTCACTAAGTTACCAGCAATAGGCTCCTCCATACAAGATTTTCCCGCCAAAGTGTCTGCATTAGGATGCACTCTACTATTACTTCCAACAAGTAGCTTAGAATTTACACCTCCACTCCCAGCCAACATCAACCCTGAGGAAGAAGAAGCTTCGACATTTGAAACCAAATTGCAAACTGAAACTTGAGGAGAACCAAAACCCTTGGAGATTTTAACTTGCTATCAACCATAACATTCTTGCCTTTTTCGATATCTAGAATTAATTTCTTTAAAGAAATCATACTGCCTTCATTGTTGATTAATGGTCTATCATTCCTTAATTTCAACCTAGCATCGTGAGCAGATGGATTAATACCAACACCCACTAAACCATCTCTAGAAGCTGAAGAAGAAGAATTAAAAAAAGAATGAGCAGGAAACATTGAACCTCCAAACTGATGACCATCACTAGGACCACTTGCTGGTGTGTTTAAGCGACCCTTCGCCACCATCAGAAAACCCAGCGAAAAGCCTCCAACAAAAATTTGAAAAATTGCCTATTCTTTCTAAAAACCTTGATCTTCTCTATCTAACTTCATCCAAATTTCAATAATTCACTAGATGAGAACTCAAAAGGTGATTAGTAATTAAGTGTTAGATGATCCTATTGCACTTTCTTCTAAAGAGGTTGTGCAAGTGAATCTTCATAGTGGTAAAGTTTTACCTCCATTAGCATCTACTGTCGATAATGAAAAATATGCCATAGATAATCCCAAAGTTTCAACACATCCTTAACTAGCAGAAGATCAAGATGCATATAATCAGAAGGTTTCTAAAGAGATTATAGTGTTTTAGTTCATCTCAAAAAATAAACTATGCAACTGAGTATTTACGATACTCTAGTTCTTTCTAATGAAAAGAGAGAGGTTTTAATTAAAGCATTACTTGATCCAGAGATATATATGGCTCAATTAGCATCAATATAATTATAAGAAGAGTTATATTTTAAAGAGGTTCTAGGAGTAATGTTATCGGATGAAGACTTGTTATTGGGAACCACCAGTCATAATCGGTCATTTTATATCTCTATAAATGTGGAAAACTTTAAGTTCTCCTATATCTTTGTTGATTTTGGTGCATTAGTCAACATAACAACTCTTAGAATTATTGTCTATCTAAGGGTGGATACTTAAAAACTTAGCTCTAATTAAAATATGTTACGAGGATTCAATGAAAAGGGTGAGAGAGCTTTGGGTTCATTAACCCTTCTTTTAAAAATTGGCAACCTAAAAAATTCAAGCCAAGTTTCGCATAATATATTCATAAGGTTCTTTTAATGCTCTCCTAGGTAGACCCTGGCTTCACAAATATATAATGATTCCTTCTACTCTTCATCAGTTTATCAAATACTCTCATGAGGTTGTTAATCATTATATTAATTATAATTTGTAGCCACTCTCAATTCATGAAGTAGCTATATATAAAGATGCTTCATATCATCTTCCAAAAAAGTAGATAGTCTTATTTAGAAATGTCAAATTCATGGGAAAAAAGATTAAAAAAACAAAACAAAATGTTAAAGAAAATAAGGAAAAATAAATAGTACTGCATCATGATATTAAATGGAATGTTTGTCCGTGTCCTCCCCTTCATGCATAAAGAGGTGGTGGAATGACTCAATGAGCTAGAGGGAGAGATAACATATGACAAAATGAAAGAATAAAATAAAATGAGAATGAGTTCAAACAAATAAAGGCTCATGTAATATATATAAATTTAGAATCCAGCTCGGACATTGAATCCTATGTGTTTGAGAAAAATAAATAGGCCATAGAATATACAAATTTTGTTGAAAGACCAAATTTGAAGTTTATATAGAAATAGATGGTGACAAGTATAGGGCCCAAATTGTTGAAGAAGATAATACATAAAAGTTTATCTTTTAAATGTTAAAAATTTATGTAGTGAACATACTCTAATCCTATTATCCCAACATAATATAGTTGGGTTGGTAGTCAAAGTTTTACTACTATGAATATAAATTGTAAAGCCAATACATTTAAACCTTCCAAAAGTTCAAATATAGAAACCAATGTAATCCTTGATGATCCATTCCTAAATATAATAATAGAACTTCCTTTTGATTGGTACTCTACTTGTGTAAATAATTTTGCTAAGCAAGATTTAACACCATCTATTTCGACTTGTAGCTCAATAATTCAAAAATATGTGGAATATGTAGTAAAATAAATTGAAATCAAATGTAAGTGTTGGTTTTGATACTTTTTATTTATTTGATGATGACGAATATTGCTTAATCATAACTAATAATTTATAACCTCAAGGTCTTTTCATAAAGAATGTTAAATCTTTTAACATATTCTATTTAGAGGCTTCAAATGATTTAGATGCCTATCAGGTTAGGGATGCACCCATCAAACTTGAAGAGGATATTAAATCATATGTTAATGAATTTAAAGAAATTAACCTGAGAAATAAAGAAAATCCTAATTTGATATTTATAATTTCTTTATTGAATGAGGATAAGGTAGATAACTTGAGCAAGTTTCTTTCAAAGTTCAAATATGAGATAGCTTAGAGTTATGAGAAATTTCTAAGTTTATCTCTATAAATAGCGATCTATAAACTTGAAATTCAACTTAATATGATTTCTATGAAATAGGCACCTCAAAGTATGTGGATTGAAATTCAACAAGTAGCTAATAAAGTTAAAAAGTTAATCGAAGATGGCTTTATCAAAGAAGAGAAATATACAACCTTATTAATGAGAATTATTCTAGTAAATAAGAAAAATGGTTAGATCCATGTATTCATTAACTTCAGAGATCTCAATAAAGCCTATCTTAAAGCTAAGTTCACATTGCCCACACTCATGGTAGATATTTCTTCTTTGCAGTTAATATTCTCCTTTATTGATGGCTCATTTGGATTTAATTAAATAAAAATTGCTCTTAAAGATGAAAAGCATAAAAAATTTAGAATGTTGGTAGGAGTGTTGCTATAAGGTTATGCTCCTTGGAGAAAAGAATGTTATAGAAACATACTAATGGGAAATGATAAGGATATTTGATGAACTTATTCACCAATAATTGGAGTGTTATGTCAATGATGGAGTCATTAAAAGTTGTAAAAGTTAATACCAATTATATGCCATAAGAATAGTTTTTGAATGATTACATGAGTATAATCTTAAAATGAACCCTCTAAAGTGTGAATTTGATATTACTTTAGGGACGTTTCTAGATTTCATGGTTAGACACTTCTGAATAAAAATAGATTCTTATAAATTTAAAGCAATTTTGGATATACCACCACCTAAAGTTTTAATCAATTGAGATCTCTCCATGGTTAATTAACATATCTGAGACGATTCATATCTAATCTATCAGGAAAATGTCAACCATTCAAAGCCTTGTACAACAAATATGCTCATTTTTATTGGGATGATAGTTGTAAAATGGCTTTTAAAAATTTAACATAGTACTTAATGAATCCTCTAGTTTTGGCTATCCGCATTCATGCGAAGTCGTTAATTTTGCATACAATAGCTTTAAGCAAATCACTTGATATTTTGTTAGCTTAGGTTAATAAGTAATAAAAAGTGAATGCTTTTTATTACTTCATTGGACAGTTGCTTCTAACTGAACTAAATTATCTTCCAATTAAGAAGCATTATTTGACAATGATCTTTACTGCTAAAAAAATAAGGCAATACATGTTATCTTATAAAGTAAAATATGACATCCAGAGTAAATCTGATGACTCATTTGAAGTAATCAAGAAGATTAGTCTGGTGGTCAGTGATTCTGATACAATTTGACATTACATTTACCTCCCATCATGCTGTGAAAAGCCAGGCCTTAGAAAATTCTGTATAAGCACATCCAATTCCTTCTATTCACTTTTAAGTATTGAGTTTCCTAGTTAGGAGATCATGAAATTAAAAGTAAACAAGAACTCTACCTAGGAGTTTTATTTTGAAAGAGATAAAGGATCATAAATTTATTCTCTTGGGAAAGCTAGAATTGGTATTATATTTATCACTCCAGAAAAATGCTTATTATATTACTCTTACTAGATATCTTAACCCTATATGAACAACGAAGGTGAGTCTGAGGCACTAATTACTAGTTTAGAGTTAGTGATCCTAAATAAAATTAAGGAAGTTAAAATCATCAAGGATTCACACCTTATCATCAACCATGTTACAGAATTTGTAAAGTATTAAAGAAATTTTCTGTTATATATTAGTAGTATATGATGAAACTTCTTGAGCAGATTATGAATGTGACTTTGTATAAGATACCACATGGACGAAGCCTTACGGTGGATGCCCTAACAAATCTTACTAGAGAATTATATTATCAAGAAGAAGATTATATTCTAATAGAAGTCCAAGATCACAAAATGTTGTTGCCCACAGACTCAAATACATAAATAAAAAATTATCGACATAAGTAAAAATATTTTCATTGTGGATGATGAAGTGGTAAACTGGAAGCAAACCTTCACCGACTACTAGTGAGAATGAAAGATCCCTCAGAATAAATTGATTACTAAACAAATTAAAAGATGATCCTAATATTATAACTTAGTCAAAGTTATAATATATCATAGATCATTTAATCAAGTATGGTTACGTTGCCTCAGTAAACTTGAAGCTTATAAAATTATAAAAGAAGTGCATGTTGCATTGTGTAGAGCTCACAAATTTGGTCTTAAAATGAAGATAAAAATCAAATGAATGGGATACTATTGGCCATAAATAATAGTAATTGCATGAACAATACACATCATTATCAATAGATTTAAATGCATGGTGTAGTTCTTCACCAACCACTGGATGTAATGCATTCAACCATTACATTGTGGTCTTTTGGAAGCTAGGGTGCAAATATCATTGGTTTGATTGATCTACTATCATCCATAAGTCATAGTTTTATATTTGTAACAATAGATTATGTCTCAAAGTGGGCATAAGCAATTTCGTTAAGAGAAGTTAAAGCTCATTATATTTTAACTTCCTTAAATACCATATTTTATATTAATTTGGTGTCCATCATCAATTCATATATGATAATAACCCATAATGCTGAAGCACCAAAATAAATAACTTTATTAGACATCAAAAAATTGATTGGAGATACTGAATGATCTATTACCCTTAAGCAGATGGATCGGGAAATGACTTTAATAAATCTTTGGTACAAATTCTAAAAAATTATAGGTGATAATAAGTATTAATGGCAAAAAAAGTTTGGAAAATCTTTATGGGTATTTCAAACTATGTAATGAACTCCAACACAATCTACACCATTTGCTTTAGTATTTGGAGTAGAGATTATTCTCAATTTAGAGGTATAACTACCTTTCTTACGAATTACAAAAAATTATGGCATAATGTTAGAACAAAATGTTAAACTCCATCTTGAAGTGCACAAAGGTTTAGAAGAGAAGTAGTTGTAGACTCAACTTAACCTCAAGTTGTATAGAGTAAAGATGATTCAAGCACATGATAAAATGGTTCATCAAAGAACTTTCCAAGTAGGAGACATGGTTTTGGTAAATTTTAAAATCCCCATTGATTGTTAAAATTTTATTTTTAAAGAATTGTATAAATATCCCCAAGACATCCTTTCTTTTTTAACTTTGGTTAATTGGGTATATGATCTCTGGTATTGTGCTAATCTAAACACTTAAATCTATTCATTTGGAATAGATCCCCATTTGAATATTTACTTTAAATTTTTTCACTTGGGATAGATCTCCTATTTGAGCATCTCCTTCAAATCTGCTTATTTAAGAGTGACCTCCCATTTAGTGGTAGATCTCCTTCTCAAGCATCTTTTAACTTAAATCTACTTTATTGAGATGATTTTTCTACTAGATATTTCTAAACTAAATTCACCTATTTAGAATCATTTTCTTTTAATTATTTTTCAATTAAATCTTTTTTGATTCTACTGATTATTTCGGTCAATGCTAACACGTGCAATTTACTTTCACTATTAGATGTCCATTGATTGACCTCATTTTTTTTATGGTCATTAAATTTTTAATCCTTCAAATTCACTTCAAACTCAACACTATATTTCTATAATGTTACACTTTTCATCAAGTAGTAGGGACCCAACTCTAGGTCTCCTACCTTAGCTTGTTAATCATCCATTCAAGCATGCTTAGTCATATATCCAAATACTTATGATCTATTTTGATCTCCCTAGGATCATACCTAACCTAGTTTACTTATTTCAAGACCTTAGGTTAAATCCTAGTTAACTCTATTTGATCATTGGATAACACCCAATACCCTTTTATGCTAGAGATTCCCTGCCCTGAGTCTTATGAGTAGTATAAGTGACCTAGATTTATCCATTCAACCATAAGCTCCTTAAAGTATACCTAAATATCTCTAAACCATTTAAAACCTCAAATCATGCTTTGGTTTACCCAAGAACCAATGTAAAACCCTGATTCACATCTTGTACACCTAATATATTCCATCATATATGACATTGGCTTATTGATTTCAAATCATTCCTAAACTCTGATCTTAGGATCTTTAAATATTAAACCCATCATGCCCTAGCTCCCTAAGCTAGGGGTTAACCGAGTCAACCTACTTGAGCTAGTTCAAACTAGATAATTATCGCTCAAACCTTATTGTTCCCCTGCCCAGAGCTTGTTTCACTATATTAAACAGCCTCATTTGAATACATTTGTACTCCTAAAGTGTCACACGCACATATATATCCCCATGGTCAAATTTTTACTTGGTCAACATAACCAAAATTGCTCAAATTAAACTAGCCTAAGTTAATTTCTTGTATTTAATCAATTAGGTTACCTTGGTTACTTAAATTCAATCCAATTGACAATCTTATGCCTCTTAGACTAAAGCCTAACTCATTTATATTGAGTTGACTTAATCAACTTGTATGGATTGGTTAAACTAAGCAAATCTTGGTCTAATGCATATAAATTATAAATCTCATAGACATAATCCATTACACTTGACCTAATCCAGCTTTGGAGGTCTCCTATGGCTTATCCTAACCTTGGCCATGTTTCATAAGTAAATTGGTGAAATCCTTAAGTTGTTATATAAATGGTTAAGGCATAAAATTAATTTAAAATCCCTTAATATATATTATTTAAAATTATCAAAAATCATTCCTGGAAGTATCTAACATCCTCTAGACTTAACACATAGGTCTGGATCAGCTTAAGTTTGACCCAATGATCCCCATAAGCTAAGATGACCCATGACCATTTTCTAGCTATCTAAATTACTTCTTGCCTAAGTGCCTACCCCTAGCCATCTAATCCACATGGCAACATCATTGCCAGCCTCCTTAATCCATACTGGCCCTTGGATTAGCCCCCAATGCTTGGAATAGAGAAAATTAGGCGAACCTTAGAAGAGTTTTTTTAAACCCAAGCCCCTTATTTCATTTTGCCTTCCCAAACCTCCCTTTACATTTTCCAAGCCAATGTAAGTGGCTTAAATGTCATTAATTAGAAGAATCTATTGCGACTCAAGCTCACAAGTAGATATTTTTAATGATAACAAACATTATAGCTCACAACTTTATGCCTCATAATATTTTTATTATATACTTGCTTGTGTGTATACTAACATTTCAGGAACACCATGCATCATCCAATGAAGAATCAGAGCTCAAGATTGGGTACAATAAGGTTATGCTGTAAAAAGACTATAATATTCATTGATGTAATTTTGATTTCTTAAGTCAAGTCATATAAAAGTGTTTTGCTAGCTTGGTGTCCATGCACACACACACTCAGGGGGGTGAGATCTAGTCCAAACCAGGAGTTCAAGTTTTGAACTAATCATACTAGATGATTTTAATTATCAAAGATGATCCTTTATTATCTTAGAAAATAGCCTCTAATAATAATTTAGGCAAGAACTTAAGATTAAAATTTTGTTCTAATCATCCTGGATGATCTAGATTATGATGGATGATAAATGCCAATCATGCATAAATTGATCATGTGATTAAGGGACTAATTATGATTAAATTATTTAATCAGATCATCCTGAATGATCTTTATATTATATTGGATGATATTTACTGACATATTTAATTTTCCTAAATCTTCCAAGATGAAATACCATAATGTTTCTTTTAATCATCTAGGATGATCCACAATATCGTAGTGGGACGATCTATACAAATTTTAATTGATCATATAGGACTCTCCTGAGATTGTCCAAGATTATCAGGTCAAATTTTGTACATGATTAAAGGTTTAGTACAATACTCAGAGGGTGCCTATGAGGGGTAGACGCAGTCCATGTTGGACCAAACCACTATAAATCTGGTGTGTTCTTTATGATTATTTTTCTCACTTTAGTTTTACTATGATTAACCATTTGGGTGAAATCTCTTATTAATATTTTTATTATTGATTTAATTTATTTAAAGTTGTAAGATATAAAAAAGATTTTTCTTTTAGTTAAAGAAGTTTTTAAATATCTAATTCACCTCGCTCTTGGTTAGCATCGCTAGTTTATAAGAGTTTGACAACCATAATGAACTTTCAAGTGACATCAAAGTGAGATTCATAAATTACGTTTTTAAAAACTTTTGAATTTTGATCGATAACTAATTTTTATAATCGTAATATTACGAAAGGATATTCAATCACCTGACCACCTTTATTTGAAAATATTACTTTTAATTTTTGGAAAATTTGAATGTCTAATTTCTCGCAATTAATTAATATCTAATGTGTCATATGATTCTAACTAGTTATTCTATACTATCACATGTTATAGATGGAATTAAAATTGATATTCCTTTTAATCAATAGAGTATGGTAGAATAAATTAATGCTCAATTGAATGCTAAATGTTTGAACTATTTTTTATATGCTTTAAATTCTGAATATTGTATATTAATATGCACATGCACTACATGCAAGAAAATTTGGGACAAGTTACACACTACATACGAAGGTACTAGTGAAGTAAGACAGTTTAAGTTGAATATTTTAATGCATGATTATAAACTATTTTGCATGAAACCTTATGATACTATACTAGACATTTATACCAAGTTTACTCAAATAGTGACATCATTACATCCTTTAGAAAAAGAATTTTCAAACTCTGGAAAAGTCAATAAAATTCTTCGTTATATACTTGATAAGTTTGATTCCAAAGTCATTGCTATTTATGAATCAAAAAATTTGAATGAATATTCTACTGATAATTTGATTGGCTCACTCATTACCTAAGATCAAAGTTTGGGTCAAAGAGTTTTGGATGCAGGCAAAATGATAATGCTAAAAATTAAAGAAAGAGAAAAGTGGTTTAGTAGATGATGAAAGTGATGAGTTTACAAGAAAATTTGAAAATATACTAAAGCACAAGCATCAACGTCAACAAAAGTGGAATAAGGATATAAATGATAAGAATATTAAGATATTCTATGATGTTATTTAATTTGGGCATAGAAAATCTGGACATATAAAAAATTAGCGCCATAATTTGAAAACTCTTCTTGCAAAGGAAAAGGGTAAAGCTAACTAAATTGCAAAAAAGACAAAAAATAAAAAGAAAAAAATTTCTTAGACAGTTCTAGCTTCTAAATCATTAGACCAGGAGCGAAATGATCTTTAAAGTCTTTTTTATGTGTTTATTTCTTTTGTGTATGTATGTATATTTTTATTTGTTGCATTTTTGTTTATTTTTTATATTTTCTTTAGGTTTTATTTTTTCTTCTTAATGTTTTTTTATTTCTTTAAAAGTTTAAATTAGTCTTTATATTTTTTGTGAAGTTTTTGTCTGATTAACACACATGTATCACTTTTTACACTTTAAAAAATCAAATCTTTTTTAAAGATAATTTAAAAAAATGAGTGGTTGACTTCTCTAAAAACAGTCAAAAGAAGGAAACTCGTGATTTTATATCTTTATCTCATTTCTTAATAATGTGATTTTACTTTTGATTTAAAAAATTCATCTAATGTGATTTTACTTTTGATTTAAAATATTCATCAAATTATAAATTGGACTTTGAAATTAAACTTTTTTCATCTCCCTACATTTTTTCTAACTCATAAGAATCTTTTGTAAGTTGTTGAATCTTCCTCATTATTTTTTTGATCAAGCAGTTTATTTTTTTCACTAGAAGGGTTTTGCTTTAGTTTTTAAAATTACAAAAAGGAAGCATATTTATTGAAAAGAAAAGAGGCACAAAATGTGCTCAAAGCTGAAAAGATATGTAATGACACCAAATATGAAAAGATATATAAAATATATCAAAAATCAAAAGATGCGTAATAATGCTAAATATGAAAAGATACATAAAGTGTATAAAAAATCAAAAGATATGCAAAGTGTGCCAAAAACTAATAAAGATGTACAAAATGAGCCCATAATAAGCTAGCTTACCTTTCTTGTATTTCTTAAATTTTAAGAAAACCCATTTATCTATTAATTTTTTTGATACTTAAGTTTGAATATTATGATTTTTAATTCACGAATTTTTATTTTAATCTTTCATTAGATATATTTCATGAAAGGAGTTTTGAAAATATTAGTGCTTCCTTCTCTAATTTGTTCCTTGATATAGATGTTGGCTTAAAAACTTTCTTATCCTTTAAAGGAACTTAAGCTTAGATTAGCAATTTATGAATCTCTAACCTTTATGAGTTATACATTGCCAATACATGTCTTACTAAGTTTTTGAATAAAATCGAAAGGTAACTTTCTTATTCCAAGAAAATTTAAAATTTCAAACGGACTCTTATAAAAACATCTTCTTTAGTAGATTATGGATCATTTGTTTTTTGTTAGTTAATTTTTTCTGTTTTGGTTTTCTATGCTCCTCTTCTTTTTTATAATATTAAAGGGGGAGAACGTACTGCTATTTTTGGATATCTATTTTTTTATCTTTTTATCTAGTTATTTGTTTTGCTTTACTTGTTTTATTTTAAAATAAAAATAAAAAAAGAAAGTTTTATTTTCTCCTATTTTTAAATTTTTATCTTATTGAGGGGAAGATTAAGAGAAAATAATTTTAGTTTGCAAAATTTATGAGTAATATTTGACAACATAAAAAAAGGAGAGATTGTTGTGACTCGAGCTCACAAGTTGATGTTTTTTATGGTTATAAAGAATATGACTCACATTTTTATGTCTCCTAGTAATTTTATTATGTACTTGAATGTATGTAAACTAATATTTCATGAATATCATGCACCATCGAATTAAGAATCAGAGCTCAAGATTGGGTATAATAAGATTATGCTGTAAAGAGTTTATAATATTCATTGATATTATTTTGATTTCTTCAGTCAAGTCATGTAAAAATATTTGTTAGCTTGGTGTCCATATACATACACACTCAGGGGAGTGTGATCTAGTTAAAATCATGAGTTCAAGTTTTGAACTAATTATACTAGATGATTTCAATCATCGAGGATAATCTTTTATGATCTTGAAAATTTAGCTGCTAATGATAATTTAGGCAAGAATTTAATATTTAAATTTTGTTTTAATCATCCCGGATGATCTAGATTATCCTGGATGATCAATGTCATTAATACCTAAATTAATCATGAGACTAGGGGATTAATTATAATTAAATTATTCAATCAGATCATCCTGAACAATCTGTATATTATATTGGATGATGTTTACTGATATATTTGTTTTTTCTAAATCATCTAAGATGAAATACCATAATTTTTCTTCTAATTATCCAGAATGATCAATAATATTGTGTTAGATGATATGTACAAATTTTAACTGATAATTCAGAACTATCATGAGATCGTCCAGGACTATCATGAGATCATCTAGGACTATCAGGTCAAATTTTGTACATCGTACTTGATGATACAACGATCGTCCTGGATGATCTTTGAGACTAGAATTAATTTTTAGGATTTTTCAAAGCCCTCTATTTAAGTTTTATCATGGCACTTGGTAAGTGTTTTTGGCAGCGATTATGTCTTCGTTCTGCTGGAGGAAACTTGAAGAGAGAACTTGAAAGGGAAAGAAGAAAGTGTTGAGTTTGAGAGGGAGAAGATCCTTGGAGGGGGTTTTAAGGGAGTGTAGAGGGGGTTTCACATGATTGCTCTGAGATGCTTGCACCTTAGTACCATCAAATTCAAGGTTTTTCTTGAAGAAAGTTTTGGGAAGACGAAGATCTCTTTGGTTTCAAAGGACTCGACTACTCCGCCACATCGAGGAAGGTGAAGTGATTTTATAAGGCTTCTCCGCCTAACTATGGGGGATAAAGGAGAGTCACTAAAGGTTTAGTGAAATACTTATAGGGTGCCTCGCTCCAAGGAGTGGACGTACGTCAGGTTGGACCGAACCACTATTTGATGTGGTCTTTCTGATTATTTTTTATACTTTATTTTTGATATGATTAACTGCTTGGGTGAAATCTCTTATTAATCTTTTTATTATTGATTTAATTCAATTTTTGTTGCAAGATATATAAAGAATTTTCTTTTAGTTAAAGATGTTTTTAAATATCCAATTCACTCCTGCTCTTGGTTAGCCTCGGGACTAGCTCATAAGGGTTTAAAAACCATAATGAACTTTCAAAATCAATGAGCTTCATTCACCTCTCTATTTCAAGCATCCAAGATCTTTCTTTGTTGCTCTTATGGTCAGCCTTTCTTTAGCAAAGGTCTTCTATTAGAGCTTAGCATACCAACCCAATCAATATCCTACTGAAGAACTACTTATATAAATGTAAATATTAAACCTTGGTACTAGACCTAGGGTTTTAGAATTTTCATTTAACTCAATATATGAAGCCTTCAAACTTCATACAATGAAAGATTCAGCTTGCATAGGTCTCTATAAATGTTTTTAGGTTTTGAAATCCATTAAATAGTTCATGTTAAACATGATAAAATCCCTTGTCTTAGTTGCCTAGAGGAAAAAAGATGACATCTAAATTGTCCAGCCCTTGTGTTCTCACTTGGACAACCCAAATTTTATACTATCAAATGCCTTACAACCCCCATACTATATTATTTAGTCAATTGGATCTTAGCCATTCTATTGTTTAATTGAGTAGATTGAAGGCTATAAATTTAGCTAACGTGGATAAATGATGACTGCCATAAAATCCAACATCCAATGAAAATTAACCACTTGGAAAGCACAATACAAGTTAGTGCCACCCCTCCCAGCATTTCATTTAAAATGGATTATTAATATATTTTAATGTGCAGAGCTTTAATAATTCTTAGGACATTATTTATAGAGATAAAATTTACAAGTTAGAGCTTTATGAATTTAGGAGAAGAAGCTCTTTAAGATAAAATTAATCTCCAAAAAATTAGATGAGCTTTATTTAATTTCTTATATAATGTCCACTATTTTTCATAAAATTCCCTTTAAATACTCATCCAATTAACTTCAATTTTGGATGACTATGAGCTGTGGCCTATATCCCATAAATTTCCTAGCCCTAATCGAATCCTTCACTAACCTGATTTGATTTTTCAAACATATGTGTCCAAATTTAACTTGAATGCTTAAAATATTATTATAGAAAATCCTTAGAGAATTAAGTTTTTTTTTTATGTGGTTTGCGTGTTTTGTGTATGGGTTCGATACATCTGATGGCAAGCCTTGTTGAACACTAGGTAGTGTTAGATTAATCAACTTAAGTCAAGGGATTTATAACTTATAAAACATCTAGGGAATTTATTTTAATTCTAATGAGGATGAAACTTAAACCTGGATAACATAATGACATGATGAACCCCAAGAATTAATTTGGTTACAATTAGAACTTCCTAAGTCATATAAATTACAAATCCTAATTTTAGCCCCAATTTTGATCTTAAAACTTGTAAATTATATAATTAATTAAATAACAAAATATAAGTTGCATTTTATTCCAAATTGAGTATACAATTAGAAAAAAATAAAATCCTCTTGAAATTCCATCTAAAATAACCTAAATTATAACTTAGGTTCAAATCAAATCTAAATTAAATTAAACCATATGAAATCATTTGTTTGCAGTCGACCACAAATTTTTAAAGATTGTAACTTGAGTCATCCCTGACTCACTATAAAAATCCTCTGATCATTTAAATCCGTTTGATTTATTAATTGTAATACCTAAGTACCTTTTATATGAAGGAATAAAATAAATCAACTAAACTTCTAAATTTTATAATTAAATAAATATAATTTATTAAAATATAATCTAAAATTTTTTTAATTCTAAATAAATATTATAATCCATAAAAAAATCTAAATTATAATAAATCTTAAAGTCAAGCTTTTATCAAACCTACCATTAAAAATTTGTAATTTTAATAATTTAATAAATGAATCAAATAAATTATAAATAAATTCAAATATAGAAATATAATAACATAAGAATCAATAAGGATGAAATAAAAATGAATTAAAATTTTAAATAATCATTAAATAATTAAATTTAAATAAATAAAAGAACTAATAAAAATTTAATTAAATAAACTTAAATAAATTTTAAATAAAATAAAGTTTATTAATAAAATAAAAAATTAGACTAATTAAATAAAAATATTTCAAAAATTTAATAAAAATTAAATATATCAGTTTAAGTAATTAAAATAAATTGACTAAAAATTCAAATATAATTTTAAAATTTAAAATTAAATAAATAAAATAAAATTAAATAATAATAAAGTAATCTAAATTAAATTTAATTAAATAAAACTTTTAATTAAACTTGAATATTTAATTAAATTATTAATAAATTCAAAGGTTCTTACATTTATTTTATCACTTAAGTGGGAAATAAATACTTCAAATTTATAAGCTTGGACTGTTTAATTAGTGATCCAAAGCAATTTGAAGTAATTAATTATCATGGTTCTTTAAAATAATAAATAATAAATTATTAATAAACAAATAAAGGATTATATGCAATTATTTTATCCCTTTAGAGGGAAATAATTTCATTGCAATTATGAGCCTTTGGATTTGATGATTCTTAACTTCAAACCTCACTTTAAGTTATTAATATTTAAGATTCTATATAACTTAAATTTAAATAACTCTAACCATTAAAACAAAATGTTTTAATAAAAAACTAAAAATATTAAAACTTAAATTCAAATTAAATTAATATCCCCTTTAGGCTATAATCAACAAATAAATTCAATTTATAGATAACTCAAAATATAAACTCCCTTAAGGCATATCAAAGCAGACATACTTAGCAACACTTTAGAATTTGCTTGTTATGACAACCAACTCTAGTCTAGGCTGGGCTGGTGCTTCTTTTCTTATGCTTTTGTGTGGTTGGATACCTTGCTTGGAGGATATCCTACATTTTTCTGTTTACTTCCCAGCTCTCTAGGTGCCATACATGCATTATTACACTTTTGCTTTTATGCATGCACCTTACTTTATTATTTTACATGCAGCTGCACTAGTCTAGTCCGATTCTGCTCTTTCTTTCTTTATAAAGTATTAATGTTAGTTTCTAAATTATAAATCTAGTTTGTAAGAGTCAATGTAAATGCTAGCAAAGAGTCTATGTAATTTTACTCATTTGTATAGTTTAATTGAGTTGTAAAAGTAAAAGAGTTGTGAAAATCAATAAATGAGATTGCTTATATATATTTGTGAGGCTTGAAAAGGCAATAATCACTCTTACTTTTAGGGATTTTTTTTTGGGAATTTTATAGAAGGCTTAG
Source organism: Dendrobium huoshanense (assembly GCA_016618105.1). Classification (NCBI taxonomy): domain Eukaryota; kingdom Viridiplantae; phylum Streptophyta; class Magnoliopsida; order Asparagales; family Orchidaceae; genus Dendrobium; species Dendrobium huoshanense. The sequence continues at coordinate 6,398,112 of CM028346.1, forward strand.
AGCTATAAAACCTAAAGACTAAATAAATAAGCTCCTTTATATAGAATTACATCAATACATAGGTGTAAAAACTTAAGTTTGTTATCGGTGGAGCTTGACTACTTTTCTCTTCCTACAGCCCTTATTGAACTATTTGTACAATATGAGCCTATTGATACTGTACGATCTTTTGAAATATTGCATAATTTAAGTAAGATAATTAAGGAATTATATCATATATGAATTAATTACGGATCATACTATATGATCATGTCTCGTATAACATTAATCACCTGACAACTCTCTAGATGAATCTTGGTTCATCTAGACAATTCGATGTTTGATTTGACCTAATATACTAGATGATTTCTAATCATACTAGACTATTTCTAATTATACTGGATAATCTGCGATTGTGTTGAACTAATCATACTATACAAGCATTTTATCGCTCTATCTGAATATAGTCAACAAATTGAATTTTTAGGGTTTTTATAAGCCTGTTATTTAAGCTTTCTTAATATAATTTGTAGAAGTCTTAAGTTTGTTGAGGGTTTGAATATTCTGTGAGAGAGCAATGAAGAGAGGGCCTTGAGTAAGAGGAGAGAAAGGGTGAGGTTGTGATAGAGGGAGAAGATCATTATGGGTTTCAAGAGAGTGTGAGAGGGGATTTCACATGGTTGCTTCAGCCAATTTTCAACAGTGTTCCTCCATGTGTCATTGTTCATCTTAAGAGAAGCTCTATAAAGAACTCATTAGTGTTAAAGGGCTGTTGGTTACTCCACTAAATCAGGAAGGTAAAAGTGATTCAGGCTATTCTACCACACCAAGAAGGTGAAAGTGATTTTGGCTATTCCACCACACCAAGAAGGTGAAAGTAATTGAAACTACTCCATCACACCATGGAGGCAAAAGATATTCTGGCAACTCTGTTGCAACGAGGAGGTGAAAGGGATTTCCACAACCTAAACACACTAGGTTGTGACTCGAGCTCACAAGTTGATGTTTTTTATGGTAATAAAGAATATGACTCACATTTTTATGTCTCCTAGTAATTTTATTATGTACTTGCATGTATGTAAACTAATATTTCATGAATATCATGCACCATCGAATGAAGAATCAGAGCTCAAGATTGGGTATAATAAGATTATGCTGTAAAGAGTTTATAAAATTCATTGATATTATTTTGATTTCTTCAGTCAAGTCATGTAAAAATATTTGTTAGCTTGGTGTCCATATACATACACACTCAGGGGAGTGTGATCTAGTTAAAATCATGAGTTCAAGTTTTGAACTAATTATACTGGATGATTTCAATCATCGAGGATAATCTTTTATGATCTTGAAAATTTAGCTGCTAATGATAATTTGGGCAAGAATTTAATATTCAAATTTTGTTTTAATCATCTCGGAATGAGCATCTCACAACTTATAAAAATGGATATAGTACAACTCAAATTGATTATTTTCTTATAAGAAAATTAGATCGTTTAGATTGCAAAGATTGTAAAGTTATTCCAAGTGAAAATTTATGTACCTAACATCGATTATTAGTTTTGGAATTAAAGATAAAGGGGCAGAAAATAAAAAATGAAGTAAAATGATATTCTAGTATTATATGGGGATATTTAAAGAATATTAACAAAAATATTTTTGAGAGTAGAATTTTAGATCTTAAGATTTTGTCTGTGCATGAGGATGCTAATATTATGTGGGAAAAAATGGCTAGTGATATTAAGAATATTACAAAAGATGTGCTTGGAGTATCAAAGGGAAACTCTCTAAATAATAAAAATTGTTTGTGGTGGAATCCAAATGTACAATAAAAGATTAAATATAAGAGATTTTTTATAAAATTTGGTTTATTTTTAAAAATTCTTATAATTGGGAAAGATATAAAGAGTCTTATAACGAATCTACGAAAGAAATATGCAATGCAAAGACCTTAGCTTTTAGTGATTTATATAATATATTAGATACTAAAAAAGGAGAAAGATATATGTATAAGTTAGCCAAACAAAGAGATATGAGTAGTAAGGATTTAGTTTAAGTTAAGTGTATTAAGGATGAAGATAAAAAAATACTATTCTTAGAAGATGATATTCAACAAAGGTGGTTGAGATATTTTGCTAAACATTTTAATGAAGATTATGAAAATAAGATTGACTGTAGTGACCTTGGCACCCTAAATAAAAATTAAGATTTATATTTTTATTGACATATTAGTAAAGCTGAAGTTAGAGAGGCTTTAAAGAAAATGAAGGGTGGAAAAGCTGTTGGACCTGATGATATTCCAATAGAGGTATGGAAATGCTTAGGAGATGAAGGAATTTCTTGGCTTACTAAACTTTTTAATACTATTTTGAAGATTAAAAAGATGTCAGATGAGTGGAGAATGAGTGTTTTAATTCCTATTTTTAAGAATAAAGGTGATGTATAAGATTGTGCAAATTATAGAGGAATTAAGTTAATGTGTCATACTTTAAAACCATGGGATCAAGTTATGGAGCATAGGTTGTAGCATGATATTAATGTTTCTCCAAATCAATTTGGATTCATGTCGGGTAGGTTGACTATGGAAACCATACATTTTTTAAGAGGTTTGATGGAGAAATATAGAGAAAATAAGGAGGATCTATATATGATATTTATTGATTTAAAAAAAACATATGATAAATTTACAAGAGAAGTGCTATGGAGAGTTATTGAAAATAAAGGAGTTAATAACACTTATATTCAAATAATTAAAGATATGTATGCATGAGCTATTACTTATGATCAAACACAAGGTGGTTTGACCAAGTATTTCCCTATTTCAGTTGGGTTACATCAAGGATCAGCCTTAAGCCCATATCATTTTGCTTTAGTCATGTGTTCTCACTAGAAATTTGTAAGAGGATGTTCCTTGGTGTATGCTTATTGCTGATGATATTATTCTTGTTGATAAGACTAAAGAGGGAGTTGAAGGTAAACTTGAATTATGGAGGTCAACCTTAGAGTCTAAAGGTTTTTGCTTGAGTTGATCTAAAACGAAATATATGGAGTGAAATTTTAATAGTAATAGACATATTGAGGGGATTGTGACTTTGGGCAATAAAGTTGTTAATAAGAGTACATGTTTTAGATATCTTGGATATATTATTCAGAGTGATGGTGAAATAGATGGAGATATTATCAGTAAAATTCAAGTTGGATGGTTGAAGTGGAGGAATTCATTGGGCTTGATGTGTGATAGAAAAGTACCACTAAAACTTAAGGGAAAATTCTATAAGATGGTGGTGAGGCCTGCAATGCTTTATGGTGCTGAATGTTAGCCATTAAAAGAGAATCAAAATTCTAAGTTAAGTGTGGCATAGATGAGGATGCTCAGGTGGATGAGTGGCTTTACCCTTAGAGATAGGATACAAAATGAGCTTATACGTGAAAAAGGTTGGAGTAGCTCCAGTAGAATATAAGATTGGAGAAAGTCACCTTAGATGGTTTGGTCACATAAAATGGCAGCCTTTCGATGACCCGATTAAGAGAGTAGAGGTATTAGATTTGACTTATGTTAAGAAAGGTATAGGCAGACCTAAAAAGACTTGGTTAGAAAATATTAGTAATGACCTTTATTTATTAGTTTTAAATGATAATTTGACATTTAATAGGACACAATGGAGAAAAATGGTTCATTTAGCCGACCCCACGTAGTGGGATAAAGGCTTGATGTTGTTGACTCTTTAACTTTATATAAGGTAAACTAGGGGATGTTTCATATACCCCTTAATTTTTCTTTGGGCTTGGTGAAATCCCTGAGTTTGGAAACTTATTTTGTCAAAGTCATAGGTCACTATTTGACCTAAAAGTTTGGATATTTAATTCTCTCAATGAATGTAGAATTAGGTCACAAAACTTGTGTGAATTATTTACATTATTGCTAGGGTTATTTTACTTTGATTGCAAACCTAATTGAATAATAGATATATCTAAGTAAATCAATTAAGGATTGTGTCTATAGAGATATCATATGAAATCTTCCTTATTTTCTCTATACTTCTCCTTCAAATCTTTCAATAAATGTATGGCTTTCATTATAGACCTACCCAGCATGAATCCAAATTGATTTTGAGAAACATTAGTATCACATTGTAATATATGCTCCATAACTCTCTCCCACAGTTTTAAAGATTACAAATCAACTTAATTCCTATGTAATTCTCACAATCTTGTGCATCACCTTTATTCTTAAAGATAGGAATCACCACACTCATTATTTACACATCTGATATATTTTTAGTCTTCAAAATAATATTAAAATGATTATTAAGCCAATAAATTCCTTCATCTCCTAATCATTTCCATACCTCAATTGGAATATCATCAGGCACAACAGTTTTCTAGCACTTCATTTTCTTTAAGCCCTCTATAACATTAATTTTAGTAATACACGGATAGAAACAAAAATCTCTATTTTTATTTAGAGTTCTAAGGTCACTAAAGTCAATCATATTTTCACATCTTTGTTGAAAAGCTTAGAAAAGTATCTCATCCACCTTTGTTGAATATTCACTTCTAAAAAAACTACTTTATGATCTTCATCCTTACTGCACTTTACTTGAATTAAGGCCTTACTAGTCCTATCTATTTATTTGAGTAGCTTATACATTTATCTTTTGCCCATGTTAGCATCTAATCTATTATATAATCAATAAAATCTAAAGTATTTGAATCACATATTGTTTTCTTAGACTCTTTATAGGAAACTATATATTTTTTCAATTTTTAGAGTTTTTACATCTAAACCAATTTTTATAACAACACTTCTTATTTTTAATCTTTTCATGCACATTTGATTCCACCACCAATTATTTTTAATATGATAAGCATTTATTTTTTATACTCTTAGAAAATCATTTGCAATATTCTTAATATTACAAGAAATTATGTCCCACATAGAATAAACTTCCTCATTCACCGATAAAATGCTTTCTCTTTCTTTGAGAAATATTATCTTTTAGAATCCTGTAGGTGATATGGAGTTAGAAGATAATAATTAAATGCACTAAAACCTATTACCTATATTATGTGCTTAGGTGGTTCACTAGCAGCACACTCCAAGCAAGCATAAGTATAGATGCATTTGCAACCCTCAAACTTCCTTCTGGGATGATTATTCCAACCTTCAAATAAGATTTATAAACAAACAAAATTTTCCAAAATGATTAATTAAAATCATTAAAATTTTAAATTAAATATACTAAATTTTAAATCTAAAATAAGTCTAATATCTAATTTAATAAAAAAAAATTTCTTCAGATATATAATTGATTATAGAGGTTTGCCTCTATAGAAGCCTAAGAACTAATATTAAAATAAACCTTATTTTAGTTTGCTAAAATAGGGAAAAAATCTTTTGGATGCAGGCTAAAGCAAATCCTTGATTAGTTTCATTTTCAAAATGGTAGGTGAATGTTTCTTTTATCCTTTGGGATGAATTTTACATTCCCTATGTTTTATTTGATTATCAAAATAAACTTTTGTTTCTCTTTTCAAGACTATAGTAAATCATTAAAGCAAATCAGTCGCACGTTTACTTGTCCACATTCAATAAGATAACAAATGGTTGCAACATTAGTTCTTTAAAAAGCTTAATTTTACCCTTCAGAGATAAAACCAAAAATAAAATTCTTGTGGCAACATGCTAGCAACTTCAAGGTTTATAGATGAACGAAATTCCCTTATTAGGTAATTTGGTGCAAATCAATGTAATATCAATTAATTAATCATTTTAAAATTGTAATAAAATAAAAATAAATTATGTGAAAGAGTTAAAATGACTTGAAACAAAAATATCTTGATGAATCAATATATGATAGAAGTTAGATTCAAGACTTCAATATGAAACTTCAATTAACTTTTAAAAGTTACATAAATACTTGATCCATTATTATCTTATATAGACATGAGTTGAAAATGCAAGCCATTTCATATTATATTATAAGCAACCATAGTAATCTCCATCTTTACCTACCATAGTGAACAACTATTGACATAGCCTGAATACAATGGTGATTATGATGCATTAAAGGCAAGAGAAGTTAGATCTTGGAGCACAAAAAAAAATCTATTTGATTGAAGATAGATTGAACACCATACAAGACATGTAGAAATAGTATTATAATGCAAAACATTGACTTGGAGAATTTCAAATGGGAGACTTTATATATATGAAGATAAGACCAATTAAAGGTATAAATTGGTTTAGGAAAGAAAGGAAGTTGAGTTCAATGTATAATGGACCTTTGAAAGTGTCTGAGAGAGTTGAAAAGTCTACTTAAAGGTTACTGTTGCTTGAGTATATGTCTGATATTCATAGTGTATTTCACATATCACCGTTGAGAAAATGGGTATCTGACCTTGGAAATTGAATATTGATGTTGTTTAAGTATGTCCAAATTTGAGCTTTATAGAATAATTAAAAAGAATTTTAGCATATGATTTCAAGAAATTAAGAAAAAAATAAATCCTTTTTAGATTAGTGATAATAATTTGCAGCATTTTTTTTGTTAAAATTCACGGAGGGGCCTACGCATTAATATTAAAAACAAATTACAAGGTCGATAAAGGATACCATCAGCTCACTATCGCTCAAAATAGCTAAAAAACAAATCAAAAGAAAACCTAAGAGCCGATAGTCTCCACTAAGCCTGAGTACAAAACAACCTAGTAACATGCTAAAGATGCTAAAGTCAAGCTTCAAAAAAAAAGAAAGATCAAAATATGAACTTGAGACACAATCTTTCTACAAAAACTTTTGAAGATAACCATAAGCCAATCCACCTTAAAATCAAAGAGGCTGCAACACAAAAAACTATAGCATAAAAAAGCATATATAAAATAGAAATAAGTACCCAAATCAATTGCAAGAAAAAAAGTTAGTATAAAAATACTGCAAAGAAATAATAACTGCTAGCAAATAGAACCAATAATAGGATGAAAACTCATAGAGCTCAGGGGAGAAATAGGCCAAGAAACATCACTCAGGTAATCCACAAGCCACTCAATCCTACCAATAGGAGTAATCATAGACACCCACCTAAACATGCACCAATTGTAGAGGCAAAAGCCCACATAAGAGTAACACTCAGCCTCCAAAATTAACCAACTAGAGGTTGAGAATTAAACCCAAACCATCCAGCATCAACAAGTAATCCAGAAAACATAAAAGGTTCCATAGATGAACCACGACACATAAAAGTAACCCACCACCTTCCCACATCAGAACAGAGCCAAGGTAACCCCAAAGACAAAAAAAAAATGCTCATGAAAATGAGGCCAACCATTGATATGCATCAGGCTACCTAGCAAAGAGCCCACAAATTGGTTGCACAAAGCTTCTATGCAAATACAACCATCTATCCTGAAGAATATACTAAAGCTGTCCAGCCTAAACACGTTCAAAATAGGAAGCAAACACGCATGCAGTAGCATAGAACATAGACTCCCAAAGATAACAAAAGGAAAACATCTCATAATCACCAAATAAATTTTTCCAGTAGAAACAACAACACCTAACAACATCACATAACTAAATACAACCAAGCCTTTAGAATTATAACAGGAAGGAATGGCCCAAACCTCCGCCATCCACACAATATAGGGACCCAGCTGAGAGCACAACACCATGAATCCAGAGAAGGACTGATACCAAAATAGAAAAGAAACAAAGAAAAAAATGCTTAGGATACACCAAAGATGATTTCCCAAGCATCAAAAAATAGCAACCATCAAACGAGAAGTAGACAGACCAACCCGAAAAAATAAAGCAGAGTAAAAATGCATGGTGGAAACCTACAGCCACCAAAGAGGAACAACACAACAAATACTAAGACTTAACATAAGATAAACCAATTTGATCAAATCTTAAGAGGCCTTTAATAAGAAAAGGCAGATTAGAAATCGAAAGCTTAGTCATAGCATTCAAACCACAACCCCATCTAGCAATTGACTAAGCACAAACATTCCCTTCCTCAAGAATAACAGAGAAAGAGTGGTTTAAAATACTCAATAAATTTCTAATGTCCCTCCATATATAAAACAATGTAGAGGAACAAACTTTATCCTCCTTAGAATTAAGATAATGATAACCAAAGTAAGAACCAACCTCCACCACAATATTCATGTAATATAGATTGAAACAAAGAATTAAACCATGAAGCAAAACATATGTAATAACAAAATTATCATCACCATTAGCAGCCAGACTAGCAAAACCAAAAATATAATTACCATTATGATCTCTAATAACACCACCACAACCAACAATAGAATCCATTCTCGCACTAGCAACATTAAACTTAATAAAGTTGAGGGAGGCTTCACCCAAGATATACACCTAGGAACTTTATAAAAATATCCACCTCCAAGTTAATACTAAAATCAGTCGCAGTGAAAAATAGTTTTTAAAATTTTTGGTAGAAAGGAAATTAGTAGAGTAAAGAGCTGAAACTTTATCCTTAATATTATGGATAATTCTCTGATAGTTCATAATTGCCCCATTGAAATGAGAATTATTTCTCTCCAACCATAAGAACCAAAGGATAAGAGAAAGAATCACATTTCTGATGTGGCCTTTGACATTAGCAAACCAACAGTTAAGATTATAATTAATAGAACCCATAGCAGTAAAAAAGTTGAAATGAAAGATGTACTAAAATAATTCCAAACTTTCATAGCTAAGGGGCTAGACATGAAAACATGATGCTTATTGTCCAAATGGTTTCAACATTGGCATTTAGAAGGGAGGATAAAACCTCTTTTCATGAAATTATCATCCGTAGGAATAAGCTTATGTAAAATTCTCCAAATAAAAATAGATATCGTAGAAGGAATGCTTTTATGCCATATCATATGAAAAAGCTTGGAAGTTTCATGCTTAGCTCTAAACGAATGTCAGTCATCTTTTAATATAAAACAACCATCTTTAGTCAAAGCATAAAGCAACACATCATTCTAATAAATGTTTAGAGGGATCTTTAAATTATGTTGAATAATGAAATCAAGAAGAACACTAGAAAGTTTCTCCAAATCCCAACCTTTATTAGAGAAAAAATAATTCACCTTCACAGTTGCATCAAAAATCGTATTAGTTAAAGAGTCAATCAAATGGCCACCCAACCAACAATCTTGCCAAAAGAAAAATATTACCATTTCTAAGACCCCACATAATAGAAGGCTCAATAACCCATTTAATAGAATAAAGCCTCTGCCAGACTTTAGAATTGCCTTTACTGAAGCAACACATGGTGGGATGCCTCCCCCCACAATAATTGGCCACCATAAAATTAGCCCAAAGACTCATATTGGCATGAAGATTGTACCATAACTTGAAAGAAAAAGCTTAGCCCAAATCATACACAGACTTACACCCTAAAGCCCCTTCATTCAAAGTCCCACAACATTTATCCCTGAAGACCAGTATATTTTAAAACTTCTACCCATACATTTCCAAAAAAAAATTATTGAAAATTCTATCAATCCTATTACACACAGTCTTAGTAGGAAATAAAGTTTGAAAATTGTAAACATGTATAGGATAAATAATACTCTTGATAAGAATAAGCCGACCACCAAAACTTAAGAAATTAGAATCCTAGGTAGAAAGTCTATTCTACATCACAATAATTAAATCATAAAAAAGAAAGGACTTCTTTCTACCCTTATAAAGAGGCACACCCAGATACTTCAAAGGCAAAAGACTATAGCTAAAACCAGTTAAATTCTTGATAGCCACAACACGATCAGAAGGAACTTTCTTAGCAACATTAAAATAACACTAAATCTTATTAAAAGCCAAACCACTAATCAATTCAAAATGGTTAAAAAATCACACAAGTCTATTAATTCTATTCATCAAAGCATTCATAAGACAATGAAATCATCAGCGAAACATAAATGCAAAATTTTAATGCCACCTAACATTCTGAAGTAGAGGCTAGGATACTTATCAAAAATAATAAAGAGAGCATGGGAAATAGGACCCCCTTGTCTCAACCCATGAGAAGCCTTAAAAAAGCCATGGCTCTTACCATTCAGAATGATGGAGAAATAAGGGCTTTCAATGCAGTTATTAATGAGGCTTATAAAATTTAAATCAAAACCAAATAAATTCAATATATTATAAATAAAATTCCAATTAATATTATCATTAGCTTTAGCAATATCCAATTTCAGAATCATATTACCACCTCTAACCTTTACATCCAAGTCTAGACAAAACTCTTACGCAAAAAGGATATTGTCCGCAATAGCACGCACTTTAACAAAGCCCATTTGAAAATGAGAAATAAACTTTGGCAAAAATATAGTTAACCAATTCATCAAAATTTGAGAAACCAATTTATAAAAGAAAGTACACAAACTAATAGGTCTCAAGTCTTGCCAAGAACACATAGAGTTAATCTTTGGAATTAACAAAATAGAAGTAGAAGTAAAAAACTTAGGAATATGATTGCCATTAAAGAAATCAATGAAAGTAGTGAAAAAAACATTATAAATAATAGGCCAAGTTTTTTGAAAAAACTTCATGGTGAGACTATCCGGACCAGCCATTGAATCACCATTCATACCAAAAACAGTATCCTTTACCTCCTCAAGAGAAGGAGATTTAGACAAACCAATATTATCATCAATAAAAATAAGATTAGGAATAATAGATGGATTTTCAATAATAGAAGGATTAAAGGTTTTATTAAGATGATTTTGAAAATAATGAACAACAAAATTAGCAATTTTAGCATCATCCTCAGTAATAAAGCCATCAACATGATTAATTTTATGATTTCAATTAATAGCACATTTCTTTTTAACCAATGCATGAAAGTATATAGTATTGTTATCGCCTTGAACCAGATGTTTAACATCCGCTTTCTGCTTCCAAAAAATGTCTTCATGAGCTTGTAATTTATAAAGCTCATCCTTGCCTCTTTCAAAAAATAGAAGCTGGTATCATAAGGAACCAACTGACACTAACTCTCATAAGAATTCACATTATCTTCCATAATTAAAATATTACAAAAAAAATTGAAAACAATATGGTTCCATCAATTTAAAACTTGCTTAAGTCTTTTTAGCTTAAGCAAACTCTATTCATACCAAATCTAGAATTATCAAGAAACACAGTGTTAACCACAGCCAAAAAAGAGTCATGAAGCAACCACATGTTTTGAAATCTCAATTGGGAAGAAAAATCCTTAGCTCTATCTTTAATTTTAATAAGAAGAGGAGAATGATCAGAGAGGGTACAATTAAGATGCTCAACATTAGTAAACTCAAAATAATTAAGCCAAACATCATTGAATAAAACCCTATCTATCCTTTGCCAAAAATGCCCATGATGCCAAGTGAAATTATGGCCAGAAAAACCAATATCGCTAAGGTTACAATCCATAATCATACCACCGAAATCCTCCATCAACTGATAGAAAAGGAGAGAACCCCTTATGCGCTTAAACAGGTTAGTTCTAATATTAAAATCTCCACCAACAAGCCATGGAAAATTGCAAATACTATGAAAATGGATGATTTGACCACATAAATTTTTTCTAGTATAATGAGAGGAGGCAACATAAACAAACGAAGCACAACATTGGAAACTAGAACTTTTAATATTATAATATAAGACTTGACTAAAATCACCAATGATATCTATTCTAAAAAATATTTCTAAAAAACCCAAATTTTATTAGCCACATTCAACTTAGCATGTTTAAAATCAAGAAATTTAGCAGTACCAAGTAACTTATCAGCAGAAATAAGAGGCTTAAGCAAGACAAAAATAGACGCATTATGAATATGGCATAAATTTTTAACTCTAACCTTAGAAGAATGGCATCCAATGCCCATAACATTCCAAATAATAGCATTTAACATAAAAAACAATGATTAATGAGAAGTATGTGAACTTGTATTTCTAAGAGATTATAAAATAACATTCCTTGGTTTTCTACGTCTCTTACTACGACCCTTATAAAAACTCATATCATTATCATATCTAGAAAAACATTTAACCAACATATCCACCTCCACGTTAGTAAAAACATTTCTAAGATAATTATAAGTTAAAGGAAGATTACTTTCATTTATCATATCTGAATGCCCCCTAGAAAGAGGCAACTCACATTCCATAAAGAAAACACCATCTTCCACAGTGGATTCATTGTTCACAACAACTCCACTAATTTCTCTCACTTTCTTGGTTGGACAATAACCAATCTTACTTGGGGAAAATCATCCTCTGCATTATAGCTCAGCTCTTTCAAGAATTAGCTCATTAACTTGCTCATTCATAATATTAGATTGAGACTGATTAGAACATTTAGTGTCAACATCAATAACAACCATATCAGATAAAGTTTGCTTTGAAACACAAGGATTATATAAAGAAGAAGGCATAATAATGCTATTAGAATTGGTAGGTAATATTTGTTTCTCCCCTCCAGAGAGATCAAAATAAAATATAGTATCTTGTTTGGGATCCACACGTGGATCATTGAGAAATTCAACCCCAATAGAAGAGTTAAGATCGGTCTGAATTTTACCAAGCTGAAGAATAACCACCTCATCACCCTGAGTATGTCTCCATTAGCCTCCGCAATATTATGGTTCAATTCAATATTTAACATGGTCATTCAAAATATCCTCTTTCACCTTGGACTGCCTGGTAATTTCTTTCACATTCTTAAGATGCGGATGCAATTTAAAACACTCACACTAACCATGCCCATGCATCTTACAGTGTGAGAAAAAGATAGGAAAGATTTTAAATTCAACTTTATGAAAATAACCATTAAATTTGGATACTAACCAAATCATAATAGGGTGCTTTTTAGAAATATCTAACTCAACTAAAACACGAGCCACCGACAGATGAGAAACTAAGGTCGTTGCCTTGTCCGTTTGTAGTGGCCTACCAAGAATAGAAGCAAGACCAAAGAGAATTTGCAAATTAAAGAAATGACGACTCAAATTAGGGAAAGAAATCCAAACAGGAGCAATCAGGGACTCCTCATGGACATCAAAATCTGGTGTCCATTTAAGGAGTCTCATTTGATAAGCCTAGATATAGTAGGATATTCTCAAAAAAAATATGGCAATAATCCAAGTCATTGCTCAGTTAAATTTCCACATGATGGGGATCAAGCAAACCAATATGAAAGGAACTCGTAAGCTTTAGGTTAACAAAAAACTTGCGAATAATATAAAGATTAGGTCATCTAAGGAGAAAATTATCAACTAAAGTAAGAGCAAAGGGGGCAGCCAACTGAGAGACAACCGAATCTGGAGCTGGGAAGAAGCAGAGGAAGATCCAGCAAGCACATCCTTAAAGGAAGAAGATTTGCTATTAGGGACCACAACTATCATAGGGAAATATAATGATGGGGTCATCATCCCCCAAACTAGTAGAACTAAGAACAAAAATCAAAACAAAATGCTGAACAAACTAAAAAAATAAAGAAAGAACAAAAATGGAAAGAAAAAGAGAAGAAAATCCATAGTAAATCTCTCAAGAAGCAGCCCAAAGCGAGAGCACGCAGGCAAACCCTAGATCGCCAAAGTATGGCTCGAAGCACCATAGTAGAGAGACATTGAGTGTTTATCATATGAAAACATAAAAATGAAGATATAGTATGATAATTTGCAGCATATATAAACTAATTGATAAAGTCTAAATTTTGATTTGAAAATTTTATTTCAAAATAATTTTAAGAGCGATAAAGCTGAACAAATAATCTTTAATAAAAAACTTAAGAATCATCTCGCAAAATATTTATTTATTTTATTTAATAAATAAAATTCTATAATAATAATAACATATATTATCAGCAAAATAAAAAATTACTAATAAAGTAAAGGAAAAGAAAAAAAAATTAACCAAATTTTTATAGTTGCTTGATCAACCCGACCTATGTCCATTCCTTGGAGATCACTCTTAAAGAATTTTATCATCCACTTCTTCAACTCCCAACAAGGCATAGAAGCCTTTCTCCTTCATAGGGGTTGTAGAACATCCTTGTACACCATTTCTCTCTTCTAAGAAGTCTCTCTCCTTTTGTTTCTAGTATAATAAAGATGCCTCACCACTAGCTACCAACTAGTACAAGAGTCCCAATGCTTTGGTTTCCAGGTTCCCAATTTTTTGAATTGGGATGATTGCTTGATCGGGCTCAGGAAATTAAAGGATTCAAATATCATGTTAGTAAGGATCTACCTAACAATGCTTTGGTTTGTTTGGAACAACAGAAACAAGATTAAACATGGCAAGTCAAGTGATAGTAACAGCATGATAGCTGCATCGACCCTTGCTTTCCTGGGTTCTGCTAAATTCAGTGCACCACTCTGGGATCACTGGGTTGCTAATCAGTCCATTGGATTGTGCTCAAACAAATGGCAACCTCCCCCTCCCGAGTGGATCAAAATTAATGTTGATGCTTCAATGAAAAGTAATTACATAGCTGTCATTGGTGGTGTAATAAGGGACTGTAAAGGAAGATTTCTCTTAGCCTTTGGTAAAGGCAAATTGCATTGGGACATTGCTCAAACTTGAGCTATTGGCATTCTCAACTATTAAAGAAATGATTCACGGTAGAGTTCAAGATTTCAAAGGCATTATATTGGAAGGTGATAATAAGAATTTCATCCTTTTTCTTCAGAAATTGTACAGCAAACAGAAGATAAAAGGTTGGATCTCGGATGAAGAAGACTTCTCTTTTCTTGGTGAGTTCAATAATGTGCTATTTCATTGGGTTAATCGCAATTGTAATAAGTTAGCCGATTATTGTGCTAACTTAGCTTGCTCTTTTGATTTTGTTTGGGAGTTTTTTGGCGAAAGCTATCTTCCATCTTCTTTTATGGATCTTCTAAAAGAAGAATGTGATAGCTTAGCTAACCCACAGTAGTTTGTATCCTTGATTTTCTGTTTATTTTAATGCATCTTTGCATCTTTCAAAAAAAAAAAAAAAAAAAAAAAAACTAGTACAAGAGTCTTCTCACTAAGACTCTTTAGATCTCCTAAATCTAAGATCCCTCACTCAACCAAAACTAAGGAAAGAAGGTCATAGAGAGGGAAGAATAATCTTTAAATAACCTAATCTCTTGGACTCCCTTTCGAGAAATATCTCACTATATCTCCAATCTCCCTCACCTTTCTCTATCACATAATAAAATGAGTCACTCTAAGAGATCTCTTTCTCAACCCTCCCAAATCTCCATAAGAAAACTTGAGACATTCAAAAACTTAGTTGAAAGACCCTATCCAATGATTTTTGTCTAAGGCTCTAAAAGTTTATTTATATTAATCTCTTAATCAATCCTTAAAAATCTTAATTTAACTAATTTCAAGGGAAGATTGTAAGTCAAATTAATGAATCCTATAGTATGATATAAAAATAGTTGCCAACTTTTGGAACTAGTCATCCTATTCGAATGAGTTTTATCAAAAATTATTCTCAATTTATTTGGACTGTATAATGATAACTATACAATAAGATCTTTACAAGGTTGGAAACTTAGAGCATTAGATCAGCCTGTCCAAATAGATCATGGCTCGACTCACTCTTAGTTTGTATGTATAGTACGATTAGGATCACACAATATGAAATTATCTCTAATTCAGCCTTTTGATTTTAGTTTCAAAAATAATTAAATCATAAAACATAATATTAATTTTTGCACTATACAAAGAAAATCATTTAGTATGAATATTTTAAATTTTGAATTTGAAATCACCTATGATTTAGCCCTCATTATCTACCAATCTTAATCAATTCTTATGACTTAGGTTATGATTCAAGTTTTTCACTAATATTTGCTTTGATACCACTTCTATCAAGCCCCAAAATTTAAATGTGAAAGAATTGCCTATTTTATGTCCTAATTAATCTATGAGAGCTACAAAATTCTTTTATTTAATGAAACCCAATAAAAGCAGTCATATACATCAAAACATTCAATTATAATAATTAATCATTAAATTAATTTACACTATAAAAAAGTTCATTCGATATATCATTTTATCTTTCAATACTATTGATTATAAAAAATGAATAAAATAGAAAGTACATAGATCTAAACCTAAAACTCTAAAATTAGATTAGCCTCACTCCACTTGATCATGATTTCTTCCTAAAAATATATATAAAAACCAGAAAGTAACCTTAACGGCTCAACAGGTCACCAAAACCTATAAATACAATCAATGCAAGAAGCTAGAAAAAATATGCAGAAAATCATTCAATCTAGATCGATATAAACATATAATTATATGAGAATGTGAGAATTAATATGAATAATATCAATTCATATGAGTAGTTGGTATCAATAAAAACAATATAGTGCATGAATGAGTGATTAGTAGTCATATAAAGAAAGTTATGTCATTCATATACATATATCAATTATAACACAACATAAGTGTTCTTATTAGTCAAGAAAGTATTCTAAATATGTTATATACATGTCATATACTATTAATGCTTGTGTATTATATTATATATCATGTATATAAATGTAATATATCATGTATTTTATATATATCTGATGGGTGGGATAACGTGAGTATAAGGTACTTGAGTTAGGCTCACACGATAATGATATACTGTGTAAATATACTTAGGCTTTCTTTAATATTAATTGCTCATTAGATATGCATGTATATGTGTTGATCAAGTAATAAAGTGAATGAGAGAGTTTTGGTTCCATGAGGAATATAATATTTATTCTACTGAACAAACAAATTAGGGGTTTTGAGTTTTTGTCAATTATAGAGAATGAAAAAGATGATGAGATACGAGTATATAAAATATATTTTGGACTAATGCATGCAAAATAATAAAGTTTTTATAATGATGCTCATAATTGTTGAAGTGGATCAAAGCATGTACATTCCTAGATCTTCATCAAGCTTATCAGGGTGAAATGGGAGATTTATGACCTTTCTATAATGCTAATATGTCCATAGAACTAAGAAGATTAAACACCATATATCTTGGCATGCCCATATTTCATTTTAATACTCCTATTTGTTCCAATATTTTTCCACTAAAATAATATATCATACTATATTTTAACTACACATGGTCATTATATATTTTAAATTAAAAATGATAAATATTAAACACATACATAATTCATTTAAGGCACTGAGCCTACATTAGTACTTGCATTATACTCACATCAATGGCCTAAAACTTAGAAATTAGTGAAAGTTTATTAGGGTTGTTAAGCCCTTATAAACTAGCCCAAGGCTAACCGAGAGGGGGAGGGGGGGGGGGGTTGAATTGACAGTTTTTTTAAATTATTAAACAAAAATAAAATCTTTTTGAAACTATTTTGAATATTTTAAAACAAAGAAAATCAACCACAAAAATTAAAATATAGAAAATAAAGTGTAGGAATAAAATAGAAAGAACACACCAGATTTTATAGTGGTTCAGTAAACTTGACCTATGTCCACTCCCCAGAGCCTCTCCTCCAGGTATTGCACTAAAAAAAAATAAATATCCTTTTAATCCTTTAGCAAGGAAAAGAAGCCTTTACAAACTTCTTTTCACTGACCCCAGTGAGGCAAAACCTGGTCTCCTTTTTCTTCATACTGAAGTAGGTAAAGAACCTTGATCTAATGCTAACGAAGACATCCCTAGAGCCACCAAAGAGTCAAAGATGATTAATGAAGAAAATGACTTAAGTCCTTACTTAGAAAAACCTTTGTGAATATATCACAAACTCCCCCTCACAAGATTCTCTCTCTCTCTCTCTCTCTCTCTCTCTCTCTCTCTCTCTCTCTCTCTCTCTCTCTCTCTCTCTCTCTCTCTCTCTCTCTCTCTCTCTCTCTCTCTCTCTCTCTCTCAAGCTCTCCCTCTTCTTCTCTAAATTCTCTCAAGTCAATATAACAACAAAAGATACTCTCATTAACAAAATAAGGTATCTTATAAAGAAGGACTTTAAAAATTCCCTAATTTGTAGTTTACCATAAAAGATTATCTAGGACGATCGACATATTGACTTGTACGATCAGTGTATTTCAACCCTTCCAACCAAGATGATCTGGGTGTGCTATATGATTAGAAGACATTATTTGTTATTATCATCCAAGACGATATGGACATCTACTTGTAAGATTAGGCGGTTATGTATCTTTGATTTAAGCATATCATCCAGCATGATGGGAGTATTATCCAGGATAATTTTTTTAAGCAAGTTTACATGACATAGATGCCCTAATTAGGGTGGTTTTTATTTTTGACAGATCATCCAGGATGTTTTTTATATGATATGATCGAAAATAGAAAAACTCTAACTCACTAATTTTTTCCTCCTGAGTGTGTGTGTGAAAGGTTACTTAGCTTCAGGATCCACTAAAGTATATTTGACTCAAGAAAATGTAAAAGATATATTGAAATATAAATTACAGACTGACTCAATCTTTATCTACTTGATCTTGAGCTGATTGACATTCCAAGCGAACTTGGGAAGATGAAAGGTTAGTGAGCTGGACACATTATATATATATATATATATATATATATATATATATATATATATATATATATATATATATATATATATATATATATATATATATATATATATATATATATATATATATATATATATATATATATATATATATATATATATATATATATGAATAGCAGTAGTCAAGGAATAATAATATTTGTTATCATCAAAATCACAGTACTTGGGTTCAGATCTATAATAATCTCCATCTTTTTGATGATGGGAAACATTATGATTGAAAAAAAATCAAATCATATATTTTTTTTATTTTTAATTTATTTAAAATAATGAAACATAAAACAAAGGAGAACAATATAAGTAAAGCAAAAAAAATTTTTACTAAAGCAAGCGAATGATACAAATGATACAACACCAACACTACTCCCCCTTTTAACACACATAAAGGAGGAAATATAAAAAAAAACAACCACTAAATAGAACAAAGTATAGAAATCAGTACAAAATACCACATAAAAATACTAAGCAATCTACAAGTACTAAGGACCCTGATCATGTGAAGGAGGTGGAAGTGATGGCTGAAAGAAGGCTATGAAGGACATGGAAGGAGTTGTTGGTGGAGAAGGCAGTTTGGTGGGGTAGGATACTGAAGGTTATATTTTGCTTCAAAAACATATACAATGATGTGTCTTAGGGCTAGATTTGGTTTCCTCTTATGGCCAGGATCCCTAATACTAGTCAAGTGTTCAATATATCGAAAAAGAAGATCACTAGCATTAAAATCCCCATGAGTCATGATATAATAAGTAATGAGTGAGAGTAGAGGAGTAATGTAAAAATAGTTACTAGATTTTGGAATTTCGAAGGTTATAAGGACATGTTGAATGATCATAGAATTTTTTATTAATAAAATGGAGTCACCGTCATGAAAAGTGGCATTGGTGTGTCTCAAATATTGATTAACAGGGCTCCAGTTAATTTTAGGATCTAAAGCTATGATGTAATGTTTATCGCTAGTGGTGAAAAGTTAAACAGGTTCATGACAGTCTTGATAGGTGATTTCTACAGGTCTCTTATTGACATAGGATTGCAGCGCAGTGTATGTAGAGTTAATTCAAAGATAAGCAAAGAATTCATACAAAAGCTCAGAGTGGAACTGGAATGTAAGGGTTAGAATGAAATTCAGGATAGTATATGCAAATAAATCTAACACTGGATAAGTGAGAGTATGGGGATTGATATTTTTAGAGGATGTAATCCCAACCATTTTGTAACGGATATAGGCAGCCCGATCTGCTTCCTTAATGAATCGAGGGTTGATAGTTTCCCTAGAGAAGCTTTTAGTAAGCATTATAAAATGCTTGGCACTAGCCATTAAAAGTATGAGGGAGAAAAAGTAAGGATTGAAGAAGTTTGTTGTGAAGAAAATGGTTCAAAACAGCTGTTTATAAAGAGTCGACCAAATCAGCAATAATGACATCCAGAATAATTGGTAAAGAAAGAGGTCATATCATCCTGGATGATTAGACATCATCCAGGATGATTAGATAAAGACGATCATCCTTACAGTCATCCAGTACGATCTTTGACTTTAAGATTTGTCAAGGACGAATAGGAGGATCATCAAGGATGATCACTAATAATTAATCATACCACACAAATTTAAAATGTCTAATTATTTTTGTCATGTGGATCATCCAGGATGAATAGGTGAATCATCCAGGATGATCATCAATAATTGAGGCAGAATTCGATCAGATTGTCTAGGATGATGTGGATCATCTAGGATGATCTCAAAAAATAAAGTCAAATCAGTCATCAAATGGATGATGAATGATAAAGTGATGATATCATCCAGGACGATAAAAAAATCATCCACGATGATGTAAACAAAAAATTAAAAATTTGATGATAGATAAAGATGATCAAAAGAGGTTCTAAAACAAATAAAACATAATAAAAATGAGTAAAACATAACAAAAAATTGATAACAATAGTAAAAAGATTAGAAAAACAAGTTTTATTTATTTAATCAAAGCTAGAAAATGATAAATTTTCCTTTTGATTGGATGAAAAATTAGTAAAAAAATGAATTAACATCACCAAAATCCAAAAAAGTAGTAGAATAACTGATCTTGTGAACCCCAACTCGGACTTCTTA
Source organism: Dendrobium huoshanense (assembly GCA_016618105.1). NCBI lineage: Eukaryota > Viridiplantae > Streptophyta > Magnoliopsida > Asparagales > Orchidaceae > Dendrobium > Dendrobium huoshanense. Next base: position 6,418,768 of record CM028346.1, read on the forward strand.
CAGGGCAAATCATCTTTTCAAAATAAAGATCTAACTCAAAAAAAGTAATCGAATAAAAAAAATGATCCATTCAAAACTTTATTCAAGAAAAATAGCTTATAAAATAATATAGCAAAGTAATTAGTCACGATCATGAGTTTAAAATCAAGTTTTTGAAAATATCAAGTGACACATGAATTCTTCTAAGATTTAAAGATTTGAAAGAGAAGGAAGCTTGATTTCATGTGGGTGCATTTTGTATCTCTTATAAATTATTTGACGCACTTTACACATCTTTTAATTTTTGATATACTTTATGTATCTTTCAATTTTTTTTCCTATCATTGTACATCTTTTTAGTTTTTCTTTTTGGGTTCATTTTATGCCTATTGTCATTTTTGTGAGGTAGCTCCCTTTTGAAACCTTTAAAAACTCACAGTTGTGAGAATATCTTCCAGATAATATAGTAGAAAAACTCGCTCTTTAATATAAGGAGGAGTAAACCATAAAGCTGAATCATATTCATATGATAAATGCAACAACATGATCAAGAAATCTTGAAAGTAATTTAATGATTTTAAATATTATTTATATGAGATAGATTACTGTAAGAAGATAAAAAAATATTTCAATTTCAAAATCTAATTATTAATTTGAATAGATTTTTGCTTAGAAAAAAATTATACCACTAAAAGGAGTTAGAGGAAGGGAAACAATCAATGGTGTTTCTTTCTTTAATTAATTTAGGGATGTCAATCATTGATTACAAGTTTTCAGAAACAAATGCAAGGCAAAATATGTCATTTTGGCAGTGATTAATAAAACAAAACTGAAGTGAAAAATAACATAACACTAAAGCACAAAAAAATAGTAGCACATAAACAAAAATAAATAAACAAACAAAGAACTAAAGAAAAATTAGAAAACAAAAAATTTAGAGTTCAGTAAACATCAAGTTCATGCATTTATGTCTATGACACCTAATCTGATCCTTAAGATGCTGAAGTTTCAAATGATAGGGGTTTAGTAAAAATGTCAGCAAGTCGATTTTCAGTTGCTATATGGTGTAACTCAATATCTCATTTAGTAATATGTTCCCTAATAATGTGATGTCTTATGTCAATGTGTTTGATTCTTGAATGTTGGATAGGAATTTTAGAAATATAGATGGCATTAGTGTTATCACATATAATTGATATTGTACCTACAGGTAAACCTAAATCTAGAATCTGTTGCTTTAATCAAAGAACATGGGCCACACAACTTCCTAAGGGTATGTATTCAGCTTCAGCAGTAAAAAGTATAATTGAGTTTTGTTTTCTACTAGACCAAGAGAATAAGGATTTTCATATGAATTAACATATTTCAGAGGTGCTCATTCTATCCATCTTATATCTTGAAAAGTATGAATCAGAATATCCTATAATCTCAAAAGAAATGATGTTCCTTGGATACCATATTCATAAGTTTTAGGTTCCTAAGAGATATCTAAGGATTTTCTTAACTGCAGTCAAGTGGGACTCCTTTGGATCAGCTTAAAATATAGTACAAAGATAAACACTAAACATTAAATCAGGTCTGCTAGCTGTCAAGTAAATGAGTGATCTAATTATTCCTCTGTATTTCTTGTAATTAACTGATTTTTTATGTGATTCTTTATCTAATTAAACACTGGAGCTCATGGGAATATTTATTGGCTTAGCTTTATCAATTTCATATTTTTTAAAGATATCCTTAATGTAATTTGATTAATTAAGAAAGGTTTCATTGTCTATTTTTCTTATGTTAATTCCTTAAAAGTATGACAATTCTTTTATCATATTCATCTCAAATTCTTTATTCATTTTTTTAAAAAAAATCATCACATAAATATTTATCTGAAGATCCAAAAACTATATCATAAACATAGATCTGAATAATGAGTAATTCATCTCCTACTCTCCTAAGAAAAAGGGTGGTGTCTATGCTACCCTTGAAAAACTCCCTTTAGAGTAGGAATGTGCTAAGACTCTTATATCATGCCCTGGGTGCCTATTTTAATCCATACAAAGACTTTTTTAATTTAAAAATATGATTTAAAAATTAGGAATTCTCAAAACTTGGGGGTTGTTTTACAAACACATCTTCTTTTATTACCCCATTTAAAAAGACACTCTTAACATCCATTTAGAAAAGCTTAAATCCCGTATAACAAGTAAAGGCTAGTCGTACTCTGATTGCTTCCAATCTAACTACATGGGTAAAAGTCTCCTCAAAATCAATCCCTTATGTTTGATTATAACCCTTAGCCACTAATTTTTCCTTATTTCTAACCACCACACAAGAATTATTCATTTTATTCTTAAAGACCCATTTGGTTCCAACTACACTTTGGCCCTTAGGTCTTTCTACAAGCTCCCAAATATTATTCCTAACAAATTAGTTTAATTCATCTTGCATGGCTAAGATCCAAAATTCATCAGAAAGTGCTTGATTGATGTTGGTGGGTTCAATTATTGAGATAAAGGCAGAGTGGTTAACTTATTTTCTAAGTCCATGCTTAGTTATAACACCTTCAGAAGGGTCTCATAAGATCAATTTTTTAGGATGACTCAAAGAATTTCTCAAATCTTTAGGCAAACTATTTCAAGGTTCTACCCTTTTCTACAGATTTGTAGATTATACTCCTTGGATAATATCATCTACTTTATTAGTGTTTTGAGGTTCTACCTTTTTCTTTAAATTTATAGTTTCTACTCCTAGGGTAATCTCACATTCTTCATTTTCTCCATCAACTCTAGACTTATCATAATTAGATTCATAAAACACTACAAGAGTAGTATCTTCCACCACCATTATTCTCTTATTATAAACTCTAAAGGATTTCTCTATACTTGAATAGCCTAAGAACACTCCTTTATCAAATTTTCCTAAAAGTGATTTCCCATTATTTAAAATGAAAACCTTACAACCAAAGACATGGAGGTGAGAAAGGTTGGGTGTTCTAACCTTAATAATCTTATAAGGTGTATTATTCAGTTTAGATTTAACATTCATCCTATTCAACGCATAACAAACTGTGTTTACCACTCTGTCCAAAAGTATTTTGAAAGTGAATACTTAACAAGTGTGGCTTAGGAGATGAGAAGTTCTGACTAATCCCTTGCTACTTATAGAAAGTTCCAAATCTCATATTTTCAAACTCTCTACCATATTCAGTATGGATAGTCAATATCTCATAACCTAGTTTTTTCTGAATTCAAGTGGAGAATGATTTAAATTCATTGAATGACTTACTTTTATATTATAGAAATCTAGTCCAAGTAAATCTCGAGTGGTCATCAACTATTACAAATCCAAAAACCTTTTCCCCTAAGCTTATAGTGCTAATGTGTCCAAATAAATCCATGTGAATGACTTTTAAGACTTTAGAGATGCTAATGTACTTAATGGATTTGAAAAAGGATTTGACTTGTTTTCCTAGTTGATAAGTATCAAACAGGTGGTCCTTAGTGAACTTAAGCTTGGGGATTCCTCTTACTAAGCCTTTTGGGTTACTTTTTTAAGTATTTTCATACTAGCATGACATAAACCTATGCCACAAGTAAGACTCATTAGTAATAGTTTTTAAACAAAAAAAAAGTAACACATTCAATATTATTTAAATCAAGTATGTAAACATTATTATTCTTTTTTTCCTATAAAATAATGTTATTATTTAATCTTATAATACATATGTTTAACAAAAAATTTATAATAAAGCCTTTATCACAGAGCTCGCTGATTTTGAGTAAGTTATGTTTTAAGCCATCAACAGTTAAAATATTTTCAATCAAAAGGTTCTTGGAGTTTTTTATTACACCTGTGCCCACCACTTTCATAGTGGTTTTATCTCCAAGAGTAATCTTGCCTCCAGCCCTGACCTCCAGTGAAATGAATTGATTGGCATCTCCAGTCATATGGCGTGAGTATCCGCTGTCCAGGTAGCACATGGTCTCATGAGATCTTATGTGAGAGTACACCTACCAAAACATCAAATATTAGATTTAGGAAACCAAATAAGTTTGGGTCTCTTCTTATAATAGGAGAATGCAACTTCACACCAAATGTGTTCTATGATAAATGATGTATGTATGGGAATTATGTTTTAGCATGCCACATTAAAAATATCTAACACCAGGAAAAGGTTTTACTAATCTGCTCAGGTTATAGTGCCTCTTCCTATGTTTTAAAAATTTTAGCTTCTGGTTAGGATTGAAAAATTATTCAGGTGTGGGTGGAATCCTATTTTTATTAAGTGCTTTTAATTCAGCTTTAAAAAATGTGTTAGCACTTTCTAAAATAGCATTGTCAACTTTCAAATAGTGCTCTCAACTATCTGATTCATCCATAAATGTTTTAAAATCATTTTTAAGTTTAGTGTGGAATGATTTCAATAGTTGATGATGTTTGTTCAATTCATCAAACTCATCCAATAAGTTCATGTGGTTGCTATCAAGTATAGAATGATCTTTAATCAAAACTTCTTGCTTTTCTTATGAGTTCAAAAATTCTAATTTCAGGCCAGCATATAGTTATTTAAGCTTTCTATAAGATGAATGATTTTTTTTCTGAAACATTAAGCAAATGATCGTATGTTAATTCACATACCTCTTCTTAGTCAGAATGACCAAGATGTTTGTTCGTCATCAAACACAAGTTTGTTGTCTCCTCTTCAGCTTCAATCTCAAAGGAGTTAGATGCAAAATCTACCCATAAAGCCTTTGGATCCGTTTCTTGTCCTTCTTGAACTTGGGTTTCTCCTCACCCTTCTCGTTGCTTGGATGAGCCTTAAGTTTAGGGCAATCAACTTTTACATGTCCCAACTTCCTGCATTCAAAGCAAATCACATTAGATGAACCTTTAAAATTCTTGTTATTCTTACCTTTGTCCCACTTTTGATGGTGCTTTTATTTTTTTTCCTTAAGAAGCTCTTGAATTGCTTAGTAATTAAAGAAACATCATTACTTTCAAAACCAGAAGAGTCAGTATCCATATATTTAACCTTTAAGACTATAATTTTCTCATTCTTTTTCTCCCCTACATCAAGTTTTATTTGGTTCACTCCTTATTCGTAAGCAATGAGTAATCTAAGTAAGTTATCAATCGAATAAACATTCAAATCCTTGGACTCAATTATAGTAGTAATCTTTGCATTAAAGGAAGAAGGTAAGCATCTTAAGATTTTGTTCACTTTTTCATAGTTTGTTAGTTCTCTTCCTAAGGAATATATGGATGTAACTATTTATATAAACCTAGTATACATTTTAGATAATGACTCACTAGGTTTCATGCAAAAAAATTTGTACTCATGAAGTAAAATATTTAACCTAAATTGTTTACCTTTACTTGTACCTTCATAAGTAATACATAATATATACCATATTTCTTTACCAGTAGCACAAGTTGAGGCACACATATAATCTTTAGATTTCAGTGCACAGAAGAAGCAGTTCAAATATTTTGCATTAAGTTATGCTAGATCCCTATCATCAAAGTTCCATTCAAAAAATGGAAGTTCATATTTGATGCAATTGATTTCACCTATTGGTGTAGAAGAACCTTCTTTTATAAGCATCCACATGCGATAATCTATAAATTATAGGAAAATAGATATGTGATTTTTCTAGAAATCAAAAGGTATATTATCAAATAAGGGTGGTCGAGTAATAGAATACAAATCCGTAGTATTTCAGTTACCAAAGTTTTCCATGGATCAAAATTTAAAAGTTTTCAAAAATTTAATTTTATGAATCCCTCTTTGATACCACTTGAAAGTTTGTTAGGATTATTAAGCCCTTATGAATTAGCCCGAGGTTAACTAAGAGGGGGGTGAATTGGTTGTTTTAAAAAAATTATTATACAAAAAGTAAAATCTTTTTGAATATTTTAAAACAAACACAATCAACCACATAAATTAAAATGTAAAAAATAAAGTGCAGGAATAAAACATAAAGAATATACAAGATTTTATAGTAGTTTGGTTAACCTGACCTATGTCCACTCTCTAGAGCCTCTTCTCCAGGTCTTGCACTAAACCATAATGACTCTCCTTTTGCTCTTATAAGAAGGCCGAGAAGCCTTTACGAACTCCTTTTCATCAACCTTGATGAGGCAGAGAACTCAGACTCCCTTTGTTTCCTCCTAAAGCAAGCAGAGAACCTTGATCTAATACTGACAAAGACCTCCCTAGAGCCACCAAGGAGCCAAGGATGATGAATGGAGAAGATGACTTGAATCCTTATTTGGAGAAATATTTGAGAAAGAATATATAAGATTTTATAGTAGTTCGGTTAACCTGACCTACGTCCACTCTCTAGAGCCTCTTCTCTAGGTATTGCACTAAACCATAATGACTCTCCTTTTGCTCTCATAAGATGGCCGAGAAGCCTTTAAGAACTCCTTTTCATCAACCTTGATGAGGCAGAGAACTCAGACTCCTTTTGTTTCCTTCTGAAGCAGGTAGAGAACCTTGATCTAATACTGATAAAGACCTCCCTAGAGCCACCAAGGAGCCAAGGATGATGAATGGAGAAGATGACTTGAATCCTTGTTTGGAGAAATCTTTGTGAACACCTCACAAACTCCCCCTCACAAGATTTTCTCTCTCTCTCCCAAGATCTCCCTCTCCTTCTCTAAACTCTCTCAGGTTAGGACAATAGAAAAATATACTCTCATTAAAAAAAAAAAGATCTTATAAAGAAGATTAGAAATTGCCATAATTTAAAATTTTTCATTAAATATTGTCCAAGACGATCAAGATCAGTGTATTTTAGCCCTTCCAAACAGGACGATCTGGGTGTTCTATATAATTAGAAGATATTATTTATTCTGATCATCCAAGATGAGGTGGATATCATCCTATATGATTAGTTTAAAATCATATATATCATCCAACATATTGTTTGAGATGTCTAGGAGCAACATGTTGGACAATGAAGAAATATGACTGATTGTCCAGGATGATGCTTGGATCATCATGTACGATTAGTTCAAAATTAATGAATATCGTCCAACAGATAGTTTAGGTCATCCAGGAGAAACATCAGGATGATGAAGATCTATAATTAATCGTCCAATAGATTGTTTAAGATGTCTAGTTGATTCAGAAGAAGACTAAGGTTTTTCTTATTGATCATCAAGGATGATCTTGCAATCGTCCGAGATGATATGATCGATCAATCTAACCTTAATTAATTTCCTTAATTACCTGACTAATTTGGGCATGATTGTAATGAATCATCTAGGACAACATGGGATCATCCTGTATAAATAGAACAAAAATCTAAAATTAAAATCTTACCTAAATGAGTTTGGAGACTAAGTATCTTTGATTTGAACATATCGTCCAGGATGATGGGAGTATCATCTAGGAAGATTTACTTAAGAAAGTTTACATGACCTAGATGCCTTAATTAGGGCTTCTATTTTTTTATGGATCATCTAGGATGATTTTCAAATCGTCTTGTATAATATGATCCAAAACAAAAAAATTCTAACTCACTAAATTTTTCCCCTTGAGTGTGCATGTGCAAGGTTACTTAGCTTCAATATCCACCAAAGTATATTTGACTCAATAAAAGGTAAAAGATACATTGAAATAGAAATTACTAACATACTCAATTCTAGTATACTTGATCTTGAGCTGATTGACGGTCCAAGTGAACTTGTGGACCTTAAAGGTTAGTGAGCTGGGAACATAAAATAGATATGTATGAATAGCAATATTCAAGGAACAATAATATTTGTTATCATTAAAATCATAATGCTTGGGTCCCGATCTGCAACAATTAGCAAACATAATTAAAATAGAAAGTAAATGCATCTTCATTTCAACCATAAAAGAAAACATACATGAAAAATAATAAGGAAAGGTCTAACCAGGATAGCACAAATAAAGTTCTCCACACTTCTTCCCCCTCTAATGGTAGGATTGCTTACATAGATAGGCTATGATCTCCAATGAAAGTATCTTGCACTTCCTTAGCCTCCCTCAAACTTTATTCTAAGGGGCACTAAAGAACTACATTGAAAATTAAAAAAAGTTATTGAATGTGATAGAACTCCTAAATAAAAGAATTAAAAAACTATTTATAGAAATGCAAAAATAACCTTAGGTGCCATGATGCTTGACATGGAAGCGTTATGTCATTGCTAAATGAACTAGTGCCTTGGAGAAGAAATATCTGATTCACCATGGCATTGGGCTATCTCGACATATCTTTCATTTAAATGGGTATGAATCATGATTAAATTAGAGTAGCTCCTTAAGTCATTAACTGTTCAATCATGGCACTTGGATGGTTGAACACTATGGTGCTTGAATGCTCTCCCAGATGTTGTAATATTATCCACTGCTCTAGCTTTAAAAAATTAGAGTGAATATTACCATGATCTTACTTCCTAGCATCATGGCATTTTAGGCATTGTAGTTCTCACCTTGGTTCAATTGTGGTGCTGATCTTCCGAGAATTTTTAAAGTGGTCAGTGCTGCAATATTTAAATTGGGCACTGGGGCATTATGAATGATGACACTGTGACACTTTTGAAAGTTTGTTAGGGATGTTAAGCCCATATGAACTAGACCAAGGCTAACCAAGAGGGGGGGGGGGGGGGGGGTGAATTGGTATTTTAATAAATCTTTCATGAAAAAAAAAAACTTAAACAAAATCAAAATTCGCCACAGAAAATTAAAGTACAAAAATTAAATGCGAAAATAATAAAGTAAAGAACACCCCATATTTATAGTGGTTCGGTCAAACCTTGACATATGTCAACTCCTTGGAGGGACCCTCCAAGTATTTCACTAAACTCAGTGTCTCTCCTTTATCCCCCACAGCTAGCCGGAGAAGCCCTTCCAAAACCACTTCCACCTTCCCCGGTGCAGCAGAGTAGCCGGGTCCTTTGACACTAAAGAGATCTTCTTCTTCCCAAAATTTCCCTCAAGATGAGCATTGAATCTGATGGTACTAAGGCGCAAGCTTGCCGGAGCAATTGTGTGAAACCCCCTTCACACTCCCTTGAAACCCCCACTAAGGATCTTCTCCCTCTCTCAAACTCCATCCTTTCCTCTTTCCCTTTTAAGCCCTCTCTTTAAGTTTTCTCCAAAAGAAACAAAGCCTCAATAGCAACTAAAGATGCTTTCAAAGTCTTTGATAAAGCTTAAATATAAGAGCTCCAAAAAGGCTCTTAAATGCACTAAATCGACATTATCGTCCAGGACAATTACCAGATTGTCCCATAAGATATGCTTAAAAAGAGAGCTTCTAAAAATCCTAAAAACTCAATTTTGATGCCAAATATCATCTAGGACGATTGCAGTATCATCTCATATGATGCGCTTAAAAAGAGGGCTTCAGAAAATCATAAAAACTCAATTTTGCAGCAAAAAATTATCCTGGACGATTGTAGGATCGTCCAGTACGATGTACAACATTTGACCTGATAGTCCCAGACGATATTAGGATAGTCCAGGATGATCAGTACAAAATTATACAGATCATCCAGGTTGTTATTATGGATCATCCAGGATGATTAGAAGAAAAAATATGATAATTTTTCTTGGACAAATTAGGAAAATCAAGTATGACAGCAAACATCGTCCTGTACGATATATAGATCGTCCAGGATGATCGATTGCAAAATTTAATCATAATTAATCCCCTAATCATAGGATCAATTTAGGCATGATTTGTATTGATCTTCTTGGATGATCAAGATTGTCCGGGATGATTAGAACAAAAATTAAAACTTAAAATCATGCCTAAATTAGCATTGGCGGTTGTTTTCCAATATCATAAAGCTTCATCCTAGATGATCCAAAATCATCCAATATAATTAGTTCAAAACTTGATCTTTTAGATTTGAATAGATCTCACTCCCTTGAGTGTGTGTGTGCATGGTCACCAAGCAAGCATACTCCTTTACAAGACTTGACTCAAGAAATCAAAATTACATTAATGAATATTACAGACCCTTTACAACATAACATTATTCAACCAAATCTTGAGCTATGATTCTTTATTTGATGTTGCATGATATTCCTGAAATATTAGTATACACACAAATAAATATAGAATGAGAAATACTCTGAGATATAAAAATGTTTATTATCATCAAAAACATAAACTCTTAAGCTCGAGTCACAACAATCTCCCCTTTTTTATGATGGCAAACATTACTGGTGAATTTCAGACTAAAAGTATTTTCTTCTAAACTACCCCTCACTAGAATAAAAATTGAAAATTAGGGAAAGATAATATTTTTGTTTTTTTTAATTTTTTTTAAATAGATACAAATACAACAGTATGTTCTCCCCCTTAAACATTATCAAAAAGAGGAGGGGAACAAATAATCAGAATAATGATTAAAAATAAAACAATCTCTGATCTAGTGAAAAAAAAATCAAATATTCTAAAATGAGAAATTTACCTTTTGATTTTATTTAAAAGCTTAGTAAGGAATGTACTGACAACGCATAACCCAGAAGGTTAGAAATTCAAAAATCGTTAATCCAAGCTCAAGTTCTTTTAAGGACTCAAAAACTTTTTAATTTAATATATAAATCAAGGAATAAATTAGAAAAAGAAACATTATTTTTTTTCAAAATGCCTTTCATAAAACATATCAAATATAAGATTAATGCAAAAATTGGTGAATAAAAAATCATAATTTTCAAGCTCAAGTATAAAAAATATCAAGAGTTTTCTTAAGTTTTAAGAAGTACAAAAAAGGTAAGCATTATTTTTTATGGGCTCATTTTATATCTCTTGTCAATTTTTTGGCACACTTTGCGCATCTTTTAATTTTTTATACACTTTGTGCATCTTTCTCAATTTTGACGTTATTACGCATCTTTTGATTTGACGTTATTGGCCACTTTTTTTAATATGCTATCTTTCTAAAATTTTAAAAATAAAAGTAAACCCATTCTATTGACAAAATAAATTACTTGATTAAGAAAATTATAAGAAAGATTTAACAACTTGTAAAAGATCCCTATGCGATAAATAAAATGTATGGAGATGAAAAAGATCAGTTTCAAAATACAATTTATAATATGATGAAAATTTTGAATCAAAAGTAAAATAACCTCTTTAAGAAAAGAGATAGAGATATAAAATCATGAGTTTCCTTACTTTGACTATTTTTAGATAAGTCAATCACAACTTACATAAGAATTCAAGAAAAATAGAAAATAGATTTTTCATTTTTAGAAAAGTGATCGTGTGTGTTGATCAGAGAGAACTTCACAAAAAGAAAAAGTAAAAAAAAAATTTAAAATTATAACGTAAAAGAAAAGGAACGAAAAATAAATAAATAAATATAAAGAAAACATAGAAAACAAACGAAAATACAACGAACAAAAACATGCATACATAAACAAATAAACACATAAATAAGGGTTTAAATATCCTCTTGCTCTTGGTCTAATGATTCAGAAGCAAGGTCTGCCCAGGAGATTTTTTTGTTTTTCATTATTTGCCCTTTTTACAATTTACGTAGCTTTACTCTTTTCTTTTGCAGGAAGAGTTCTCAAATTAGGGCACTAATTGTTCATATGTCCAAGCTTCATACATCCAAAGCAAATAATATCGAAAGAAATTTTAATATTCTTATCATTTTTACCTTTATTCTGCTTTTGTTGATGCTTATGCTTTGGATAGATTTTTAATTTGCTTGATAAGTCATTGCTTTCATCTCCATCTAAGCCACTTTTCTCCATATTTTCAATGTTTAGCACTGTCATTTCACCTGCATCCAAAAGTCTTTGGCCCAAACTTTGCTCGTAGGTAATAAGTGAGCAAATCAAATTATCAATAGAATATTTATTCAAATTGTTTTATTCACAAATAGTAACAACTTTGGTATCAAACTTATCAAGTAGACATCATAGAATTTTATTGACTTTTTCAAAGTTCAAAAATTCTTTATGTAAAGCATGCAATGATGTCACAATTTGATTAAACCTAGTATACATGTCTAAGATCATCTCATAAGATTTCATATAAAATAGTTCATAATTATGCATTAAAGTATTCAACACGTATTGCTTGATTTCATTAGAGCCTTCGTATATAGTATGTAATTTATTCCAAAGTTCCTTTCCTATAGTGCATATGGATACAAACATAAAATCTTCAGAATTTAAAGCACATTAAAAATAATTTAATAATTTAGCATTAAATTGAGCATTGATTTGTTCTTCCCTACTCCATTGATTGAAAGGAATATTAGTTTTAATTCCATCTATAACACGTGATGGTATAGAATAACTAGTTAAATCATTTGTCATATTCGATAATCAATTGATTGCAAGAAAGTAGACATGCAAATTTTCCAAAAATAAAAAATAATATTTTCAAATAAAAGTGGTTTGGTGATTGAATAACCTTCCGTAATATTATGATTACAAAAATTAGCCATAGATTGAAATTCAAAAGTTTTTAAAAACTAGATTTTTTGAATCCCGCTCTGATACCACTTGAAAGTTTGTTAGGGATGTTAAGCCCGTATGAACTAGGCTAAGGCTAACCAAGAGGGGGGGGGGGGGAATTAGAATTTTAAAAAATCTTTCATGATCAAAAACAAAATTTAAACAAAACCAAAATTCATCACAAAGAAAATCAAAGTACCGAAATTAAATGCGGAAATAATAAAGGAAATAACACACAATATTTATAATAGTTTGGTCAAACCTTGATCTACGTCCACTCATCGGAGGCACCCTCCAAGTATTGCACTAAACTCAGTGTATCTCTTTTAGCTCCCACAGCTAGGTAGAGAAGCCCTTATAAAATCACTTCCACCTTCCCCGATGCGGCGGAGTAGCCAGGTCCTTTGACACCAAAGATATCTTCTTCTTCCCAAAACTTTCCTCAAGATGAGCCTTGAATCTGATGGTACTAAGGGGCAAGCTTGCTGGATCAACCGTGTGAAACCCCCTCCACACTCCCTTGAAACCCCCTCTAAGGATATTCTCCCTCTCTCAAACTCCAATCTTACCTCTCTCCCTTTTAAGCTCTCTCTTCAAGTTTTCTCTAGAAGAAATGAAGCCTCAATGACATCCAAAGATGCTTTCAAAATCTTTGACAAAACTTAAATAGAAGAGCTCCAAAAAGGCTCTTAAATGCACCAAACTGACATTATCGTCAAGGATGATCATTGGATCGTCCCGTACAATATGCTTAAAAAGAGAGCTTCTAAAAACCTTAAAAACTTAATTTTGGCGCCAAATGTCATACAGGACGATCGTAGGATCTTCCCGTACGATGCGCTTAAAAAGAGGGCTTAAAAAAATCCTAAAAACTCAATTTTACCGCAAAACATTGTCACTATCGAAGGATCATCCAATACGATGTACAAAATTTGACCTGATAGTCCCGAATGATATTAGGATAGTCTAGGACAATCAGTACAAAATTATACATATCATCCAGGACGTTATTGTGGATCATCCAGGATTATTAGAAGAAAATTTATGGTATTTTGTCTTGGACAATTCAGGAAAATTAAGTATGTCAGTAAACATCGCCTTGTACGATATACAGATCATCCAGGACGATCCGATTGCAAAATTTAACCATAATTAATCCCCAAATTATAGGATAAATTTAGGCATAATTTATATTGATCGCCCGGGATGATTAGAACAAAAATTAAAACTTAAAATCATGCCTAAATTAATATTGGCGGTTGTTTTCCAATATCATAAAGGATCGTCCTAGATGATCCAAAATCATCCAGTATGATTAGTTCAAAACTTGATCTTTTGGATTTGACTAGATCTCACTCCCTTGAGTGTTTGTGTGCATGGTCACCAAGCAAGCATACTCCCTTATAGGAGTTGGCTCAAGAAATCAAAATTACATCAATGAATATTATAGACCCTTTATAACATAACATTAACCAAATCTTGAGCTCTGATTCTTTATTTGATGTTGCATGGTATTCCTGAAATGTTAGTATATAAAATGAGAAATATTATGAGATATAAAAATGTTTGTTATCATCAAAAACAAAACACTTGTGAGCTCGAGTCACAACAATTTTAACTGAGGGCGCTACGATGCTAGATCAATACTTGTGAATTTTTATCATTCGTGAGATTTTTCCTATAAAAATACAATTAAAATAACATATTTTCATTGAATTTTAAGGCAAGAAATAGTGTAAAATTTACACTTAATAGTATCATATATCTTTGTATCTATCTTATTAGTCATATCATATGTTTCTATCAATCAAGTCATATACCAGGTTCATATCATATAATATCATATTATTTATATAATCATCATGTCATGCCCCATTATATTAATATGCAATACTAATATGTATGTAAATCATGTTATAAGTAGGATATCTAGCTCTCATAATGTTTTCTTGTATTAAGTCCTATAAGCCCTTTAGACCAAACAATAATTAGTATTAATCATGTTAGTCATATAAATTAGAATATTTCTAATATCACATATCTTTGCTCTGTTACTACTTCTATCACGCCCTCAAATCTAAACGAGGGAGAATTGCCTATTTTAGCTCTTAATTAATCTATGAGAGTTATTAAATTTATTTATCTAATTAAACCCAACAAAAAGGATCATATACATCAAAATATTCCATTATAATCATTATTCATTAAAATTCATTTACACTACCCAGAAGTTTAATCAGTACATCAATCTACTTACAATAATCTATATTATAAAAGAATAAAATAGAAAGTACACAAATCTAAACCTTAAATCCTAAAATCAAATTAGTCTCACTTAAGTGGATCCTGACCCCTTCAGAACAAATATGTGAAAATCACTGAGTAAGCATAATAGCTTAATAGACTACCAAAGCCTACAACTACAATCAATACATGATAGTAGAAATAGCATGCATGTAATCATTCAAAGTAGAATAGTATAAACATTTAATTGAAATAATAGGTGACAATAAATACAAACAATATCAATTTATATGAGTAGTTGGAATCATTATAAGCAATATAACTTATGAATTAGTGATCAATTGCCATATAAAGGAATTTATATCATTCCTATACCCATGTCAACTACAATATGGTAAGAATGTTCCTATCAGATCAAGCAAGTGTTCTAAATCTATTCAATGCATGTCATATAGTATTAATGCATGCATATCAAGTTTCATATTAAGTATATAAATATAATTATGTTGCAATATAGGATCCTGAGCTTATGTTTTAATGATTACAAAATATTAAGAAAGTTTGCTTAGTTTCTCATACTTGTTATTATTTCATATATATTTTTGTGTATACTAACATTTAAGGTTTAATATACACCAAGCACCACCAAAGAATCAAAGCTCAAGTTTGGGTAGTTTACGATTGATTTTTTTGTAAGAGTGTATTTTTATCTTTTCTTGAGTCTATATAAAAGGTGTATGTTAGCTTAACAACTACTTACACACTCATGAGGAGCAAAAATAAAAATATTTTAAATTTTCTATAAATCATATTGTACAATCTAATGAAACAAAAAGTAATCAAAATATTTTATTTAAAATGAAAAAAAAAATAATTTTGAAATATAACTAATCATATAGTATAAATATCACATCGTACTGGATGAGCTTCTATAAATAGAAATCTCACCGTCAAATAAAACTTACCTAAAATATGTAAATTTGAATTTGGATCTATTCATATTGTACAAATCATTTTTTATTATATAATCTTTTAAATAATTACCTAATTATGTCAGTTGATTAAGTAATAAAACTAGATATTATTGATTATATATCTTACTATATGATATATATATCATATTATACGAATCACTCGAGGAGTCTCTGGATGAAGTTTGGTTCATCCAATACAATCCTAAAATCATGTTGTCCAAATCACCCAAAGGGCTTTCTAGATAATTTTGTTCATCCTGTATGATCTGATCTTGAATTGAACTAATCAAATTGTAGTACTAGTCAATCATATAGTACAATCAATTAAAGAACTTTAATTGACCATCCTATTGGCTAACCATTACACAATAATACAAAAGGGGAATGGTACTAATCATACTATATGTTCTCTAGATTGTACTATACAAACAATGACGACTGAATTAAAAATTAGGGTTTTCTTTAGCCTCTTATTTAAACATCTCTAATTTCATTTAGAGAAGTCTTTGGCTGTAAAGAGGCTTAAGACTTTTATGAGAGAGAGTTTAGAAGGTGAGCTTGGGTAAAGGGGTGAAAAGTGTTATTGAGAGAGAGGTAGATTAGCCTTATGGAATTAAGGGAGTGTGTGAGAGAGGGTCTACACATGGCTACTCAATCCAACATCCATCTTCTTCATCCATAAGTCAAGGTCTTACTTGAGGGAAATTTTGAGAAGAACCTTTTGGAGTTAAAGGGCCATTAATAACCCCGCCGCATTATTGGTGAAAGGGATTCAGTTACTCTGATGCACTGTTAGAAAAGGGATTCAGCATCTCTGCCACAACATTAGTGAAAGGGATTCAACTACTCCACACCAAGTTTATAACACCCTAAATAAAATTTAGAAGAATTATATTTTTTATTTTTTATTTTTTATAACATACGAGAGCTTCTATAAATCATCAATATAATTAAATATCTAACAAAAAGAATTAAAATAATATACATCAAAATATTTTACTAATTTTATTACCAAAATTAGTAAAATACACAAGTCAAGAGATTATTATAACCACTACTATATCACAAGATCCTAATATAATATAATGAAAGAAAATATATAATGAATTCAAAAGAAAAACCTAAGAATCTCTGCCAATCTCACTCTGCTTGATCCTGATCTCATCCATAACCTAAAATCATTAAAATTCATACTATGGGCTAAAATCATTTATAACCTAAGGGTAGAAGATTTAATATGCATACTCAGTTGAGTCAATAAAATTTATCTCATCAATGATTACTTATTATTTGAAAGCTCAAGATGATAAATAATAAAAGTAGGAAAATCATTACAATGAGTCTAGGAATCAATAACAGGTATAAGAATCAATAAATTAGTAAAATAATGGCATTATAATCATTTAAGCATCAAGAAAAATGAATCACGAGCACACCTTTATCAATATTATCATTCTTATCCTCTAACATCCATCCCAACAATTATATGTAATTAGTACTTGCATCCATTTATAAGTTATCTATATACACATGTTAGTACTCTATATATCAATGCATTAGGATATGATTCCGCAAGGCAGGACATCTAGCTTTAATATGATGTTTTCACCCATTTATATGTTCATTCTTTATATCATTATATCATTATCATTCATCTTTTGTCATTATTATTATAGATGGCTTTAAAAAATTATTAAGAGTCTCCACCCTCTGTCCGTTGGTGTAATTTAAACAAATATTACAGGCTACAATTATGATAACACCATAAACCATATTTAAATAAAAGATTGTTGTCCCACCCTTCTGTATAGAGTATTATGTTTTAATAGCCAACCAAATTTTATAGTACTAACATCCCGCTTATCTTGCTTATATAAAAGCCACAATCAAATTGTAGTATGAAATAATCAATTTTGTTTAATACGAGAAAATTTATATGATATATATAGCTTCAAAAAAAATCATAACTTTAATTCTACCCAGCAAAATTTGGTGATGTTATTGCCAAAATATCCATACTATTCATATATATTTTATACAAAAAGTTATACAATGAAAACTCAATAAATTATGAGAAAATACTTGTTTATCAATTTAAGAGAGAAGAAATCCATCAAACTTAAAATCATTGAAAACTAAAATGAGATTTAGGTTACTTACAATAAATAAAAAAATATTTACAAAAAATTGATAGACAAAAAATCTCCAAATTATTCTCCTCTCTCTCTCTCTCTCTCTCTCTCTCTCTCTCTCTCTTTTGATAAGACACGATGTTGAAATTAAAATTTTTCATTTAAATTTTTTTAGTTATTTATGGGCTAGTGGAAGAGATTCTTGGGGGGGGGGGGGGGGGGGGGGGGGGGGGGGGGGGGGGGGATGGGGGGACGCTAAAGAGTTTGGTGCAATACCAAAGAGGACTCCAAGGAGGGGGTGTAGGTCAAGTTTGAGAGAACCACTATAAATCAGATGTGTTTGTTCTTATTTTTCATCAATATTTTTTTTTTTTTTTTTTGCATTCTATTGACCTACATGTTTACCTTTTTGCAAATAAAAGTTAAAGACTTTGTGAGTATTTGTGGATTTAAGCTTTTTTAGAAAAGAAATGAATTTAAAAAAAAATTATGTTATTTATTTTTCCACAAAATAAAAAAAGCATTTGATCTTTCTTGATATTTGCTTCTACTTGAAAAAATCAATTTTAAAATTATAGTTATGAATTTGGTTAAGTTTTTCAAAGAATAGTTTTTTAAAATAAAAATTTTTAAAACAACAATTCCCCCCCCCCCCCCGGTATATTGTTGTCGTTTAAGTGGTCCAGCAATCATAAATTGAACTTTCAATGTAATATGTATATCTTGCATTTCATATGTATCATATGTTGTAGTATCATTATTAGTATTCTTATCATTTTCATGTATCAATCATCTATATCAGGTTTATATCATATCATATTATTTATAGAATTATCAATGCATACTCAGTTATATTAATATACAATCCTAACATGTATGTAAGTAATGTTATAAGCAAGGCATGACACATCTGACACTCATCATGTTTTTCCTATATTAAGTTATGTAGCCCCTTTAGACTAAACATAAATTAATCTCAATCATATAAGTTCTATAAATAGGAAAATGTCTCATATCACATATCACAAGTTAGGTGTCTTTCAAGTTAATTATCATATGTTCTTTCCCGTCATCATATCATATCATTCAATCTCTTTATACCTCCATTTCAAATAACTTAGGATTACACCACAAATCTTATTTTAAGAAAAGTATACTGGCCCACCCTGTAACATGTCTCCAGCCAACATGCATTAGTTAGTTATTTTCAGACGACCTTTCTTAATTTTACACACATTTCATATCACGCATATTATAATAACAAACATCATTTATGCATCTTATATAATTATCATGAATTCAACTCCATACTTGAGTCAAGGTCACAACCAAAAGCCATTCAACATCTTTTGCTATTCGATTAACAATGGGTTTAAACTTCCTTTTGCATCCTCTAATGCCTCTTATTTATAGTTGTTGGTGTAAAAATCAATGAGATGACATCAACAATAAAAAAATTAATAATCTAATATCATGGAAAGACCCCTTCTATTACATGGTGTTCATTTAGTGAAAAAATTGTATATAATAATGCCACTCACACTAAATGTTAAATTGTTGGGGTTAATATGAATGATTAATTATGTTTCTTTTATGAATTACTATGCAACTTTGTTTCATAATATATTATAATACAAACTTTGTGTATGAATAATATTGTTGTGTAAATTTAAGATAGAATAATAATTGAGCAAGCTAATTATATTTTACTTTTTCCGTTGATAATAAGTAATTGAAGTAAACTTCACTTGATGTGTCTAATTTATTAATGTTATGTGATGAGAAATAAAATTGATTATATCCTTGTGTAAAAATATGAGCTAATATATAAATTTAATAAAATATGTTCATATGATATAAATTCATTATGTAATAATAATTGTAAGCCTATTAGTGATAAATCTCAAACCTAATTTCATAATAACATAGAAAAATATATGGGCCAAAAAAACATCTAAATTTTCAATACTACCAAGCAAGTTAAGCCTAAGGGCTAAACAGAGCATGTCTCAAATTTGATAAAAAAATATAAGAAAAAAAATTAAGTTAAGATGAGATGATGGAATGGTTGAAGAGGACATTTGAGGGGGATAATAAAGTAAGTGGGAGGCGGCGATTGGGGACGGTGGAGGGGCGGGGCTAGGTGAGAGCTCGCCTCAACATCATTATGAGGCTGGGGAAAAGTGGAGTGTGTGTGTCATTGGGGGGGGGGGGGGGGGGGGGGGGGGGGGGGGGGGGTTGGGGGTTGATGAATTTAAAAACAAGCACATAGAGAACAATTTTATAGG
The DNA here is from genome assembly GCA_016618105.1 of Dendrobium huoshanense. Taxonomy (NCBI): domain Eukaryota; kingdom Viridiplantae; phylum Streptophyta; class Magnoliopsida; order Asparagales; family Orchidaceae; genus Dendrobium; species Dendrobium huoshanense. The sequence continues at coordinate 6,438,839 of CM028346.1, forward strand.
CATGTACGCTTGGTTGCAAATCTTTCCATAAAAATTGGGGGGGGGGGGGGGGGGGGGGGGTTGGGGGTTGATGAATTTAAAAACAAGCACATAGAGAACAATTTTATAGGCATGTACGCTTGGTTGCAAATCTTTCCATAAATAAAGAGCATTAATGTGGTGATTTATTCATATATCAATTAAAGATCTAGCATCTACTATTAACTTGATTGAACTAAATGGCACCTACACTTACTTTGTCCAACATTGAAGATGGAAAAATAACGGAGAAAAATCAATTTCATGTCCATATATTTAATTTAAATCGTCAATATAACATCATGACTTCTAAACAAGTTTTAATGTTAAAAATCTTTTTTGTTAATTTATACTTTTATTTTTATTATACTTACCCTAATAGATAAATCTCATATTGATTTCAACACATAGATGACGGGAGGACACCTATTAAGTAGGACTGCTTTGAGTCAAACATATGAGAGAACATTTGTCATAGAAAATTTGATAATTGTATTTTAAACTTATTGTAATATAAAATATGTTATATCAAGATATATTAATGCTAAATGCATTAATGTGGGATTCAATTTTTTTAGATTTGTGCTAAGATTAATGTAATTTAGGATATTATATATAATACCTATTTTAGAATAAATTTAAAATTTTTTAAATCATCTTGATATATGTTGCATTAGAATATCATAAAAAAAAATTATTGCTAAATCTTAAAAATTGTAATATGAAATTAAAATCTCAAGAATAACATAATTTTCAGTTATATCAATGAGTATCCATTTAGGGTCTTCTATATTATTAAAAATCATGTAATGCACTAATTGTGGCCTCATTTAGTACAATTTTCTTACTGTTTTATTTTTTAGACTGCAATAATAATTTTTGCTAGGTTGCTATTTTTTTGCTACCTTTAATTTTTACGGTGGAAGGTTGCTTTCTACAATAATTTTAAAAAATACTTTATCTACAATAGTGTTACAAAGTGGTAAAAAAGCTATTCCAAATAAAGCCTACATGTTAGAATCATTGCCAAATTCCCTCAAAAATTGATTCTTTTTTGCTCTTTAAAATAATATCCATTTGAACACAAAATAAACAATTCTTTTTAAGTGAAGTTGAACCTTAAATCTTATAATGGGCAATTCTAACTCAAGTAGAAGCAATCAAAAATAATATTTTCTAATTTATAATGCAAAACTTTTGCGTCCGGATATCCTAACAAAGTGTTATCAAGACGAATTTCAAAATTATTGAATCTGCTTTGAGATGAGTACAAATAAAATTTTCAAGTATGACATTGATCATTAAATAAATACATGGAATTTTAGATTTGTTGCATCTTGGAGCATTTGCGACGATAGAGAGATATAGATTTTAGCGCCTAAGTTTTATATGATGATCCAATACACAAACAGATAAGAGAAAGGGTGATAGAGTCATAAGATACACCAAGATTTTTATGTGAAAAATCTTGAAAAGGGAAAAACTATGGGTCTGGTCTAGTTAAAATGATTTTACTAGTGTTTATTTTTTATTATGAAAGAGGCCCTTCAGTGGGGGAAATGTCTTGGCTCGATTTAACAAATACACATCATATAGAGCATATTACATGATGGGATTTAGAAGAATCTATTGATGTGAGAGTTGCTCTCAAGATTGTGTTAGCTAATCTTTTGGTTGGTATGACCGTAGTTTGGCGATGGGGTTAAAGGAATTGTAGTCAAAGGTTGATAAAGGTTGGATGGTTGACGTGCGACGGAGGTTGGAGGGACCGCATTTACTGTGCCACAAAGGTTAGAAGGACCATAATCGACAGGTGCCTATGGTTGGAGGGACCACAATTAGCACGCGATGCATGGTGGTAGGATGGACCGTAGTAGGCGGACAACAGAGGTCCGATGTGTCACACCTCATGATTTAAAGTGAAAGAATTTATTTTCGTCTTTTGTATATGTTCAATTCATTTTATTTCATTTATCTTTCATTTAATAACTAGATCGATAAATATTAAGATCATTTTGAAATTTATAGTTGATTAACTGCATTAAAAAAAATCAACAAACAAAAAAAAAAATATAATTCATATTTACTATATTAATAAACAATATTTACATTTTATCGGTAGAGTTCAAAACAATATATACAATAGTCTTCACAGGCTGCAAAAGAATATACAAAAACTAAAAGAATTGAAAGAAAACTAAAACATCATTATAGCTAAGCTTCAATTGATAGGCTCCTTACCTTTACCTAAAATAATGTAAAACCATGTATGAGCATGAAAGTCCAACAAATAATTAAAATCTTACAACCAAATTCAATGAAATAAAAAGAGAAATAATACATTGTAAATCATATAAATAAATCTATACATCAATATATATTTTGGTTAATTGTACTAATTACTTAATTTATAACGCATCATATCTCAGTCAAGACATCATCAGTCACAATATCAATAAATAGTATCAATGCTAGTTATAATATCAGTAACAATATTATTATTAATATTCTTAGTGTTAATCATAGTAACAGTAATCAATAATAGTGATCAATATCTGTAATATTAGTACATGTACAATATCAGTAATAGTAAATAGTATTAATATCAGTAATAATATTTAGATATTAAGGAGAAGATATCTTAAGGATATGTTGCACCTGCTCTTATAATTACCAATCGATTACCCCTTATAACTTTCAGTCAATATACTCCTTATAACTTCCCTTTAATCAAATAAATCAACCGTCTTGACTCCTTATAACTCTCAATCAATCCCAAGCTCCTTATGACTCTCATCCACTAACTCTCGTTAGTAGATTATGTGGATCTTGAGGATAGGGGTGTAAGTGAGCCGAGTTAGCTCGAATTTTACTCGTTCATGGGCTCGCGAGCCAAGCTTATCGAGTTCACGAGTCGAGCTTGAGCTCATTTAGTAAAAGAGCTTGAGTTTGAGCTTGAGCTCGCTCGGCTCATGAGTTTGCGAGCCGGCTCGAATAATAAAAAAATAATTTTATTTTATTTATTAAATTTAAATATTAAAAAAATGAATAAGTTTTATTTAAATGTTAAACATTGTATTTTTTTTCTAAATCCCACCTAAGTTTTAAAAGTCCCGCTTAAGTTTTAAAAATCCCACCTAAGTTTTAAAAAACCCGCCTAAATTTTAAAAATCCCGCCCATGGCTCACAAGCCAGCTCTAGCTCGTCTTGTTTACAGTGGGACCAGCTCGAGCCCGCTTTCTGACTAACAAGCCGAGATAAGGCCTAAACTTCACTCGGCTCGTTTACACCCCCTACTTGAGGATATCATGAGGTTGTTATATCATATATTTGATATTAATTAGTACAACATATTCATACATCATATTATATTCAGATTAGTAGCAATATTGCATTCTTATATAACTCAAGCATATAAATTATTTCAATACATATTACCTAACAATCTTATCATGTTAAATTATTTCAATACATATTACCTAATAATCTTATCATGTTAAATTATAATATAATACTTTTTAACCCATTTCCAGGCTGTCTTTTTCCCTATTCATTTTATCCATAAATTTGTATACATATATGAAATAAAATTTATTATTCAAAATAATCAAATGTATAACATATCAAAAGTTATATGGTGAAAATTTATGAAATCAGGATATATATATATATTTTTTTTGCAGATTTAGGATAGATAAATTTGTAGAAATCAAAATTATCAAAAATAAAAGTAAGAGAATAATTACTGAGAATGAACAGAATAATTTTTGTAAAAGAAACGACAGATGAAAATTACTTCAAGGCACTTCTCTTTCTTATTCTCTCTCATTTTCTCTCCTTCTCCTATGGTCCTTCCGACCTCTATTGCCCGTCGACTTTGGTCCCTCAGATCACTATGGCCCAACTGTGATCATTCCAACCTTTGTCGCTCGTCGACTGTGGTCCCTCTGACCTCTATAGCCTGCTAACTATAGTCGCTCGCACCACCTTTACCCAACTATGATCCTTCTCGCCTTCGTTGCTTGCAGATTATGGTCCCTCTGACCACTATCGCTTGATTATGATCCCTTCAATCACCATCGTCATACTACGACCCTTTAAACCTCTGTTGCCCACTAACAATAGTCCCTCCAACCATCATTGCCTGACTATGGTCCTCGTGGCCTCCATCACCCATCGACTATGGGCCTCTAACTTTCGTTGCCTACCTACTACGGTCACTCTAACCACCTTCGCATAACTACTATTTTTTCGACCTCCATCACTTACATATTAAGGTTCTTCTGACATCTATCGCCACTGACTATGGTATTTATAACCATTAACGCTTAACTACAATCTGTTTAACCTTCGTCACCCGTCGATTACGATTTGTCCAACCATTATTACCCGACTATGGTACTTCCGACCTCCATCGCCCACTAACTATGATTCTTCCGACCTCTATTACCCATCGACTGTAGTCCCTTTGACCAATGTCGCATAACTATGGTCCTTCTAATCTTCATAGCTCTTCAACTATGGTTCCTCTGACCATCGTTGCATGACTACAATCCCTCTGACCTTCGTCGCATGTTGACTAAGATCTCTCCGACCACCGTCACTTAACTAGTGTCCTACCAACCAAATAAATAAGCCAATGTACTCTTGAGAATAGCTCTCATGTTATTGGATTATTCTAACTCCAACTATGTAATATACTATATATAATATATTGAGCTAATGCCTTCCCTCGAGGAAGGACATATTTGTAATCAACAACAAGCATTAGTGGATTCATTTAAACTGGGCAAGGCCCCATGATTTTTCCTATTTTTCAAAATTTTCCACGTAAAAATTCTGATGTCTATTATAGATAATAGACTCCTCTTCACTCATCTTTATGTGTTAGCTTTTCATTTAAAGGTAAGAAATTAAGTTCTTTATCTCTCTACGCTATGAATATTTTGGCTCGCAACAAGGGTAGTTGATCAATTGTTTTCCTTGAGAAGTCATCACTCATTAACTAGTCACCAAGTTTGACTTCATGGATAATAGTCCTTTGGGCCAACTTATAAGCTTTTATTCATCAACTGAGATGAGTTTTAAGATCATGATCGTTTGTTTGAGGTGAGTTCTCTTGTACTATATTTGTAAAAGTAAATCGGATTAGCCGATTCGATCATAGACTAGTAAAGTTGCCAATTCGTTCTAGTTAAAAAAATTGGATTCTCATTGAGCTGGTGAAACCCGATTTGAACCAGCGGTTCAACCAGAAAATCATTGAACATGTTCCGGGTTAGTTGAATCGGCTGGTTCAATATATATATTATTTTTTAAATACAAATTTAATATTATATTTTTATTTAGTAAAAATTTTAAAGGTATATATACAAATAAATTTAAGGAGTTGCTGGATTGCCACATCTAGTAGATTTATTTGTTAGTTGTGGTTTATGCTTTACCATATATATAGAGAACCACTTGAAATTTTTCTATGATGTGAGACTAAAAATATGTGAGAATTTTGCATTAGAGTTAATGTGTTAAATTATGAAATTACTTGGGTTTAAAATTTAAGCTGGAAATGCATTTAAGTTATGGAAGTCAGGAACATAAATTTTTTAGTATTGCAAAATTTATATAGTATATTAAATATTAATTATTATTCTTATTAAAAATTATATATATATATATATATATATATATATATATATATATATATATATATATATATATATATATATATATATATATATATATATAATTTTTTTATTTAAAAACCTATTTAGTATGCATATAAAAACCTATTTAATAAGCATATAATTATATTTGTAATATAAATAAATATTTATATTCATATTAATGATTAATTGAATTTTTTAATAAGCTTTTTGTTGAGTTTAATCGATCTTAGTTATGAGTTTTAATCAAAATATTTATGTATTATTTATTAAAATTATAATTATATATAATTTGTATTATATTTAAATAATTTAATTTTTATTACAATGTTATTCAGTTAAATCCTATTTAATCCGGTTGAATCGAAGCTAAACCCTAAACAAGCGCGCCTCCCAGTAAATAGCGCTGTGAAGCTCGCGCTGTCGATGGCAATACAAAGGAACCTTTTCGTCAGGTAGAAGCATCGAGTATCCGTCGGTATTTTGATCGATTGAGCTTAGATCAGTCGCGATGAGTGAGGCGTTTGAAGGATATGAACGACAATACTGTGAAATCTCCGCTTCTCTGTCGCGGAAATGCACGGAGGCTGCTGCTATCGATGGAGGTAATCTGGCTTTGCAAACTCTGATTAAATCGCTTGTTACAGGATTTTTTTCTGGTTGAAATAATGTACTCATTGATCGTAATGGTTTTACCTTCGTTGAATCTTACAGAACAAAAGAAGCAGAAAGTCTCAGAAGTGAAGTCTGGTCTAGAGGATGCTGAAACCCTAGTAATTAATTTGATTTATGTTATGAAGGGTTTTGAAATCTTCTTGCTTTATTGTAGACAGATTTTGTTTCAAAGGACTTTTGCGTGGTTTATTTAGATCCGAAAAATGGACCTTGAGGTTAGAAGCTTGCAGCCAAGTGTGAAGGCAGCATTGCAGGCAAAGTTACGGGAATACAAATCAGACCTAAACAACCTAAAGAGTGATGTTAAAAGAATCAGTTCGTCTAATGCGAAGAATGATACAAGACAGGAGCTGTTAGAATCTGGGATGGCTGATGCGATAGGCGTATGACATTGCTTACTCCTTTAATCTTAAGTTTTGTACTTATCATTTCTTTTATATGTTTATGATTTAGATGCCGCAGAATTTTCTTGCAAAAATAATGACTCGCACCACCTGGTTATCCTTAGGGGCTGTTTGACAACAAGTGGGATTCAAAAAATCCTGCAAATCTGCATTTACTAAATCCTGAATTTTTTTTGGCATGACGTGTTAAATTCTGACAAATTATTTTGCTATACTTTTCAGAATTTTATGTTAGTTAGGATTTAGATATGAACATATATAATTCATGTGTAAGAATTGAAAATTTTTTACATTACCATAAATTATAAATCTAACTTAAGTTTATATAACAAAATAATAATACCAACACAGACTATATAGTATATTAGTATTGATAGACAGACTAATTAGTAGTGGTGAAAAATTGATGATATATGCTTGCATATTGATGATGATACTATATATCTTGCGGTTACGAGCAATTCTCTCAACTGCATTGTGTAACTATACATATTGGTGATTAAATAGCTCCTGCTCAATAATATATCTTCTAGGGATAGTTTCACGATAATCACTCAGGTGATATTGATGCCCCTGAAATGGTGTGATCATTTATAAGTTTTAGCATAACCAGAGTCAAATCTAGCAATAAATACTGCAGAGCACTTCAAATTGTGCCTCCTCCACTAGCCATCTAAGTTTGCACATATCTACAGCAGAACCCTTTCATCTAGAGGCAACATAGAAATATTCTCTAACACCGTCGTTATTATATTTTGAGATGTAAATCCTTTTTGATAATGATATCAATTTTGTAGGTTACTACTGACTACTGCAGGAATGTTGACATATCCGTAGCAGAACTTTCCCTCTCTATAGATAATATAGAAAAACTTCCAGTTGAATAACACTTTCGCCATTGTATTTTGAGATGTAAATATTTTTTGTTTGCGATATCAATTATGTAGATTACTATTGATACTATAGGAATATGTGTGCCATCAATTGCACCCACTATATTTTTGAAGGATAAAATAATACTTGATTAAAGTACCCACTTACAGTTTCTGGTGAATGCTAAAAGAACTCACATAATTGTCTATAGCTATGAGCATGAGTTATCTCTCGAAGCCAAATTGTCCTGTTGCGACCATATGTTTTTTTATTATTTGTTATGTAATATTCATACTTGTCAACGACAAATGACGCAACACGGCGCAAAGTTCCTTGTGGAGCCATGACGCATAATGCACGGTGCGGCGCACGCCATTTTGAATACGGCGCAAAATAAGAAATAATTATAAAAGTTATTATATGGATCCTATTTTAGAGTATCAATCAAGTTGGGTAAGGCTTGATTGAATATGTTTGTGGTCCAAAGTCCAAACCATTAAAGTGAGCTTCAAGTTTGTCCAAGATTTCTACTAAAATAAATTCTAATAAAACCTAACTAAACTATTTTAATCATATCAAATAATTTTAAAATTAATTATTATTATTTTAGAAATTAAAATATATAAATAATAAAAACTATTTATAATTATATTAAAAATTCTCTAAAATTTAAATTGCGTATGCCGTGCACTATTGTGCACACATGGCGCAAATGGCGCGCCAACTTGAACATGTGCTCCGACCATGCGCCATGGTGTGTGCCAATTTGCGCTATTGATAGTCATGATAATGTTATTCAATCAACTAGTTATTTAATTCCATTACATATTTTGATGGGAAGTAAGGCCACAAAATGACAAACAAACAAGGAAAGAAAAAAAAATAGCAAAATGAACATTAGGATTTAACAGAGAAAATCCTATATCGAGAAAAAATCACAGAGCTACACTACACTAAGAAATCAACTATGAGAATGGGAGAAATTGTGCAAATCTCTCTTCTCATGCTCTCTTTTTATCTCTCTTCACTTCTCACACTGTTCTACTCTCAAAACGGATAAAGAGACACACTTCTATTAAATCAAAGGACGCAACCCTTAAGGTAAAATAAAAAAATCAATAAAGAAAAATTGCTCAGACCTACTCACAGCTCTACGGCTTTGTACTTGCAATGCCTTAGCATTGACTTTTATGTCTCGCAGCGTTGTGGGCTATGAACTACAACATTATGGTCTTGAGTTTATATTGTTACGACATTGTACTTTGTCTTAAAGGGGTTCCATAACATCTTGGCACTAGATTTACAGTGTTACGAACAAGATTTTATTTTTTTGGGCTTCTTCCTCGAACCCCCAAGCAGAGGGTGTGCTGCCCCTCTGCAACCCCCCAGTGAGTTCCTCGTCCAACAAAGTTGAGGTATGAGTTAATAATACAACCTGATTGATCGACACAATCAAATTTCACACAAACTAACATATTTAAATAACAATTACCTAAATTAGATAAAGAAATCATTCAAACTATTAATATCAAGATATTGCTACTTTGATTTTTGAAGTAAATGATAAAAAAAAAGATAACTGCTTTTGATCATTCTTGATAAAATGATATATTTGGATAGATAACATTGTTACCTAAATAACCTTGTTATTAACTTTCAAATATTAAACAAATTTTCTTGTTTGTTTGATATGAACAGTACAAAATTTCAAGATCGTTCTACAATCTAATCTTTAAAAACTGAAATGTGCTTCTAATGAAAAATATCAATTACAGATGGAATTTCAATTAATTATCTTGAGAGAGAAAGGTGAGAGAACATAGAATGAAGGGAAGTGTGATTTCATTTGTTAGATGGGTTTGTAGTGCATGAAGTTGAAAGCGGCAATGAAGCAAGGAAATGGCAAAGGGATGTAAATAAATAGATGCGAATAAAGGGAAGCTCTACCTTCAATGGAGCTATAGAAGATAGAAGAGGAAGAACAAATATTACAGACAAGGAAGAGAAATCGAAACTTAGGAAGGAAGAAGATGACATGAGCTTGAAGATTGGTCCAGAGATGTGCAAACCCTATGTTGTAGATAAAAGAGTTTCACATACTTGACGACAAGGACGTCGCAAAAGAGCTTTTTGCAAATCCATAAATCTCGTTAAATTTGTCGAACTGTACGATTTAGTAAATCTAGGATTTACGATGAAAAACAATAAATTCGGGATTTATGATTGGTGAGGATTTACAATAGCCTTTTTTCTGTTCGGCAACATTTACAATAAATCCTATGTATATCCTGCTTAAAGCCCGCTACTAAACAACCCCTCAGGGGTGTTTTTCTATAGCTAGGATTTAGTAAATCTTGTAAAAAATTTGCAAATTCGGTTTATCATTTTGATGATACTACAAAAATTTCATGCTAAAATAATGACTTGAACCACCTGGCTATCCTTAAGGGTTGTTTGGCCGCTAGTTGGATTTAGTAAATCTCGGGAGGCTTAAACCTGAAAATATATTTGACATAACAAATGTTAAATATTGTGAAATCCAGATAAATAGTTTGACAATTTGTATTACAAAAATAGCAACATGAAGCCTTTATTTCACTACGTGGGGTCGGCTACATGAGTCCTTTTTCTCCATTGTGTCCTATTAAGAGTCAAGTCATGAAGCTGAGAGATCTTTATATCCGTTAAATTCTGGGAATGGTAGGTTTAACAATTTATGAATTTAACTAATAATGATACTGAAACAAGATTTATCAAAACTATAGGATTTGAAGTTCGCAAAATTCTGTTTGGCTAGATTTTAAGCTAAAGATTGAAAAAAAAAAAAAAATCTAAACCTTGATTAAATATTACCCAAGTATAATAACAAACAGCCCCTTAGAAATTTTCATTCATGAAATGCTTTCTAAATCGTTTGTTTACGAGAAAAGTTTGTAGATTGCTGCATAGTTAATTTTGACATTTGCGCTTTGCTAATTAAAGTTCAGCTCTTATGCTATGAGCTGAAGAATTTGGTTTGATTGTTGGCTTGAAAAGTTTACGTTGCAAGAAGTTTAGTTCAGTTTTTGGCATGTCCTATAGTTATTTTATTGTGTTGCTTTTTTTCCTGAAGCAGTTAACAAATAGAGTTTTAACAGTGATGTAGGATTCATTTTTTGAACTGCCCCATTTTTAGGCATGGTTTTGGATATTATCTTGCTAATTTATGTATTTAGACATGGGGTTTCTTTTAATGTTTTTTTATTTGATAGCTGGTTATCCCTGCTTTGGAAACATGTAATGATGGGCATATGTTCATCTTTTGTTTTACCATTCCTTGTTTTGCATGGGCTATTGGATGGTGTAGTTCTCTGCTGATCAAAGGGAAAGACTGTTAATGTCAACTGAGAAATTGAACCAATCTAGCGAAAGGATCAGGGAGAGTAGAAGAACCATGCTTGGGACAGAAGAACTTGGTGTATCAATTCTGCAAGATCTGCATGAGCAAAGGCAATCTCTTCTACATGCTCACAATACAGTAAGTTATTTGGTCTTTTTTTTGTTAGTGCTGATTTGGTTGCTTTTAAGCTAGAAATTGTGTATTGAAAGATGATGAAATTTGTTAGATCCATCATTTGGTCGGTTTAGTTAGAAATCAAAATTAATTTTAAGCTCCAAAAAGCCTCTCAAAATTCCCTTATAAAATTATCATTTTTTTAAACAAGTGGGAGCTTAGCATCAGAGTGTTTGCCCTCCTGGTAGTTATCAGTTTCCTTATCAAATGAAATTTCTTTGTAGCTTGTTAAAAACATCCTGACTTGAGCTTGGAAATTTTTTAGCTTTATGATTTGTGATAATTTTTTTAAATAGAAGAAATTTGAATAAACACTGCATGGGGGAAAAATGAAAATAGAGATTGCGGAGTCTTGGTATTTGCTCCATGTCCATTCTTGAATTGCCATTGATTCTGGTGTAGAATGGTTTGTATTTGAATTAAAGGATAGAACATTACTTATTTGGTTGAACCTCTAGTTTTGAGTTTTCTTCCAATCATATGTTGTTTCATGTACATGCCACTGTTCCATGCATGCTATTTTTTTGTAGTTGTAATGTGTTATTTTACTCTGAAATGAAAAAATAGAATTTATTGGGATTTTGATTGATGTTGATTTATTTCACCCAATGAAACTAGTTGAATGTCCACTATCTGTAAAAATTTTGAGCTCCAAGAATTTTATCTGTTTGATGGAAGGTTATCTGTTGCGCCAAGAGTTTAGCAACTTATGAGAATGAATTGGAGATACGTTGAACTATAGAGAAGTGTTGATGAGAAAAAAATACAACATTCTTTCAAAAATTATGAAGACAATAGTTTAAGTGGCTCAGTTTTGTGACTTCATCTGCTGTAGAGAGAGTAGAACGGACATCTTATTACTCATAAAGTGAATAAGAGTGAAAGGGGCTGTGAAGAAGACAGAAAAAATTTGAAAAGTATGCTTTGTGGTTTGATATTTGTTAAATTCTAAATCTCAACCCTAGATCTCCGCCCCTTCCATCTTGCATTGTTTTTCGTGATTTCAGGACAAAGAAAGGAGCTACATGTGGAAATACTTGTGGCAGTTCACGCTCATCACATATCTTGTGGGCTAGACATTGTCAATGGTCATATCTGTATGCGGAATAGTTCTCTGGAGATTTAATACTTTAATGAATAATTTTGTAACTGAAGACTGTGTTTGAATAGATTGGGGATGGTGGGTAGATCAAATGCCTTGGTTTGTTAACATTTGATGCCCACCAAATAAGTTTTGCTAGAATTGATTTTAACTGACTATATAGGCAGACTGACATTGGTGTTTAGGGTTTGATATATGTGTGGTCTATAAATTCGATCTTCGATAATTGATGAAATAAGGGCACAATTGGTTCAGTTTTTGCTTTCCATTTTTGGTTTTTTGGTTTCACGCTGACCTCAAATAGTTGGGATAAAGCTAGTGATGTTGATGATGATTTTTTATTTTTTGAAGCAGCTATTTATATGAGTAAATATGTTTGACTTGTTGTTTTAATTTTTAGTTTTTAATTTTTAGTTTTTGAAAAAAAAAAGTATGTTTTCAGAAATTTTGAAGACATCAAACTGGGTGTTTTCACATGTTTTCTAAATAATTATTATGAAAATACAAAAATGATACACATTCAATTGTGTCTATATTTAGCAAGAAAAATGAAACAAAAAATAAGAATATAAACACTTTTTTATGATCCTTTTACAAATATCCAAAGTCATAATTGGGTATACTACTTGATTTTACTTGTTTCTATGGTACTATCTGCTATTCTGAGTTTAACATAACTGACTATGCTCTAGTTTATTCTTATAATTTTCTTTTAGTAATATAGACTTCTTTAATTTTGATAGCCCTTTAATAATATGTAATTCTGTAATTTTGGTAGCCCTTGTTCCATGTTCGTTTAGAATACAAGTTTTTCTTCCTTTTGGATGTCTTTGGGTAAGCTGAAGTTATATATGCGTGTAATTGTATACTATTTTGACCCACTCTTTGATCTGCTTCACTTTGGTGCATTCAATCTTAATGACCGAGCGCCTTGATCGATCTCTCTCTTATGACTTTCGATTGACGATTCGATTGCGCCTATAAACTCTTGGGGACATACTCTTTGATCTCAATGTTTTGATTTGAGAATCATCATCATTGACTATCTCCATTAAGACATCGAATTATTAAAATTTAAATGAACACAATCTAATTCTCCCTTCATGACTCAATGCCATTGACAATCTCCATTGAGATATCCAATTATTAAAATTTCAATGAACACAATCTAATGACCCCTACATGATTTGATGAATCCAAATTATGATGGGTGCTTCTTCGTGTAGTCTTCTTCGAAGTATCTGGTTGGATTGACCATCCTTTTCATCATATGATTCCTTGATCACGGGCTCCTCTATTTGGAGGATTTAGCTCTTGAGAAATCATAATTTAGGTGGGGTGAGGATGACTTTTTAGCCTTCAAATTTTACATCGTTTTTTATGAAGTTTGATATTTAAAAACATTTTTAAAAACATGAAATTTGAGAGTTTCTGTGTTCACGGAGCTTGGATAACATTTTATCTCTAGAAGCCTCATACAAATATCAAAATTCATACCTTCAATGTACTTGTTTTCATGATAACGCCTCCACTTTGAAGCTGGTCAAAATTGATGAGGCAGTATTTTTTTAATATTTTCTCAAGGTTATGAAAGTCAAACTTCATGTCGAACCGAAAAAATGAGAGGTTTAAGGTTCAACGGTTTGATTGGGATTGAACCGGATGACATAATAAATATTAAAATTATTTAAATATAAAATAAATGATATAATAAATGGATAATGATATAAATTTGTTATTAAAAATAAATTTTGTTTACATATAAACTTATAAATTTAATTAAAATTATTGCTAATTTATATTATATAGAAGATAAGCATAAAATAAGGTTAAGTGTTGAAGAGATGAGGATGCTTAGATGGATGAGTAGCTTTACTCTTAGAGATAGAATGCGAAACGAGCATACAGGTGAAAAGGTTGGAGTAGCTCCAATGACAAATATGATTAGATAGAGTTGCCTTAAATGGTTTGGTCACATACAATGTCGACTTTCCGATGACCCAATTACTAGAGTATATGTATTAGATTTGACATATATTAAGAAAAGTTGAGGTAGACCTAAAAATAATTTATTAGAAAATATTAGAAATGCCATTTTTTATTAGATTTAAATGAGAATTTGACTCTTAACAAAACATAATGGAGAAAATGTTTCATGTAGTTAATCCCAAGTAGTGGGATAAAGGCTTAATATTGTTGTTTTTGCTAATTTATGTTATGTATTTAAAAAACAATTTACAATTATAAATTATGTAAAAAATTTAAATTATAAACTTGCATTGATGAATCATTCATCTTAGATTATTTATAATTACTAAGCAAGAAAAATTAATTTTTAATAATTTATATTTTAAAAATAAAAAATAAAATAGATAAACAATTAAATATAATTAACCAACAAAATAATAGTATTCTCATTATTATAAAAATAATTTAAAAAAATAGTTTACAAATACATAATATATGTGTTTTGAAGTAGAACACTTTAACGAAGTTATTTATTTCCATATCACTTAGGAGCTTGATTTAATTTTGTTTATATAGCTTTTTTTTGTTTGCATGAACTCATATAGGGTGATGAGACCATTTGGATATGTTTTTGATGTTGCTTGGTTGGTAAGTTATCATTATTGTAATTAGTGCTTATTATAAAATTAAAATATATTATATTTCAATTAATTCTAAATTTAATATTTTATATTAAATTAATCTAATTAATTATTTAAATAGGGTAACAAATGAATTGGTCGGTTCTTAAAAATTTGGACCGGCTCAATGGTTGGTCAGTTGAACTAGCTATATAAGTCAGTTCACACCGGTTTGATGCTAAGCCTATTTTTAAGACGGACTGAAACGGCCATATGACCGTTTCACGGTTGAACCGTCCGATCTAATTCGATTTTCAAAACCATAATTTATCATACTTGAATTAATAAGGGGATGATTCTCCAAGCTCCTTCAGTAATGTAGATTCTCAAAATTTGACAGCTTTTGTTCTATTTTTCTTTTGGAAGCCATGCCTTTCTTTCTTTTGAATGTCTATGGCAGTTGAAACTACATTGTTGTATAATTATATACCGTCTTGATAACTTTTTAAATGTTGTCACTTTGGTGGAGCCAATCTTGATGATCGATTTTTGGTACATTGACATATTTGGTAGGATATGTTGGCTATATGTATTGCTTCTTAGTAAGCATCTGCAGTTACATATGACTTCCTTTGCCCAACATAGAGAGAGCATGGCTTCTTCAGCTTGGTGGATTAGCCATCAGCATGATGAAATCATTTTCAGTAGAAAGGATTTCCTTTTGTGAGTTGACAATGATAAGATTATCGATGCATCATAACTTTCCTTTCAAGAATGTATAAGTTACCGAAGATGACTTAATATGAAAAGATTTTTATGATAAAATCATTCCTTTCGATAACCTAACTAGAAGCCAAAATGAGCGTTGCACTCTTTTTAATATACGTATTACTCCTAATTGTTGACTCTCTAATATTATGTAATTCCTTATCTGCATTTTAATAGAAAAAATATTGATGATTAAAAATAGTTTTTACGATAGAAACTATCATGTATTAAGAAAGTTGCATTGATATTGATAAACAAGTATAGATAATATATATTATTGTTTAACATGGTATAATTGCCTATCAATATCACCTCTTAATATGACAATTTGGGTTACTACTTGTGCATCAACCATGTTATGGTCAACATTCAAGTTTGAATTGTCATCAACACATTGCCTTGCTCTATGCCCATGTGCCTTGAGGTGAATGTAGTTTTTATCTTCATATATGCTCCAAACTTACGACCAATAAGTAATGGGTGCCTACATATATAGTTGTATTTTGACAAGTATTAGGCATTTCTTCTTAAAGGAATAGTTATATATTTAAGTATGTCCAAATCTTTTTTCTTACACTAAATGTATGATCTAATATACTCCAAAGCAAGGAATGTATTTTTTTGATTTTCTCTTATCGATCACATGTTAGACGAGTACCTCATACGAAATTTGGTAAATGATATCTAGTATATGAGTAAAATTTTTGGAATCTTCCTTGTAGGTCATATCCAACATCAACTATGTAAAATTTCCTTATTTAAAGTATGTCATATTAGACAACATGGAGTATCTTTGATGGGATCTCTCAAAGTTGTTTGTTAAATGGGGGATATAATGTCTGATTGTCAGGTGAACTAGTGCTTGAAGTTTCCTAGATATCTAGTTATGTTTATTTTTAGAGTTGAAAATGTTTGTTGGTGGATCTTATGAACTCATTATGTGCTGGATATATATGGTGATGGCCAAAACTTCTTTACTGATATTTCTTTTGAATCATATTGTTCAAGTGAAATTCTAAAAATATTATGATTTCTAATAGGATGTCTTTCCAATAACTCACTAATCCATTTATCTCCAGCATAGGCTAATGTCATGCATGGCATCTTAAATAGATTAATGATATAATAATTATGGATAGATATGTTTCTATCATGATACTGTTAAATTAAACGCAATGTCAATCATTAATAGTTGGCTCATAGTCCACATCAAAGTCATCATTTGAAATTCTTGAGTTCTCCTTGACTATTTATCAACTGTAAATAATGAGCATAAATAAAAAAAAGTTTATTCCATTGTAATCTCATGTAAAGGTTCACATTAAATAACACAGCATAAATTAAATTAAAACATATCATAATTCGGCAGATAAATTATAGGTACTGATATAAAAGGAAGCAATGCATGAAATGAGTCCATAACTGACAAATTTTAAACAAGTAACTTGTGTCGACCTTTTCCACCACCAATCGTTTCTATTACGAGGCTTACTCATATATGTCTTTCTTTTGTTCTTCTCTTGAATGAAGTCTGTGGCAATGTGGTGTAATTACATTTGTTTGTGTTGCATGCGGTAGCTAGTATATGTAATTAAATGTGTATCAAATGTGTTGCATGTGCTAGGGCTTAACCCAACATGGTTACCATAGTATCCCACCTATCGGTACCACATATTGAGCCTCACTCCCGCTTTATGCGAATACTCATCTGTCTAGGTAGTCTTTCCTAAGGGCCTATTCAGTTGCACATTGGTTGCAAACTCAAATCCTTCCCTTTCCCATTCTATAAATATGTTGGGCAAAGCCAAGATGATAGGAGAAAGAGATAGGTGGTGATTGATGGTGAATCCCATTGAAAAGCTCTTGCGATGGATAAGTTTCAACCATGGTTTAAAATTGTGCAATATGAGGCTCGCCTTTGCATAATTCCAGTAAAAAACACCCGATGCTTACGCCTCGAGTTTTTTTTATGAGGCTTACGCCTCAACTTGGTTGAGGCGTACCTTGAGGCCCGACTCGCCTCATTGGCATGAGGCTTACGCCTCACGCTATAAAACTTACATAAATCTTGAAGTAAATGCCCGACATTGGACTCTATAGGAGAGGAGGAAGGGGAGAGAGCAGTTCATCATAATGATGATTCAAATGAATAACCCCTTAGTGATGACACTGCTGATGACTTATGAGTTATTATATGATATGTCATTGCTATTTATTTTTGGAAATTGGAATTATATGTTAATGAAAAGAATATTGGGATTTAGGAAAGATAGAATTTTGAGTTGAACTATATTTCATGTTGTCTTATTATTGGGATATTTTGATTTCACTTCATGTCTTATGTTTTTTAATGTTTTATATTATTCACTCATTAGTATATAAAAATTTTATCATTTTATGTTTACGCAATCTTTGGATTTTGAGGCTTACGCTTCGCCTCACGAATGAAAAACACCTCAATACCCGAATACTTAATTTTAAACATTGGTTTCAACAACCCTTTAGGTATATAGCTTAAAGGTCTTTAAGAAGAGCGCCCTTGACTATTTCTTGCACCCTTGGAAGGAATTTAATTGCGTACCTACTCTTCGGAGGCCAGGGGCAATACTATTGGGCCACACTTTTTCTTAACCTATAGGGATCTCAATAAATGATGCAATCATGCATGTTCTTCTTGATTCGAAAAAAAAAAAAAAATCATGCATGTTCTTCTTGATGTGTTGGGAAGATTCTCTTTTGCCTAGATTCATTGAGCACCATTAGCACATATTTTTCTTAGAATGGTGGGAAACCCAACGTAGCTTTGATGCTTTTCACCACATGTACTTGCTTTTTTATTATGACAATTGTTGTAAAAGATTATTTGAACATATTTCTGATGGATGGACAAAGAATGAAAATGTGTTAAAATCTACTTGTAATACTTGAAGACAATTACCTGAGAGAGCGTGTAAACTGTGTGTTTTGTTATATATAATTACAAGTGCCCAATAACTAAAATAATTCTTCTGCTATGAAAAAAAAGTGAGACAACTGTACATCCTATAAAAAATAGGAACAATGCATACCATGTAATTTCATGAACAATAAAAAGTATTCGCATAATTACACGTACCTCCACAAGCAATTGTATACATTCTGAAAAGAAAGACTTAATTTGGCCCATTGACTTACCAGAATGTAACATATGGTACCCTCCAACTTTTGATCATGCCAACCAGAAACATTACACCAACTTGAAACTCAACTTGATTATGAAATTTGCAATAAAGCCTCTTGACATTTTTGGAATGATGAAAATAACTTGAATAAAAAAGTGCAAAAACATGTAAAAAAAATGCAAAAACATGTAGGTAGAATCTAAGAAAATGTTAAAAATAAAAATTCTTGAGAGGTACGCGTAATAATATGAAACTTTGAAGTGCTTTTAAACCTTTTCAGGGTCATTTCGAGGCTTAAAATTCACTTTTTTTCTATTAAAAAAGTGAAATATTCTTCAAACTTATAAAAAATATTTGAAATTTGATAAAAAAAGAAGGGTTTCCATAATTTGAAGCCAACCATCACAAAAAATAAAGCCTTCTCCTAATTTGATTGATCTGATCATTCAGACTATTCCACCTATCGTGCTTTATTAGGCAGTGCTAAGTGATACTCCCGGTTTCTTTAATTGTTCTATGTCCTTTGGGATCTACGGTTTTAAGACAAAAAGATAATGAATTGGCCAACCCGCTGCAATATTGTAGCTTCAATTTGCATGCAAATATATTGATTTTCTCAAGGCTATAAACTATAATAAATCATATCCCAGGTCCTTACACTAATTGAGTTGGCAAGACCAACTCTTTTAGCTAAAAAATTGTGGACATGCAAAGCATAAATTTGATCACCAAATGTTGTCTGTTTGCCAACTCACTCATGCTTAATATAATCAAAGGAAAGGGTAACATAACAGTAAAACTCTAGCTGGAATTATTATCCGTTCCTTCTCCTACACAAACTACATCAACGCTCCATGTAGTCACCAATCTTAAGCTAGAGACTATGTTGCATCGATTTATGAAGGCGTGCTATATCTGATACACCAATACACGGATACGGCACCGATATGTGTTGGATATGACTTTTCCGTATCCGATTAAAATTCTATTTAATTTCAAAAGGACATGTGTGTCTCCATTGAAAAAAAAAATTAAAAAAAAGGCCTGTCATATTTACTTCCGTGGCTGCAAGTGAGGTACTCTCATTTCCAAGATGGATTTGAGTCTATTGATGATATGAGAATATTAGAAATTGTTAATATTTCACTTGATGAGCCTGAATTAGAAACTATGATATTTATGGAAGATGATATAGAAGTTCAAAGACAAACCACTGAAGAAGCTAATCATATCATTTCTTCTATTGAATAGTTAAAACTTCATGTGCTAGACAATTTATGTTTATGCTTTTATTGTTGTATTAGACATTTAATGCTTACTTTTATTTTGATATTATAAGCTACAAGGCTGCAAATGATGTTATTTTCATTTTTTTTGTAATTTCAAACATTATGCTTTGATTGCTTTTTTAATTTTTATGTATGATTTATAAATTATAATATTGTGTCCACGCTGTATTCGTATCCAGTATTTTTAAGAATTAACGTGTTTTGTATCGTATCCAGTATTTTTAAGAATTAACGTGTTTTGTATCCATATAGTGTCGTATCCGTGTCGGTGCAACATAGGCTAGATATGAGCTCCATCAAATAAACTACATTGGGATTACAAAACATGTTAAATCTAATTTTCAGGTCCTACTCCACCCCCAGAAGAGTAAGTTACCAAGATTAGTTTCCAGAGCTTGAATCTTTGGATCCAAAATGCACAAATCATCCTGCTGCCATATCTTATGCTAGGCTACTATCTGTTTCCCTCTACCTCAGATCATGATAAATCAAAAAGTAGAATGAGCTTCCCATGTTTGAATCTCCAATAGGGTTCCTACAAGAACTTTTATGTTTACCGAATACCTACGATGAAGTTGGTCAATTTGTCCATTAGATTATTTACTTTCCTCTTGTGGTGTCATCACCTCTCTTCACCCGATAACACCAACCCCATAGGAATCATCACCTTGACTAGTGATTGTCGTGCTCGTCATATAATGATAATAGGAAGGAACCCTGAAGGCAATCGAGTCGCTCAAGAGGAGAAGTCTACCATCTATACGCCAAAGCTTGAATGCTAAATGGAGCCTTGTGTCTTGTGGATCCAGGTTCCTAAATCAATGCCCTGTCATCCCGCTAATGGTTTGTAATCACTAGAGTATCAAAATCGTAGGGATCTCCACTAAAGTATGCATAATGCGAGTCACTTGGCTCCGAGTCCATAGCAAGATCGCAGTTTTGTTATTGGTGGAAAGTTTTACAAGATCAAGATTAAGATTAGGGTTTTGGGAGAGGGAGATTCTGTTACCACAATTTTGCTTGCCAAGAACTACGCTGGAGGGGAAGACTTTTAGAAGACAACAGAGTTGAGAAAGAGATCCGTTTGGGACGGCTTTCCTACCGCTTATTAAAGTAGCGTTTTAGTACAAAATTTTTAATTTTTTACTTAAAAAAATTGTTTTAAGAAGTAATAAGAAAGCCGTCCCAAACAAAGCCTAAATGATATCCATTTGAGTGGGGAGAGCTTAGTTCAAGACATAATTATATTTATGCTTCTGAGCTGTAACAAGAATTTCTTGAGTATGCTTAGCCAGCTAACCATGCTTCCTGCCATGATATTTTACGAGTTGTTTTGATTTTTGCATTTTTATTGGCTTGCAGTTGCATGGTGTGGATGATAACGTTGGCAAAAGCAAGAAGATCCTGGCTACTCTATCAAAAAGGATGGACAGGAACAAATGGATTATAGGCTGCATAATAGTAGTCCTCTTGCTGGCAATTATCTTAATTATTTATTTCAAGCTCATCTATTGAATCATTCTCTGACGCAAATATGCTTCATCTCCTGCAATAATATAGAGTTGTAAATTTATTTGTTTTTTTTTTTTTTAAACAGCTGATGTCTTTGTTGTTGGAGAAATTATTATGTGCAGAGTCCGGACAGAATAATCGTCCGGAATCTATGAGGGTATACAACAAATGCATACACAATAAAAAATAAAATTGTATATTTGCTTTGTACCTTTACATAATCCGAATGATTCTCACATCATCCGAACTCTGCATGTAATAATCTTTACCGTTGCTTCGTAATCCTTGGATGGTGCTGGTGCTTTTTGGTTGATGGAATGTCATCATTAATGAAAAAAAAAAATCATATATGCCCAGTTTTAAATGTAGCTATAGTGTTGAAGTTAAGTTTTATTACAGGCTTTGTTGGGCTTAATCAATTGATATTAAATTCGTTTAAATCGTAGATTCCTTATAAAAATCTTCTTTGGCTTTTGCAATCATATTTATGACTTCTCTATCCATAATATAATCTTCCCATAGTGATCCTCCTTTTTTTACATCTAAGTCATATATATTAATTATTCATTTTCTTAGTTCATTAAAATCATCAAACAGAGAAGGCTATATAAGTTCAAATCTTTCACTATTTATTAATAAATAAATGTTCATATTAGAAAATTTTAAAAAAAATCAAACATATAAGCATTATCTCTAATCTTCTTAACAATCTTGAAATGGTTGCTTGCAACAGCTTTTCATTTTCTAATTTCTTCCTTATCTTCTATAAATGAATCCACATGATGTTTCATTCCTACAAAGTGTTTGGATAGTATGTGCTTATCATACCAATCCTTATAAGTTTCCTAAGAAATCTTTAATATATTTTCAACTTAGATTTTATTGGCTCTATTAATCGCATGTCTTTCTTTACTGAAGTTCATCTTTCCTTCCTTCCTCATATATATAAAAAAAAAAAAAAAAATTTAATAGAAAGGCTTTTGAGGAAGTAACCCTTAGATAAACTTTTAATGGTGATTAGATTGTCTAACCATAAGATTTAAATATAAGCCATGATATCTCTATATCAAAGACACCACAAGAAATGTCTCTTTTCTTAACCATAGAAATAAAAGCTCCATTTGATGATTTTTTTTTTTAATGGCCTTTATCAACCAAAAAGGAGTTCTATGGCAAATGTTTTGATAGGAAATTAGTTGCTAGAAATGCTTTTTGGAGTCCCAAAATCCACTTATGCTATACACGTTGGCTTAGAATGGTAAGAACAAAAATGAGAGAATATTTTGCCAGGTATTTATTTACATTTTTTTATTTTATTAAGAAATTTGTTATAATATTTGAACATATTAGATATATTACATATAAATAATGTTTTTCTTACGAGGCAGCATTAGGTGTACTTACCTATCAAAAGAATACATCTAAAGATATTTAACTAAGTCTTTTATTGTACGATAAGCTTTCAATCAATTTGAAGAAATTAAGTGGATATATAATTTTTTAGTTTGTATAATATAAATGGAATAATCAATTCACTCCACAGTAAAAAAAAAAATCTTATCTTAAATATATGGAGCACTTATCCTTATAGAATTGATTTAATTTAGTTAAGAGATTTCAAATTGTTTCTCATAAGGAAATACAATTAGTCAGAAGAAAACACTCCAAAAAAATAAAAATAAAAATAGTTTTCATGTCCTCATGTTTACATATTTATTGAAATTTGAAAGATATTCATAAGGAAATACTATTAGTATAAGAATATTTTTTTTTTTTTTTGTATTTAGACCCAATTCAAACACCCAATTTTTGTCTTACAAAAGTCAATTGGTAAAAAAGTAATTTTTATTTTGCCCCATTTAACTATCAAATAAATTAATTGAAATATTCTCATGGAAAATTATAATTTATTTTAATGCTCAATTGTCTAACTATAATGTATAACTATGAGTGATTGGGGCTCGTAAGTGTGCAATAATG
The DNA here is from genome assembly GCA_016618105.1 of Dendrobium huoshanense. NCBI lineage: Eukaryota > Viridiplantae > Streptophyta > Magnoliopsida > Asparagales > Orchidaceae > Dendrobium > Dendrobium huoshanense. The sequence goes on from CM028346.1 coordinate 6,462,425, forward strand.
ATGAGCAACTTATAAATATCATAAAGCTAATTAGCTTCATTATTAAGAGCCTCTTCAATAATTTGATCAATAGAATTTATATTAATTTGTGAGTCAAAAGAATCAAATATTATATCCTAATGGTTATGAGATAATTTGTATAAGGCTGAGCAAAGCATCATGGTTGAAGCAAATACTTACACTAAATTTTCAACAATCATTTTCAAAGGCAGCCATTGTTTTCTCCATAGCCAACCATGCAACATGACTATGCCTTTAACTTTGGTCTATCTAGGCCCATCCCTGATATCACTTTGATTACACATTAATAACACTAGTTTATGGCATAAGCCACTCAATCGTTTGTCACAGCACTGCTTGAAAATTAGGATAATGTTTTTATAGAGATCATCAATTATGTGATAGCTCATATATGCCCCAAATGTCTGTACACTTGGAGCTAATGGTATTCACATTGACATATGTAGGCATTAATTTATGCCACTCTATATTTCAAAACATTTTTGTAATAAATGAACGGCTTTAATTCCTTATATATTTTTTACTTTATCCACACGAGATCGTAGCTAGTTCTATGCTATACTAAATTTGTACTATAAGTTGAGGCGTCAATGCATCTATAGAGTCTTATATAGTTGAGAATTTCTTTCTTTTACCGTCTAATAATAGCTCCTTAATCAATTTATCATACCAATGAATTAGCAGCTTTTCCTCACAATGCTTCCACTCTTGATATAGTATGCCATGTAATGTAGAGTTTGTCCAAGTTCAGGCTGTTCAGTTGTTATTTAATGCTCTTGCAAATATATCTTAAAAACTTTGGCTATCTCATCTGGATCTTGGGCAAGCTATGATGGATATCAAAAAGTGCAGAAATCTTTGGATTCTAACCAATTCATGTATTCTAACCAAAGCATGTATTCATATTGAAGTTTTAGCTCTATGTTATCTACTTATTGGTTGATATTTTGTGCCCTTTGTACCTAATATTGTTCTAAACATTTATATCTTCTATTGAAGTTTTTATGCTTTCTACAATCTGATGCTCCTCTCTTATTAAACATCTTAATTTGTTCTTCTCTTGCGCATTCACTAGCTTTTTTAAACGGGAAAATTTTGTTTCCATTAGCATTGATCCAAAACAAACTGTGTTGAAGAGATCTCTCACAAATAAGGATATTGATATTTTGATTTCCAATATACCATCCTTTCAAGAAGTTAGATTCCAATTGCTTGCATTTTATTTGCTTTGATTTATGATTTGCACAACACAATTTATTAGAAACACTAAAACTTCTATGACAATATCAATAGAAAGCTCTCTACTTTCACATGTTAAGATGTTATTCATGCCAATAACATAAGGAGAATAATATAGTTAGTTTCTGAATTTGTAAGAGAGAATGAGCTAAGAAAGGGAAATACATGGATAGGGAGATTGTACGTCCAGCTTTCAAACAACACAGTTAAGTGGTGGAATACAAAAGTGAAGCTTGGATGACTTTTTTATTGATTTTTAAACAGTTTTTTAGTATAAAATTTTTATCTCAAAAAAATTTCTTTTACTAAAAAATTCCTTTAAAAACATAAAGAAAGCTGCCTCAAACCAATCCTTATTCAAATCTAAATGAAAATTGGACAAGCAATTTATTGAATGGATTTAGGCTTCGTTTGAGACAATTTTTTTATTGCTTTCTAAAACAACTTTTTAGTATAATTTTTATTTTAAACTATAAATTTCTGTAAGATGCACCTGAAATGATCAATATTATCTTACTAACAGCCATCTGAATAAACATAAAAAACTGACCTAGAGCTATCTGATCGAATAAATATAAGGCTGTCTTACACTCTAAATAATAATTAAAAAAACAGACAAACAAAAATGTAAAGCTGATTCATTAATTACTATTATTGAACTAATTTGAATTATTAAAAAAATCTAAGAAACTATATGTTTGTTAATGGAGTTCTAAAGCTTATACAGCTAATGATGAATTGATGATAATGATGTTTCCTTTGAACATGTATGGAAAAAGGAGAAGCATAACTTCACACCTTAAGATTAAACCTCTTATTTTATTTCTAATTAATTCACAGCCCAATATTTTTTTCGATGAATTAATCAAATATTCATAAAATTGATATTATTTTAATTAACAGTATTTTTTATGTTAACCTTTCTGTTTTTGATGTTAATATCATTACAAGCATGTTAATATTAAGAGAGGTAATCACATAAATTATCCTTTTTTAGCTACAAGCTAAACTGTATAGAATTTCTTGAATAATTATCTCTCGATGACTCTTTAAGATTAGGAAAATAATAAAATGAGCTCAGCTGATGATTGATTATGTATTCGGTCTAAAACAAGATTAAAGAACTGGATGAGTCAAAGATAAGCTAACATATAGTAAGCATTTCCTCAATATAAATCAACTATGACTGGCAGTATAATATAAATATAGTCTGTATATATAGAGAGAGAGAACTTGACAATGGCTAATACTTGTCACATGGGCACCACAGATATGACAAACATCAGTCATATCTGGAACATGTTCCAATATATCTCTAATGCTTTCAAATGAATAGCTGGAATGTTTACAATACTAGAATGATTGAATCTCCACAAGAAAGGCCTTTGAGATTTGCGGAAATCATTTGGAGCTAACCGAGTCTTATAGTTTTCTCTATTAAGTCTGGGATTTTATAAGATTGCTAAGAAATTCGTAATATAGTATAGCAAGATAACTTTATAGAAGATTTATTGGCTATTAATCTCAAGGAAAAATGCCAGGGTCATTTGAAACTTTTTACTCCTTCCCTTTGTAACAATCAATGTTGATCTACTTACTATATTTATTATACTTATAGATGAGTAGGAGGCATGTGTGCCTGATGGCCATTATGTGTGGAGTTGGCAATGTGGTGTCCTTAGAGCTACTCCCGAGGGACAATAGTAGATTGGATCTGATTATAGCATAAAAGGACTGCACTTTATGTTTAATCCATGTAGATGCAAATGTGATGGTCTCACATGTCATGCATTGAAGGGTCTATTGTCATTCCCAAAGAAGTTATCTATAGTATTTATCCATAGGCAACCTTTGTAGTACTGGAGGTAGACTGATTGCTAGGTAAGGTTGCTGAAAGGTCTATTGTCCTTAGAGCTTATGCCCGAACTTATCTTCCTTTTTGGGTCTAATCTCATCTTGATTTAATTCTCCTTCAAGTCATTAGCTTTTTTGGTGCTTGCTCGAGGTATTGGTATAACGCAGAAGATTGTTAAGAGATTTAATACATTTTGCACTACAGGAAAATCACCGATTTCCAGCGGAATTTTCCGGCGGTCACGTTTCCGGCGGCTTTCCGGCGCGTTTCCGGTGGTTTTTTCTCACGGAATTTTCCGGCGGAATTACCGGCGGCTTTTTCACGTTTCCGGCGGCTTTAAAAATTTTATTGAAAATAAAAAAAAAAATTTACTATGTAAATGATTTAACAAAAATTAATTAAAACTTATATTAACTATTTAATTAATTTTCATTTTAAAATTATTTAGTTAGTTAATTGTTATTTTATATTAAATATTTTTTTTTATTTTAAATTAGTTAATTTTATTTTAAAAAAAATTAAATAATTAATTGCTTTTTGGTCTGAATATATTAAAATAAATAATATTGATAAATATAACGTATTTGCATAATTGACATTTTGGTCGGTCGCTTGAAATCTACACGGGAGATCCACGGTTCGAATCTCACCGCGCGCAGACGCGCGGAGCGGGCGCGGGAGCCGGAATCGCGAGCGTGCGGGAAGCCTGGCGGGAGCGCGGGAGCGCGGGAAGGCTGGCCGGAGCGCGGGAAGCCTGGCCGGAGCGCGGAGCCCCGGTGGGGGCGAGGGGGTTCAGACGCGGGAGCGGTTTTTTTTTTTTTTTTAATTTGACCGGCGGTTTAAGACCGCCGGTAAGCCTATGATGCACTACAGGGAGTGATTTTCATGTAGTGTTGTGCTAATTACGTGTTCACCTATGATGCACCGACACTTCTCCTCAAAGAGGCGTGTAGTGTCCGACACCGTGTCTAACACGACACTCGCCCGACACTCCTCCGACACGTGTCGGACACGCCGAAAACGTGTTCGATTAATAAATATTAAATACAAATTGGACACCCGTATCTTAAATATTTTATGATTTTTTTAAAAAAATATAATTTCTTGTATTTTGCAGGATTTAAAATAAATTTCTTATTTCCTATCCACAACACCAAATCAACGTCCACACTTAATACCTAATCATCGAATATTCTCATTTTCATTTATTTTTGACAGTGAATATATTTTCATCTCCTCTCTCGGTGACTGATACACGACATCGACGCCTGACTCTCGACATCCTAATACTAATCATTTTAAGCACAAATTCTAGTTAAATGACTTATTATTTTCAAATTATTTTTAAAATTATACTTATTTAATTTTTATACACTATTTTTTAAATATAAAAATTATAATAAAGTGTCCAGCCCGTGTTAGTGTCCTATATTTTCAATAACTGACGTGTCTAGTATCTGTGTCGTGTAGTATCCGTGTCGCCGTGTCTGTGTCTGTGCATCATAGGTGTTCACCAATATTATGACTTACACTACAGGAAAAATGCATATTACCGGTGGTTTATGGACCGCCGGTAACACCGGCGATTTCGCCGGCGGTTTGACCGCCGGATTTTAACGGCGGCCTAACCGATGGGTTTGGTACGTTAAGCCGCCGGTACTAGCGACGGTCCATAAACTGTCGGACATTAATACGTTGATAAGTTATTTTCTGCCGGCGATCCGGACAGCCGAAAAATCGCCGGTAAATGTCCTAATACGAACAGACCCGCACCGCGCATTTCATTTCTATTTTTTCCTTCTCTCTCTCATTTCGGTCTCTCTGTCGTCGCCTCCGCTCATGATCGACTTCCATTTATCGCCGTCGACGAAGCATCTCTGACCGCCGACCCCAATCCGACCGCCGAAGCCGTATCTCCGACCTCCGACCGCCGTCGATCTCACTCCGGATCTCACGCCGCCGACAACCCTAGATTTCATATTTTAAGGTAATTTTTTATCATTTTTCTTTGATTATTTGTTCTCACTAGACATTTGCAAGTGTTAGAGATATTTTGGATGATTTAGGTAGTAATGCAAGAGGTAATGTTGTAATCATTTGGGTAGATCTAATTTTTTTTATTAAGTATTATTTTAGTTTAGGGTAGATCTAATTTGTTGATTGTGACTTTGGGTTAAAGCAAGATAGGAAGAGAGAGATTGAGGGAGAGAAAAGAGAGGGAGAGAGAGAGATAAAAGAGAGAGAGAGAGAGAGAGAGAGAGAGAGAGAGAGAGAGAGAGAGAGAGAGAGAGAGAGAGAGAGAGAGAGAGAGAGAACAAGAGAGATAGATAGATAGAGAGATATATGAGAGAGCAAGAGAGAGAGAGAGAGAGAGAGAGAGAGAGAGAGAGAGAGAGAGAGAGAGAGAGAGAGAGAGAGAGAGAGAGAGAGAGAGAGAGAGAGAGAGAGAGAAAGAAAGGGAGGGAGAGAGAGAGAACAAGAGCTAGCATTGAGATGAGGGAGAGGGAGAGAGAGAGATAACAAGAGAGATAGATAGATAGCAAGTGTTAGAGAGAGCGAGAGATCGAGAGGGAGAGAGAGAAAAGAGAGGGAGAGGGAGAGAGAAAAGAGAGGGAGAGTGAAAAGAGAGTGAGAGGGAGAGACAGAGAGAACAAGAGAGAGAGAGTGAAAAGTAAATCCACTCATCCACCTAAACATCCTCATCTCTGCAACACTTAACTTAGTATTATGCTTGTCATTTAATGGCCAACATTCGGCACCATAAAGCATTGCATGTCTCACCATCTTATAGAATTTTCCCTTAAGTTTGAGGGGGACTTTTCTATCGCACAACAAGCCCGATGCATTCCTCCATTTCAACCATCCAACTTGAATTATGCTGATAATTAATATCCTCATCTATTTCACCATCACTCTGAACAATAGATCCAAGATATCTAAAATGTGTACTCTTATTAATGACTTGATTGCCCAAAATTACACTCCATATGTTTAGTTTTAGATACACTTAAGTGAAAACCTTTAGACTCTAAGGTTGACCTCCATAATTCAAGTTTACCTTCAACTCCCCTCTCTAATCTTATCAACTAGAAGAATAGCATCAACAAAAAGCATACACAAAGATACATCCTCTTGCAAATGTCTAGTTAGCAACAAAAAGCATACACAAAGATGAGGATGTTTAGGTGGAGAGATATTATATAGAAACTTTCTTGGGTTAATGCCCTTTGCTCTGGAGATCAATTTCATTGAAAATTAAATTATGAGTAAATCCACTCATCCACCTAAATTATAACATGTTTGCACATGCATGTATTCTAATAAATTTTTTCATAACTATGTAGGGTGACGTTTGCTTCAATGTCCAAATGACTATCCAAGAAGAGATATATTGGATGTATAACAGATTGTTGCCGGGTCGAAAATGATTGACAGTTGAATTTATAGAGGGAGTTGAAACTTTCATTCAAGTTGCATCTCAATTGCCTTCATTTCAGTTTGATAAAATGTTTAGATATCAATGTTCGAAGCATAAAAATCTAGCATTCCTCAAGCCCGATGATGTGAAGCTTGATTTATATCGTAGGGGATTTCTTACAAATTATTGGATTTGGACATCACATGGCGAGTACGAGCCACATAGAGATGCTCATGCTGGTTCATCTACAGCTTATGAAACATTTGATAAAGATCAAATGAGTAGGCCCTATGAAGACCTTATTTTTGATGTAGCAGGTCATAATTTAAGGTCTAATGTGGTAGAGCCACCAAATGCAGAGACACAACAATTCTTTGAGTTATTACATTCAGCTCAAAAGCCAATTTGGGAAGGTTGCAGTACACATTCGGAATTATCCATTGCAGTGAGGATCCTAAGTATTAAAACTGAGATAATATTCCCCATGAGTGTTTTAATGACGTTATTGGTCTTATGAAGGAAACTAATCCAGCTGGCAATTTAATTCCCTCAGACTTGTACCGAACAAAGAAATTAGTATCCAAGCTGGGTCTCACTACTATAAAGATTGATTGTTGTATCAATGGATGTATGTTATACTATAAGGATGATGCAACAGAAGTTATTTGTCGCACCTGCAATGCTCCTCGGTTAAGCCAAACTCAAGAAAACAATGTCGTCCAAAGAAAGATGTGTTATATTCCCGTTTGTTTTATTTACCAATCATTCCAAGACTTCAGCGACTCTATGCATCAATGAGTTCAGCAGGCCATATGAGATGGCATAAGGAGAAAATAGCAAAAAGTGATGTTCTTTCTCATCCATTAGATGCTGAAGCGTGGAAACATTTTGATCGAGTGCATCCTTCATTTGCTGCTGAACCCCGCAACATAAGATTGGGATTATGTACTGATGATTTTACTCTCTATAGTCAAACAACTACACCGTACTCTTGTTGGCCAATTATATTAACACCATACAACCTTCCACCAGAGATGTGTATGACTACTCCGTTCATGTTCTTAACTCTGATTATACCTGGATCACATAATCGGAAAGCAAAAATTGATATCTTTTTGCAACCATTAATTGATGACCTCAAATTATTATGGGAAGAATGAGTGCTCACATATGACATATCAACAAAACAAAATTTTCTCCTTCGAGCTACTTTGCTGTGGATCATCGGTGATTTTTCAGCTTATGGTATGTTGTCTGGTTGGAGTACAGTAGGGAAATTAGCATGTCCTTACTGCATGGAGAACAGTAAAGCTTTCACATTAAAACATGGAGGGAAAAATACTTGGTTTGATTTTCATCGTATGTTTCTACATGCTAATCACCAGTTCCAAAGAAATAAGGAAGCATTTGTTAAAAATAGAATTGAGCGATCACCTCCTCCACCCAGATTAAGTGGTGATGATGTACTACAGAGACTTTTTGATATTCCAACAATTATTGATTTTCCAATACTATCAGAGTCTAAATTTTTATGTTATGGTGTTCAACATAATTGGATAAAAAAAGTATTTTCTGGACATTACCTTATTGGAGAACTAATTTGATAAGACATAACTTAGATGTTATGCACATTGAGAAGAACTTTGTGGATAATATTTTTAATACAATTATGGATGTTAAAGGTAAGAGTAAAGATAATGTCAAAGCAAGGATGGACATTAAAGAGTTTTGTCGGCGAAAAAATCTGGAGTTAGTAACAATAATTGACGATAAATTAGTGAAGCCCAAAGCTCCGTACTCTTTCACATTAGAGCAAAAAAGATCGATATGTCAGTGGTTTAAATGTTTAAAGATGCCTGATGGCTATGGATCAAATATAAGCTGATGTGTTGACTTGAAATCTGCAAGGTTATTTGGACTCAAAAGTCATGATTATCACATAATTATGGAGGTTCTTCTTTCGATCATAGTCTGTATGTTACCCGATTATATATCAAATCTGTTGACTGAGCTTAGCATTTTCTTCAAAGATTTATGTTCATCTAAACTAAGTGAAAATGCTTTACGGAGGTACAAGGATAACATACCAATCATCCTCTACAAGTTAGAGAAGATATTTCCCCCAATTTTTTTTGATTCTATGGAACATCTTCCAGTCTGTTGAGTCCAGTAATTAGGTTGTTAAGCCTAAGTAAATGTCCCACGGCTACCAAGAGGGGGGTGAATTGGTAGTTTTAAAAATTTTAAACCCTCTTAATAATAAAGTTGAACCGAAATAAAATTTTCTTTTAAAGTTAGTAGAAAAATGTTTTTCAACCACAGAGTTGTTAAAACTGAAATTCAAAGTGCGGAAACGTAAAAGCAATAAAGTAAAAGACACCAGATTTATAGTGGTTCGGTCTATAACCAGACCTACATCCACTCCTCAGAGGCACCCTCTGAGTATTGCACTAATACCACAAAGTGACTCTCCTTTAGCACCCACAGCAAGGCGGAGAAGCCTGTACAAAACACTCTTTTCACCACTACCCGGTGCGGCAGAGAACCGTCGTCCTTTTACACAATCCACAGTGCTGGCAGAGAACCGTCGTCCTTTTACACAATCCACAGTGCTGGCAGAGAACCGTCGTCCTTTCACACTCTCCTAGTGTGGGCAGAGAACCCTACGGCTGTTCACACTCTCCAAGTGTAGGCAGAGAACCTTCTTCCTTTTACACTCTCCTAGTGTAGGCAGAGAACCCACGTCTGTTCACACTCTCCAAGTGTCGACAGAGAACCGGACCTTCTTGAATGATCTTCTCACAAGAATCTAGAAGGAAGAAAGAAAAGAGTGAAGAAATCCAATTTCACAAGTAGAGACTCTTACCTTAGCAATCCAAGTGAAGCCTTCTCGCTCCAATGGTAGGAATCCTCCTTTGAAAGCTTTCTTCCACTCTCTCCTTGGCTATTCTCTCAATAGGCACGAAGATCAAATGACAAAAAGATTGGGTGGCAGTCTAATTTGGACTATTTATACAAAAGACATGAAAAACCGCCCAAAAACTGCAAATTTCCAATTCTGTACGCAGTGGATTGTCCCGTACGATCCTGGATCGTCCTGGACGATTTTACTTAAACGATCTGAAACGACCCAATTTGTATATGTGTACGAAATGACTTCGTACAGCTGATCGTCCTGTACGAACTAGGTTCGTCCAGTACGAACAGTTATTGCAAGGTCGGTTTTGGAAACTGCTAAAAACTGTTCTAAGTCGGTTCATCGTTTGGATGAAAATATGTTCGTCTGGACGAAAATTTTCCAGAGAGCCGATCGTCCTGGACGATTATTTATTTCGTCTGGACGAAAATTTTCTAGAGCACCCATCGCCGCGGACGATAATTTGCTTTCGTCTGGACGAAAATTTTCCAGAGAGCTGATCGTCCGGTACGATAATTATTTTCGTCTGGACGAAAATTTTCCAGAGGACTGGTCGCCTCGTACGATGGTAAAATTCGTCTGGACGAAACTTTTACAGAGAACCCATCGTCCGGGACGAAAATAAAATTCGTCCTGGAGGACTTAGAAAAATTTTTCCAAGCAAGTTCCTATTCGTTCCAAGTGCTCTATAGGAGATAACTGACAGATCGTCCAGTACGATAAATATCGTCCTGTACGATCAGTATTTGAATTTCACGATCTCCTAATTTTGTGTGTGTGAGATTTTATTCACTCAATTACAATCACTCCCTTTCAAAATTAATTCAAAGAAAAGACAAACTTCAAATAAACAAAATATCATATGTTGAATTTGATTTGAAGTTTTCGTAGTCTGGAGTCTGATTTTTCTGAAATGTTAGTACACACAAGAGCAAGTGCAAATCTTCTAAAATTGTTAGGAGATAACTATACATCTGAACAATAATGTTTGGAATCATCAAAACTACATAAGTTGCACAAATATAAATCATTCAAATAGCAACTATTCAAACAATCTCCCCCTTTTTGATGATGGCAAAACAATTATTATTTGTAAGGTTTTAAGTTAAAACAGTTCTCTTATCTCCTAAACTCCCCATGAATTTATGAGTACATTAAAATAAGGAGGCATTAAAGAACAATATTTTTGTTTTTCAATAAATTTTTAACACAAACAAAACAAATAAAAAACTTGCAAACAGAATACCAAAAATAGAAAACACAAACATAATAATTTCTCCCCCTTTTTGACAGCAACAAAAAGTGAAGAAGAAAAAGACAAGAAATGTAAATAATTATATGAAATTCATTGTTAAAATTTAATCTAAATTGTGATTTGACATAGGGTATGCAATTTTAAACTAAAGATATTAGGTCAATCATAGAAATTCATAAAATTTATGAAATGATATAACATTGTAAGTAAGAAGAATTTATCAAAGACATGATTCAATTTAGACATTTTGATTATTGAAAATCATTACAAGTGAGATGTAAAAAAAATTCTATATTTCAAAGTTCAATAGAATATAAATGAACATTAGATCAACTTGAATTAAGAGATTGAACGAATTTGGAAAGAAGAGAATTACCTCATGTGGTGCTTTGCACATCTTTTCAAAGTTTTGGAGCACATTTTTGTGCATTTTTCTTTGGTTGGGCTTATTTTGTGCCTCTTTTTCACTTTGCAAATTTTTGCGAATCCCTTTTGATTTTTGTACATTTGTACAATGTTCAAGAGTAATTTGATCAATTCTTTCCAAAATCTATAATCTAAGATTTCAAATATTTCTAGGTGCATAAATATCATTTGAGCATAGAAATACAAAATAAGAAAACATCAAAATTGCAATAACAATATTAACTTTTATATAGTCTAAATGAATAGACATGAATTTTAAAAATTCTAATTACAACAAGTTATAAACAAATTATAAATTTAGAAAGTCTAGATTTTCTAATATAGATAATCTCACATTACAATCAAATTTAAGCACAATGTAGATTAAAAAACAATACTAATGAAATTCATAAAGATTAGCCACATTTCAAAACAAATCTAAAACAAACAAACTTTCATTGATTAAAAAAAAAATTACAAAAAAAAACATTGAACTTAAACAAAAACATAACAACAATCACAATAACACATATAAGATAAAAAACAAAACAACAAAAAAAAAACAACAGACACACATAAAAAAAACTTCTACTGTTCTGGAGGAGGAGGAGGAGGAATGCCGCCAAAGAGGTTGAAGTAGGAGGCCATAGTTGATTTGATGTAGAAAGGGATTGAAAAAGATGTTTGAAAGTGTGATTGTCAAGTTTGAAAGCCTTCATATTTAAAGAAAAACGATACGTTCGTCCTGGACGAAAATATTCGTCCTGGACGAAAAAATTATCGTTCGTCTGGACGAAGTAATTTCGTACAGACGATCCAATTCGTCCAAAATGTAACGGCTTTTCGTATTCAACACAACTTACGATGCGTCCCTTCGTACAGGCTTTTTGACTTGACCGATCGTACAGACGAAAAAATTTCGTACAGACGATCGAAAAAGTGTTTCGTTTTAATGACCCTTGAAAACCGTCCCCTACAATGAACCGACACATGTTCGTCTGGACGAACGAAAATTTCGTACAGACGAAGTTCGTATTAAAAACTGTCTTATCCACTCAACCGCTGCATTCAATCGTCCCGACGTTTGAGAAAGAAAAAATTCGTCCTGGACGATCACAGATCGTACAGACGATCCAATAAAAAAACTGCTCTCAAAACGGTTTAAATTCGCGCAAACTGTTCCTTTACACATCGTCCCGTACGAAAACATTTCGTCCTGGACGATTTCCTCCAAAAAAAATTTTTAATTTTGAATATTTTTTAATTTAACAAAATCAACAAAAACAATCAAAAAACACAGAAAACATAAAACCAAAATCATAAATCCAAAAACAATTCATTAAAAACACACAAAATTCACAAAATTACAAAAACAAAACACAACAAGTATCAATGTTGCAAAGACATTTTATTTAAGCATTCAAGTCAATAACACCAAGCCTTGTTCTTAAAGTACTGAAGGTATCAAAGGCTAAAGGTTTTGTAAAAATGTCTGCAAGTTGATTTTCAGTTGAAACATGTATGAGTTCAATTTCTCCTTTGGACACATGATCCCTTATGAAATGATGCCTTATATCAATGTGTTTGGTTCTAGAATGTTGAATAGGATTTTTGGAAATGCAAATAGCACTAATATTGTCACAATAAATTGGAATAGTGCCTATAGTTAATCCTAAGTCAATCAACTATTGTTTTAACCAAAGTACTTGTGCCACACAACTTCCTAATGCAATGTATTCTGCTTCTGCAGTAGATAGTGCCACTGAATTTTGTTTTCTACTAGACCATGAGACTAATGAATTTCCAATGAATTGACATGTTCCAGAAGTGCTTTTCCTATCCACTCTACAGCCTGCAAAGTCAGAATCTAAGTAACCAATAATTTCAAATGAAGAGCTAAACTTAGGATACCAAATTCCTAAGTTTTGAGTTCCTAGTAGATATCTTAAAATCCTTTTCACTGCTGTCAAATGTGATTCTTTTGGATCTGATTGAAATCTAGCACATAAGCAAACACTAAACATAATATCTGGTCGGCTAGCAGTCAAGTAAAGTAAAGATCCAATTATCCCTCTAAATTTCTTTTGATCAACAGATTTTCCCTTAAGGTCTTTATCTAACTGAACTGAAGAACTCATTGGTGTACTAACAGGTTTAGCATTGTCCATTTCATATTTTTTGAGGATGTCCTTAATATATTTGATTTGACTAAGAAAAGTACCTTCCTCAAGTTGCTTAATGCTAAATCCTAGAAAGTAATTTAAATCTCCCATTAGACTCATTTCAAATTCACTACTCATTGTTTTAGAAAAATCATCACAAAGATGTTTATTTGAAGATCCAAAGATGATGTCATCCACATAAATTTGAACAATAAGTATATCCTTTCCAATTTTCCTTAAAAAAAGAGTTGTATCCACACTTCCTTTTTCAAAAGATCTTTCAAGTAGGAAGGTGCTTAACCTCTCATACCAAGCCCTAGGTGCCTGTTTCAATCCATATAATGCCTTTTTTAATTTGAAAACATGATTTGGAAATTTAGAATTTTCAAAACCTGGAGGTTGTTCTACAAAAACATCTTCTTCAATTACTCCATTTAAAAAGGCACTTTTAACATCCATTTGAAACAATTTAAAACCTTTAAAACAGGCAAAGGCTAGTAAAACCCTAATTGCTTCAAGTCTAGCTACAGGGGCAAAAGTTTCCTCAAAATCAATTCCTTCAATTTGATTATACCCCTTAGCTACTAATCTAGCCTTATTTCTAATGACTACTCCTGAGTCATTCATTTTATTTTTGAACACCCATTTGGTTCCAACAACACTTTGATCTTTTGGCCTTGTAGTTAGTTCCCAAACTTTATTTCTTACAAATTGATTTAACTCTTCTTGCATGGCCAATATCCAAAATTCATCTGAAAGTGCTTGATCAATGTTAGTGGGTTCAACAGTTGAAATAAAGGCTGAATGATTGACTTCCTTGTTTAATCCACGCCTAGTTCTAACACCCTCACTTGGTTCACCTATGATTAATTCCTTTGGGTGGTTTTTAGAAAATCTCAAATCTCTAGGCAAAGGGTCTTCTCTTTCTAAATTTTCTTCCACATTCTCTTCCAAATTTAATCTATCAATCTTTTGGGAGTTTTCTTCAATTTCTTCTTCAACAACTTTTGGCTCTTCCATGTTTCCATTTTCATCAAAAACAACATGTGTGGTTTCTTCAATGACTAAAGTTCTTTTGTTGAATACTCTATAAGATTTTCCAACACTTGAATATCCAACAAAAATTCCTTCATCTGATTTTGGATCAAATTTTCCTAAGGCAGATTTTCCATTATTATGTATGAACACCTTGCAACCAAATACATGCAAATGAGACAAATTTGGTGTTCTACCTTTTAGCAACTCATAGGGTGTTTTATTCAAATTTGATCTCACATTCACCCTATTCAGAACATAGCATGCAGTGCTAACCGCCTCAGCCCAAAAATATCTAGGAAGTGAGTATTCTGCTAACATTGCTCGGGCGGCTTCTATTAATATTCTGTTCTTTCTTTCAACTACTCCATTTTGTTGAGGAGTTCTAGGTGCAGAAAAATTGTGATCAATCCCCTTTTCTTTACAGAAATCTTCAAATCTTTCATTTTCAAATTCTCCTCCATGATCACTTTGTATAGAAATTATTTCACATCCTAGTTTTCTTTGTATCCAAGTTGAAAAATTTCTGAATTCCTCAAATGATTCACTCTTATGAAAAAGAAATTTAACCCAGGTGAATCTTGAAAAATCATCTACTATAACAAATCCATATACCTTTCCTCCTAGACTTACCGTGCTTACAGGTCCAAAAAGATCCATGTGAAGAATTTCTAATGGTTTACTGGTCCTTAGATCTTTATTGGACTTAAAAGAGGACTTCACTTGTTTTCCTAGTTGACATGCATCACACAGATGGTCCTTAGTAAAGTCTAGTTTATGGTATTCCTCTCACCAAATTCTTTTGGGTAATTTTTCTAAGATTTTTCATACTAGAATGACAAAGTCTCCTATGCCAAAGCCACAATTCATCAGAAACAGTTTTCAAACAAAAAGCAGTAGGAGATTGAATACAATTTAAATCTAGCATGTAAACATTGTTCACCCTTTTTCCATTTAAAACAATTTTCCCATTTAGGCTAATTATGCAGCTAGTAGGTAAAAATTTTACATTATAACCCTTATCACATAGCTGACTTATGCTAAGCAAATTATGTTTTAAGCCTTCAACTAATAAAACATTGTCTATGAAAAAGTTTTTCAAATTTCCAATCATACCTGATCCAACCACTTTCTTTGTGGTATTATCTCCAAGTGTAACCTTGCCTCCACTCCTGGCTTCCAGCGTTATGAATTGAGCAGTATCTCCAGTCATGTGCTTAGAACATCCGCTGTCCAGGTACCATATACTCTCACGAGGTCTTGTGTGAGAGTATACCTGCAAAATTCTCAAATGTTAGACCTGGGAACCCAAACTAGTTTGGGTTCACCTTTATGAAATTTATAATCAGATGCATGTGTGATATGTCTAGGTTTAT
This sequence comes from Dendrobium huoshanense, assembly GCA_016618105.1. Taxonomy (NCBI): domain Eukaryota; kingdom Viridiplantae; phylum Streptophyta; class Magnoliopsida; order Asparagales; family Orchidaceae; genus Dendrobium; species Dendrobium huoshanense. The sequence goes on from CM028346.1 coordinate 6,478,108, forward strand.
GCATCTTAGTTCTCCACACCAAATTAGGTTTCATCTTTAAAGTGCAGGTGTGAGATATATGTCCCAAAAATCCACAATTGTTACATTTAACATTAGGAAAAATATTCCTATATTTTCTTTCATATGATTGTCTTCTAAGGGATTTCATGAATTTAGGATAATATTTTGGATTTGTAAAATCTTCAAGTTTAGGGGGGTTCCTATTATTCTCGAGAGCTCTTATAGTAAGTTTGTAAAATGAATTCATTTCCTCCAAGATTCGATTTGTATAATTAACTCTATATGTCTTGTGCTTAGATTCATCCTTAAATTTCTTAAATTCTTTTTCAAGTTCAGCATAGGATGATTTTAAATTCTCAAAATTTTTATTCAAGTCATCATATTCATCAAGTAGTTTCATGTGGTTGCTATCAATTAAAGCATGATCTTTCCTAAGGATTTCGTGTTCCTTATTAAGCTCTTCCAGTTCTAAAACTAAACTAGCATGCATCTTTTTCGTTTTCCTATATGCATCATGCATGTGTTCAGAAACCTCAAACAATTCATTATAAGTTAAATCACATACCTCTTCTTGATCTGATTGTTCAGATTTATCTGCCATCAAGCAAAGGTTGGTGACTTCTTCTTCTTTTTCAGTCTCAGATGAGTCTGAAGCTTTCTCCTCTACCTTCTCCTTGCTAGGAGTGGCTTTGAGTTTTGGACAATCAGTCTTTATATGACCTGGTTTCCTGCATTCATAACAAATCACTTCATTAGAAACCTTGTATTTCTGTTATACTTACCTCTATTCCATTGCTGGCGTCTCTTCTGCTTCCTCTTTAAAAAGCTTTTGAATTGTCTAGTCATCAGTGCTATATCATCTTCATTCTCAGGTTGTGAGTGTTCACTTTCTGACTCTTCCACATTTAATGCAATATTCTTATCCTTTCTTGGTTCACCTGCATCAATCTTTCTTTGACTTACTCCTTGCTCGTAAGCAATGAGTGAACCAAGAAGATTGTCAATAGAATAAATGTTCAGATCTTTTGACTCTGTAATTGCAGTAATTTTAGCATCGTATGCAGTAGGTAAACAACGAAGAATTTTATTAACCATTTCAGCATTAGTTAATTCCCTACCAAGTGCATGCAAAGAGGTGACAATTTGAGTGAATCTTGTGTACATGTCAGATATAGATTCATTAGGTTTCATGCGAAATAATTTGTAGTCATGTAACAAGATATTGAGTCTTGATTGCTTAACCTCATTTGTCCCTTCATAAGTAATACAAAGTCTATCCCATATGTCTTTTCCGCTTTTACAAGTGGAAACCCGCATGTAGTCTTCAGATTTTAAAGCACAAAAGAAACTATTTAAACATTTTGCATTTAATTGTGCTAAGTCACGTTCTTCTATAGTCCAATCTGCATAGGGTATATCTACCCTAATTCCATCAACTAATCTAGTTGGTTTTGTGTAACCTTCCTGGACTAGCATCCACATGCGATAATCAAGTGACTGTAAGAAAGTAGACATGCGTGTTTTCAAAAAATCAAAAGGAATATTGTCAAACAGTGGAGGTCTAGTGATAGAGTAACCCTCAGGTGTGTTTCGGTTTCCAAATGTAGCCATCTACGTTAATCAAAAAGTAGTTCAAACTTATGATTTTGAAACAAGGCTCTGATACCACTTGTTGAGTCCAGTAATTAGGTTGTTAAGCCTAAGTAAATGTCCCACGGCTACCAAGAGGGGGTGAATTGGTAGTTTTAAAAATTTTAAACCCTCTTAATAATAAAGTTGAACCGAAATAAAATTTTCTTTTAAAGTTAGTAGAAAAATGTTTTTCAACCACAGAGTTGTTAAAACTGAAATTCAAAGTGCGGAAACGTAAAAGCAATAAAGTAAAAGACACCAGATTTATAGTGGTTCGTTCTATAACCAGACCTACATCCACTCCTCAGAGGCACCCTCTGAGTATTGCACTAATACCACAAAGTGACTCTCCTTTAGCACCCACAGCAAGGCGGAGAAGCCTGTACAAAACACTCTTTTCACCACTACCCGGTGCGGCAGAGAACCGTCGTCCTTTTACACAATCCACAGTGCTGGCAGAGAACCGTCGTCCTTTTACACAATCCACAGTGCTGGCAGAGAACCGTCGTCCTTTCATACTCTCCTAGTGTGGGCAGAGAACCCTACGGCTGTTCACACTCTCCAAGTGTAGGCAGAGAACCTTCTTCCTTTTACACTCTCCTAGTGTAGGCAGAGAACCCACGTCTGTTCACACTCTCCAAGTGTCGGCAGAGAACCGGACCTTCTTGAATGATCTTCTCACAAGAATCTAGAAGGAAGAAAGAAAAGAGTGAAGAAATCCAATTTCACAAGTAGAGACTCTTACCTTAGCAATCCAAGTGAAGCCTTCTCGCTCCAATGGTAGGAATCCTCCTTTGAAAGCTTTCTTCCACTCTCTCCTTGGCTATTCTCTCAATAGGCACGAAGATCAAATGACAAAAAGATTGGGTGGCAGTCTAATTTGGACTATTTATACAAAAGACATAAAAAACCGCCCAAAAACTGCAAATTTCCAATTCTGTACGCAGTGGATCGTCCCGTACGATCCTGGATCGTCCTGGACAATTTTACTTAAACGATCTGAAACGACCCAATTTGTATATGTATACGAAATGACTTCGTACAGCTGATCGTCCTGTACGAACTAGGTTCGTCCAGTACGAACAGTTATTGCAAGGTCGATTCTGGAAACTGCTGAAAACTGTTCTAAGTCGGTTCATCGTTTGGACGAAAATATGTTCGTCTGGACGAAAATTTTCCAGAGAGCCGATCGTCCTGGACGATTATTTATTTCGTCTGGACGAAAATTTTCCAGAGCACCCATCGCCGCAGACGATAATTTGCTTTCGTCTGGACGAAAATTTTCCAGAGAGCTGATCGTCCGGTACGATAATTATTTTCGTCTGGACGAAAATTTTCCAGAGGACTGGTCGCCTCGTACGATGGTAAAATTCATCTGGACGAAACTTTTACAGAGAACCCATCGTCCGGGACGAAAATAAAATTCGTCCTGGACGAATAGGACTTAGAAAAATTTTTCCAAGCAAGTTCCTATTCGTTCCAAGTGCTCTATAGGAGATAACTGACAGATCGTCCAGTATGATAAATATCGTCCTGTACGATCAGTATTTGAATTTCACGATCTCCTAATTTTGTGTGTGTGAGATTTTATTCACTCAATTACAATCACTCCCTTTCAAAATTAATTCAAAGAAAAGACAAACTTCAAATAAACAAAATATCATATGTTGAATTTGATTTGAAGTTTTCGTAGTCTGGAGTCTGATTTTCCTGAAATGTTAGTACACACAAGAGCAAGTGCAAATCTTCTAAAATTGTTAGGAGATAACTATACATCTGAACAATAATGTTTGGAATCATCAAAACTACATAAGTTGCACAAATATAAATCATTCAAATAGCAACTATTCAAACACAGTCCATCTACCTTACGAAGCTAGAGTTGGTGGACCTATATAATATCATTGGATGTATCCTTTCGAAAGGTAAATGTGTTAAGATTTTTATTAAGTCTTCAATATTTTTGAATCAGTTGAGATAACATATTTTTATTAACTTCATGATGATTGTAATTGTTTAATAGATATTTGAACAAGTTGAAAAAATATGTTAAGAATAAAGCACGACCAGAAGGATTAATATGTGAAGCATATTTGTCTCAAGAAATAACTCACTTTTGCTCCTACTATTTCGAGCCCCATGTAAGGAGTATAAGAACAAAAATTGGTCGTAACATGGACTTCGATGTAGAAGAATAATCACATGCTACACTATCAGTATTTAGAAGGCAAGGAAAGCCTAGTGGCAAATGTGTTAAAAGATATCTCAACAGTTTATAAATAAATACATCAAATTTGTATGTACTACTGAACTGTGAAGAAGTTGAGCCAATCTTTGAGTAAGTTCTTGCATAATGTTAATAATTAATTAGTAATATTTATTTAAAATACTAAAGTATTATTTGTCACAAGGTATTTCGTAAGCAATTTGCCTTTGGCAGATTCGAGGGATATTGAGCAAGCTGTTGCAAATGAATTTCCAACTTGGTTCAGATCATATGTGAGTATATTTTTTTATAAATTTAAATCTTATTTATTATAAAAAATACTAATATTTGAAAATGTTTTTAGGTACAAAACCCTGATAACAAATGTTTCGATAAAGGTTTGCAAGCATTAGCATGGGGTCCAATACAAAATATAAAAACTTGGCCAATATATATAGTGAATGGGTTCAGATTTCATACCAAATCGTGGAGTGAAGGAAGAAAAACTAAAAATTGTGGGGTATGTGTTAGAGGAAACACTCTTGAAGAAGATGAGTGTGATTATTATGGTATTCTGAATGAGGTCCTTGACTTGGAATACCCAGGCGAATATGAGAACTTATATGCTTATTTAACTGTCAATGGTATGATCCAGTATAGAATAGAGGCACAAGGGTTCATCCTGACTATGGTTTAGTATATGTTAAACATAGTAGAAGATACGGGAAGTTTGATCCATTTGTGTTAGCAAGTCAAGCTATTCAAGTTTATTTCAGCAAATATCCTAGTGGTCGTAGAGACAAACAAGATTGGCTAGCTGTCATAAAAATAGAAGCACGGGAAATAATTGATCAACAATATATTGTAGCAATTGCACATCAAGAGGATGAGATGTCAAGTTGTAGGCTTGTTGAAATTGAGGAGATGACAACTACAACCTCTACTATTGAAATGGAGTTAGAAGATGTGAATAGTTCAACTAGCTCATGCGAAGATGAGAATGAGAATGAAAGTGAAGATACCCTTGAGAGCAATAAAAATAGTTTTGATGATTCTGATTAGTTTTTATAATTTAGAATTGTATAATTTTAATATTTTGTAATATTTTGAATAGTACTTTTTGAATTCTAAGAAATAAAATTGTTATTTGCCAACTTGTATTTATTAACTGCTTTATTAACTACTTTTTATAATTCAATAACTGCTTTATTAATTGCTTATTGTAATTCATTACCTACTTTATTAATTATTTTCAATGCTTTAGTAATTGTATTTTTTTTAATATTGCAGATGGCTTCAGGCGACGATCCTTCTCGTAAATCATTCGCCTCAAAGTTCCGCCGGAAGAAGATTACTGCTAGCAGACCCACATAGGCTGAGGTAGGTGAGGGGCCTTCAGTTCCACCAGATCTACCTACACCACCACTGCCACCACCTACCAGGAGCCAGCAACATTCCCTAGAGCATAGTTAGTGTCAGGAACATTTAGATCCACCTCCTGTTGTACCTCCATACTTCCCTGGCCACTTCCCTCCTCTCTCGACGAGTCCTCACTTCCCCTCTCCAGATCAGACAAATGCTTCTCCATTTTATCCATATTACCCCCACCATCATCACAAGCAGCTGGTCCATCCACTGGTCCCCACCCTCCTTACCCTTACCCATATTACTACCCCTATCCGATGCAGCATGAACAGGGTGGACCATCAAGACCACCAGAGGTTGGTGCTAGCGATCATGCAGCTGCAACAGATAAGCATCAATACATTGAGCATGAGGGCGATAAGTAAGTTCAATTTAAGTTATTAAGTTGTTTTTATTTTGATATATTACATGTTATTGACAAAAAAAGTCACTTGCAGCTTCAATCCTTCAAGGCCACCTATACATATGATTCGGGATATAATAAAGAATAAATATGATGCTCCTTACTTATCCTGGAAGAAGATCCCAAAGCCAGTTAGAGATATGTGGTTTGGAGAATTTCAGGTATGTTTTTTTGGTATGATTTCAAATATGTGATTTAATTTGTACTAATCTTTTTGATATTGCCTAAATTTTTACATAAAGAATTTAGGTGGTTGCCTGAGCACAGCACGAGGATCAGATCAAATTTTGAGAGGAGAGGAGCGAATCGTCTCAGAGACATGTTCACGGACATTAGAAAGTTCAGACATCATCCTAATTGGATTGGATAGGGCGTTTGGGCTGATTTGAGTAGTGCTTGGGTGACCCCTGAGTTTATAATAATGAGAGAGCAGAATAAACAGAACAGAGCCTCTGACTGTGGCGGTTTAGGAAGCTCTCTTCATATTAGTGGATCTGTACCTCATACAGAACATAGGCGTCGCCTGGTAAGTGTTTTGAATTAGTTTATTACATATATTTATGTTATTATAACTATTTCTTAAATTTTTAGAAACAGTCCCTTGGTCGGGAGCCAACACCACTGGAGTTGCATACAAGAACTCATCAACATCAAGCTGACCATCAGTGGGTTGATGAGAAGGCTAAGAAGGCTCATGTGAGTAAATTTTTTTGGAGTATTAGAATAAAAATTTATTTTAATAAAACTAATTGTAACTCGCAGGATGATTTCGTACGAGCTAGAGAAAGTCGGCAGTCCACTGGCAAGGGATCATCTTCAAGATCGACCCACATTTCTGAGTATCATACATGGTTAGATGTTGTTGGTGGAAGACAGAGGGGAACGGTATATGGCATGGGTTCATAGGCTTTTGCTATTGAGGGCAGTTCATCCACCTCTGCATTTCATGATCCAAGTGGAGCTGAAGAATCTATAAGTGAGAGGGTTGCAGCACTGACTAGAGAGATTGAAGAGATGAGAAGAGTTCAATCTTGAGAGATTGAAGAAATGAGAAAAATTTAAAATGAAATACAAGCAGAGTTGCAATCCTACAGAGCTGAAAATTATAAGAAGAAAGAGCAAGAGGAGCATCTATCTGCAGACAGTGAGGATACAGCTGAGGATTAGATATTTTTTATGTTTGATGATTGTATTTAGAACTTGTGAACTTATGAACTTGTGATTGTAACCTTATTATGAACTAATTTGGATCTTCTTAATATTTGATTGTAAACTTGTTTATTTGATTTGTGGTTATGTTTATAGTTCTGATGAATATTGCGGCGTGTTGCCCAAAATATCTTATTATGTATTGCTCTTTCTGCAGGTTTAGACTTTAGGGTGAACCTCCCTCAACTAGAGGGAATGTTGTCCATTTTTTTTTCAGGTGCTACAGGCTTGCGGCGGCCAACCAGCGGTTTGGCCGCCGGAAATGATGATACCGGACGGCCAAAGCTAGGCCGCCGGTAATGTCATTACACCGCCGGTATTATACCGGCGGTTACCGACGGCCACCGGCGGTGTTACGGTGGACGTCCGGCGGTGTGCACCGTCGATAATACCGTCGGCTGTAACCGCCGGTAATGGAACTGGCGGTCGACCGGCGCTTGCCCGCGGTTTAGCGAACACACGACGCCCGCTTTAACCGCCAGTATATCATCGGTAATGTGATCGCCGGTTAACCGTCGATAAACTAACCGGCAGCTTAACGGCCGGAACACCGCCGGTTGTAAATTCAGTCATCACCGGCGGTATAGGCTGCCGGAAAATCGCCGCCTAAATAAACCGCCGGTAAGTGTTTCCTACGTGATTTTTACTGGCGATTTGAATGCCGCCGCAAAGCTGCCGGTAATAAAAAAAATACCGCCGGTGTAGCCAAACAAACCGTCGGAGAAAACCACCAGTTTTTTGACGTTTTTTTCTGTAGTGTTATATGAACTATTCGAGATATTACTTTGCCACGTTAGTAAGACTTCCTTTTTAAAAAGATTGTCTCAAATGGAAATCATGAGAATCCTATCTCAAGAATTCCTCAAGGTGGTGTCTCTTTGGAATTTTTTCTTAGTTTTCTTAGCCAAAACACCAACCTTAGTTTTTACCCAACAAATCTTTTAGATTACAAATCTTCTAGCATAAACCTATGAATCAAATTTTAGTAGCATTTATTGATGATTCCACCAAATTTATAGTGCCTTGTAATATCATGAAGACTCATATTTTGTTATAGTGACAATATTAGAGCACACCTAGAAACCTTGTAATGCAATTTAAATGTCTAAAATAAGGAGTGCATACCATCATTAGTCCACTTTTCGCTCCTAAAGGAGCTTAATATACTAAGAGGGCCACACTTACTAACTATTTCTATTCTTGATTATGTCCAAAGATGTTTAAAGCATCATTTTCCACCTTCTCCATAATGTTACTTATGAGTGATAAAAAAAAGACATCTTATTTCCCCTTCTAAACCCCAGTAGCCTATCAAGCTCATATGAACCAGTCATTGGCTGTAATGATGAGTCTTATTTGCAAGAGATATTATTTTGGTTTCTAGCTCCACTTAAGAAAGGGACATTTTTATGCTCCATCTTTACCATAATGTCCATAATGAAGGCATTGAGTATTATAGAATATTAAAGACCATCCTTAACAAATTGATTAATGAAGGCCATATGAGAGAGTTCCCATCCCATCATCAAGAAGATAAGAAACCTACAAATAAAAAGAGCGAAAACAACAACAACAACCTATTATTTCTTTCAAGAAATAATCTTAATGATCAGGATCGTGTAGGTTATCAATAGGAAAGTTGATCATGAAGTTGCTTGACAATATACACTTCATGAAAACCAGTGATTTGTGGCGGACTTTGCGATGGAAAAGTTTTTTTGACAAATTTGCGGCAGATTTATGGCAAAAATTTGTGAGGAAATTGCTGCAGATTTGTGATAGAAAATTAGTACAAATTTGTGATGGATTTTCAGCTACAAATTTGCTGCAATTTCGTCACAAATCTACCGCAAACCTGTCACCAATAATTTTATCTAAACTAATATCTATCTCATTTCTTTCATTCGCTCTTGACCTTATTTTTTCTTTTGTGCCAGCATCTGCCGCGACTAGCCCCCCTAGCTGATGTTCCTTGCTTGCAAGTCCTCACCGTCATTTATCGTTCTTCATCTCCTTCGCTCTTTTGACAACATCCTTCTATTGACCTCATTTTTGTATGAGGTCAGCATGACTTGTCTAGACTCATGCTTGGTGATTTTATGATTGATAGTTTTCCATTTGTCAATCATAGAGACCCCAATCAAAATTTAAACCAGCCTTCAATCCAATTCCCACCCCATACTCCTATCTTGCCTACAATCAAAGTTCAATATGATATTCAATCAAACCTTAGTTTTATCCAATCAATCCCAATCTTTCATCTGGTTGTGATTAATTTTGATATTCCAAAAATTAATTAATAAAGCCTAAAATCCAGCTCAAACTCATATTTTAATTCAAAACCTAAAGCCAAAAGCCTAAGTCATGAAACCTTTTTGGTTAATTTTGCAGTCACCTTGAAACCTAGTTAAATTACCTCCGATCCGTGATCTGTCAGTTGCATATTGATCATACATATATCTAGAGTCAACCCTCTAAATTTGAGCTCATTATGAGGTTTCTAAACCTAGAAACTAAATTTATTTATGAAGGCTTCAAAACTCTCACATATTTAGGACCTATGCCACTGAACCCTCCACCTTATGGAATTTATCTTTGGGGCCTTCCCCAAGACCCTCGACCATGTTCATGGCCTTTAGTATGACATGTTAACAACTAACCTACATTTTTTGGACCCATAATTGACTAGGGGTTAAAATGACCAAAATGTCTTTTTAGGGGATTTTTAGACTCTTGATCAAAACTCAACATGGTTCAATCTTTTCAACCCTCGAAACTTCTTAAAATGAATCCCAAATATCATTTGGGATCCATTGGATCCAAACTCAAGTTTTGGCTTGACCTGATTGACCAAGTCAACTGGGGTTGACCAAAATATCCCTTAAAGTTCCAAATAGCCATTTTGGACCAAATGACCTTACTAGTCTAGGAAACCACCTCCAATGAACTCCTTTAACCATTTTAAACTTGTTGAGCCCAACCCCAGCCCTTAGGTCAACCTAGTTGACCATGTCAACCCAGGTTGACCAGATCAACCATAAATCCCATGTTCACTCAGTTAAACACCAGATAAACTTCAAATTCACCCAAACTTCTTTGAAAACCTCCCTTAGCGGTTTGGACATAAATGGACATGTTGACCCAATCAATAGTTAACTTGGTCAACTAAGTCAAAGTTTGGTCCAACTTGTCTTTTTTAGGTCAAATCCCTTCTATTCATTCAAACAAGACCCATCCAAACTCCATCAAACCTCCAAAATTATTCCATCCCATGGCTTAAAAATGCCTTAATCATAGGTGAATAAAAAAACCCTTGAGTTTGTCCAAGTCAACTCAAAATCCTTGGTCAAACCCTATGTTCTATGCTCCCATTCCCCCTTTCTTTAGTTCTAACCCTTTGACTCCTCGTACACTTACTCCAAATAACTCTCTTTTTTCCCTAGATGTCATTAGAACCTTTGACTTTGTTGACTGGTAAAACCAGCCAATAAGCCATCCAAACTTTATTTAAATAGTCAAACTCCTTTGTAAACCTGAAATGGATCGTTCCATGTCTTTGGGGTACATTCAAATAGCAAGTGACTACTCCCTATCTGCCACCTAAGCAACATTAAAAACTTGGCCGATCAAAGAGTTAACTAAAAACATTAAACCCTTCCAAATGGTCAAATGTGACCTCAATTCTAGTGGATTAATATCATTGGGTGCTGCACCTCTCATCTACAAAGATGGAGGAGATAGTTCTGATTGGATCTGCCAGAGGCCATCCCCATAGTGGCAGATCGCCGATCCTACCTTCAAAATTTTCTAAGTTGGCCCTAGTGATAGCCAATTCAAAGGAGGCTGTTGAAGATAAAAAATTTTAAGATTTTAAGGGTAAAAGGCCCATGCCACTAAAGAAATACTACATCTTGAAAATCTTGATTCCTGATACCATTTGAATGTTTGTTAGGAATGTTAAGCCCTTATGAACTTGACCAAGGCTAACTAAGAGGGGGGGGGGGGGGGGGGGGGGGTGAATTGTTATTTTAAAAAATTTCCAAACATTTAAAACACAAACTCAAACCAAATCAAGATTCACAAAAAAAAAATCAAAGTGTGGAAATTAAATGCAAAAATAATAAAGGAAAGAACACATTAGATTTACGGTGGTTCGGTCAAACTTTGACCTACGTCAACTCCTCAGAGGCACCCTCCGAGTATTGCACTAAACTCAGTGTCTATCCTTTAGCCCCCACAGCTAGGCGGAGAAGCCCTTACAAAATCACTTCCACCTTCCCCAGTACGGCGGAGTAGCCGGACCCTTTGACACCAAAGAGATATTCTTCTTCCCAAAACTTCCCTCAAGATAAGCCTTGAATCCGATGGTGTTACGGTGCAAGCTCGCCAGAGCAACCGTGTGGAACCCCCTCCATACTCCCTTGAAACACCCTCTAAGGATCTTCTCCCCCTCTCAAACTCCACCATTTCCTCTCTCCCTTTCAAGCTATATCTTCAAGTTTCCTCCAAAAGAAATGAAGCCTCAATGGTTACCAAAGAAACTTACAAAGTCCCTTGTCAAAGCTTAAATATAAGAGCTCCAAACGAGCTCATTAATTGCAACTTGCTGATTTTATTGTCATGGCCGATCGGCGTAAATTTCGCTCAATCAGCCCGATCGGTTTGAGACGATCATAAGATTTTTGGTCATATCGTCCAGGTTGTTATCATGATCGTACTGGCCAATTAGTTCAAATATAAGGAAAATCATCCTGAATATCGCCCTGAATAGAAGCTGGACGATGTCAATCGTCCAAGCGATCACCCCGAATGATGTGATCATGCAATCAAACCTTAATTGCTTTCCTTAATTACCAGATTAATTTAGGCATAACTATATTGCATCATCCAGGATGATGTCCTGGACGATGTCCAAAAATAAAGAATACCTAAAAGATATGGTGGCTGATTCTTTTTGTTTTGAGCATGTCGTTCCGGTCAATACGAATATCATCTAGGATGATGCACTTAAAGATGACTGTCTTAACCAAGATGCCCTAATTAAGGTTTCTATTTTCAGCTGATCATCCAGGCCGATATTTGGATCGTCCCGGATGATGTGAGCAAAAAATAAAGAACACTAAAATAGAAATAAGTGAGCAAGATTACAAGTAAGCAAACACTCTTACGAGCCAATAAATAAATTAATAAAAAATACAAATTTAACATATTCTGCTAAAGCTTTAGCCTTGTAAGGTACACTGTAATCTTGAAATGTTAGTAAACATAGAGAAAACTATATTGCAAATATAGGTAGACACAGCACACAGTGAGCCATAATATTTGTTATCATCAAAAATATAAACTCATAAGCTCGAGTTGTAACAATCTCCCCTTTTTTTATGATAATAAATATTACTAGTTGAATTTATAAAATTAAAAATATTTCTTCTAATCTCCCCCTCACTAGAATTAAAATTTAAAAATAGCGGAAGACAAAATTTTTGTTATTTTTATTAAAAAAAAAGATATAAATACAACAGTACGTTCTTCCCCTTTGACATTATCAAAAAGAGGAGGGGCACAAATAATCAGAATAATAAAAAAAATTAAAACAATCCTCGATCTAGTGAAAAAAAATGAGAAAGTTACATCTTAATTTTATTCAAAAATTTAGTAAGGAATGGATTGACAACTCATAATTCAGAAAAGGTTAGAAATTCAAAAATTATTAATCCAAGCTTAAGTTTTTTTAAAAGCTCAAAAACTTTTTAATCCAATATCTAACTCAAGGAATAAATTAGAAAATAAACACTAATTTTTTAAAACTCATTTTATAAAATATATCTAATAGAAGATTAATGCAAAAATTGGTGAATAAAAAATCATGATTTTCAAGCTCAAGTATCGAAAATATCAAGAATTTTCTTAAAATTTAAGAAGTACAAGAAATGTAAACATTACTTTTTGTGGGCTCATTTTATGCCTCTTGTCAGGTTTTTGGCGTACTTTGTGCATCTTTTAATTTTTGATACACTTTATGTATCTTTCTCAATTTTGGCGTCATTGCGCATCTTTTGATTTGGCATCATTGACCATTATTTTAATATGCTTCTTTTCTAAAATTTTAAAAATAAAAGTAAACTCATTTTATTGATAAAATGAATCTTGATTAAAAAAATTATGAGGTAGATTCAACATCTTACAAAAGATCTCTATACGATAAACAAAATATAAGGAGATGAAAAAAATCAGTTTTGAAATCTAATTTATAATATGATGAATATTTTGAATCAAAAGTAAAATAACATCTTTAAGAAAAAAGATAGAAAGACAAAATTATGAGTTTCTTTCCTTTGATTATTTTTAGATAAGTCAATCACAACTTACATAAGAATTCAAGAAAAAATATGAGGTAGATTTTTCATTTTTAGAAAAGTGAACGTGTGTGTTAGTTAGAGAGAACTTCATAAAATGAAAAGTAAAGACAATAAAAAAATTTAACGAAAAGAAAAAAAAGAAAAAAAAAAGAATGAAAAAAATAAATCCAATGAAAAAAATACAAAAAATACACAAAAATGAACAAAACATGCATACACAGAAAAATAAACAAACAAGCAATGGTTTAAACATCATCTTTCTCCTGATTTGAGGATTCAGAAGCTAGGTCTTCCCAGGAGATTTTTGCTTTTTATTATTTATCATTTTTACAATTGGCTTAGCTTTATCCTTTTTTTTTTGTAGGAAGAGTTCTCAAATTAGGGTACTAATTTTTCATATGTCCAGGTTTCTTATATCTAAAGAAAATAACGTTAGAAGTAATCTTAACATTCTTATCGTTTTTATCTTTATTCCACTTTTGTTGATGCATATATTTTAACGAGCTTTCCAATTTGCTTGATAAGTCATCGCTTTCGACGCCAACTAAGCGACTTTTCTCCGAGTCTTCAGCATTTAGTACTATCATTTCACCTGCATCCAAAAGTATTTGACCCAAACTTTGCTCGTAGGCAATGAGTGAGCTAATCAAATTATTAATAGAATACTCATTCAAATTATTTGATTCACAAATAACAATAACTTTGGCATCAAATTTGTCAAGTAATCAATATAGAATTTTATTGACTTTTTCAAAGTTTAAAAATTCCTTATCTAAAGCATGTAATGATATCAAAATTTGAATAAACATTATATACATGTCTAAGATCATCTCATAAGATTTCATGCAAAAAAAAATTCATAATCATATATTAAAATATTTAATCTGAATTGCTTGATTTCATTAGTGCCTTTGTATATAGTGTGTAATTTACCCTAAATTTCCTTGCCAGCAGTATACGTGGAAACAAACATACAATCTTCAGATTTTAAAACATAGAAAAAATAGTTTAATGATTTAGTATTCAACTGAGCATTGATTTGTTCTTCTCTACTCTATTGATTAAAAGGAATATTAATTTTAATTCCATCTATAATATGTGACGGTACAGAATAACCAGTTAAAATCATTTGCCACATTAAAAAATCAATAGATTGCAAGAAAATAGACATGCAAATTTTCCAAAAATTAAAAGTAATATTTTCAAATAAAGGTGGTCAGATGATTGAATATCCTTCTACAATATCACGATTACAAAAATTAGCCATGGATCAAAATTTAGAAAGTTTTCAAAAACACATTTTTTATGAATTTTACTTTAATACCACTTGAATGTTTGTTAAGGATGTTAAGCCCTTATGAACTAGCCCAAGGCTAACCAAGAGAGGGGGCGAATTGATATGCTAAAACTTTTTCAAACAATTAAAACATAAAACTTAATCAAACCAAAATTCACCACAAAGAAAATTAAAGTGCGAAAATTAAATGTGAAAATAATAAAGGAAAGAACACACTAGATTTATAGTGGTTCGATCAAACATTAACCTACGTCCACTCCTTTAGCCATGTATACTAGGTTTAATCAAATTGTGACATCATTGCATGCTTTAGGTAAAGAATTTTTAAACTTTGAAAATGTCAATAAAATTCTACATTGTTTACTTAACAAATTTGATGCCAAAGTTGTTGTTATTTATGAATCAAAAAATTTGAATGAATATTCTATTGATAATTTGATTGACTCACTCATTGCCTACAAGCAAATTTTGAGTCAAAGACTTTTGGATGCAGGTGAGATGATAGTGCTAAACACTGAAGACTAGGAGAAAAGTGGCTTAGTTGGTGATTAAAGTGATGACTTATCAAGCAAATTAAAAAGCTCATCGAAGCATAAGCATCAACAAAAGTGGAATAAAAGTAAAAATGATAATAATGTTAAAATTTCTCTTGTTGTTATTTGCTTTGGATGTAAAAAGCCTAGACACATAAAAAATTAGTGCCATAATTTGAGAACTCTTCTTGTAAAAGAAAAAGGCAAAGCTAAGCAAATTATAAAAATGACAAATAATGAAAAACAAAAAATCTTCTAGGCATACCTAGCTTCTGAATCATCAAACAATGAGTAAGATGATGTTTAAACCACTGTTTGTGTGTTTATTTTTTGTGTATGCATGTTTTGTTCATTTTTTTAAATTTTTTGTGTTTTTTCTTTGGTTTTATTTTTCATTTTTTTTTCTTTCTTTTCTTTTTTTTTTTAATTTTTAATTTGTCTTTACTTTTCTTTTTGTGAAGTTCTCTTTGATCAACAAATATGTTCACCTTTCTTAAAATGAAAAACCTACCTCCTATTTTTCTTGAATTCTTATGTAAGTTATGGTTGTCTTCTCTAAAAATAGTCAAAGGAATGAAACTCATGATTTTAGCTCTCTATCTCTTTTTTTAAAGAGGTTATTTTACTTTTGATTCAAAATCTTCATCATATTATAAATTGTATTTTGAAATTGATCTTTTTTATCTCCCTATATTTTGTCTATTGCATCAGGATCTTTTACAAGTTGAATCTATCTCATAATTTTCTTAATCAAGTAGTTCATTTTTATCAATAGAATGGGTTTGCTTTAGTTTTTAAAAATTTTAGGAAGGTAGCATATTTGATTGAAAAACAAATGACCAATGATGCCAAATTAAAAAAGTGGCCAATGACGCTAAATTGAGAAAGATACACAAAGTGTATCAAAAAGTAAAAGATGCGCAAAGTATGCAAAAAAATTGATAAGAGACATAAAATGAGTCCACAAAAAGAAATACTTACCTTTCTTGTACTTCTTAAAACTTAAGAAAACCCTTGATATTTTCGATACTTAAGCTTGAAAATCATGATTCATGGTTCACCAATTTTTGTATTAATCTTCTATTAGATATATTTTATGAAAGGAGTTTTAAAAAATTAGTATTTGTTTCTAATTTATTCCTTAATTTAGATATTGAATTAAAAATTTTTTGAGCCTTTAAAAGAACTTGGATTAACAATTTCTGAATTTCTAACCTTTCTGGGTTATGCGTTGTGAATACATTCCTTACTAAGTTTTTGAATAAAATCAAGAGGTAAATTTCTTATTTAAAGAATATTTGATTTTTTTTCTTTTCACTAGATCAGGGACCATTTTGTTTTTTATTTGTTTCCCTCCTCTTTTGATAATTTCAGAGGAGGGAGAACGTACATTTGTATTTGTATTTATTTTCTATTTTTTTTAAAAAAAATTAAAATAAAAATAACAAAAATTTTATCTTCTCCTATTTTTAAATTTTTATTTTAGTGAGGGGAGATTAGGAGAAAATATTTTTAGTTTTGTAAATTCAACCAGTAATATTTATCATCATAAAAAAAGGGGAGATCGTTACAACTTGAGCTTATAAGTTTATATTTTGAAGATAACAAATATTGTGGTTCACTTTCTACCTGTATTAGCAATATATTTTTCTTTCTGTGTTTACTAACATTTCAGGATTATAGTGCACCTTACAAGGCTCAGCTTTAGCAGAACATGTTCTATTTATATTTTTCATTAATGTATTTCTTGGCATGTAAGGGTGTTTGTTTTCTTATAACCATGCTAACTTATTTTCATTTTTATAGTTCTCTACTTAAAAATAGCTGCCTTAATCAGGATGACCTAATTTGGATTTCTATTTCTAGCTGATCATCCAGGCCGATGTTTGGATCGTCCCGGATGATGTGAGCAAAAACATAGAACTCTAAAACAAGCCTATAACCTTTAGAAGTCCAATCCTTTTTGCACTCCATTAAGGACATTAACACCTCTAGGGAAGCATGTAGGGAAGCACCTTTGTGATTCCTGCCAATTAGGGAAGCAAGTCCAATTCTTTTTGCACTCCATTAAGGACATTAGCACCTCTAGACCTTTAGAAGTCCTTCACATGAATTTATTTTATCCATTAGTACTACCAGCTTAGGGGGAAAAGTCTATGATTTTGTGATTGTCAATGACTATTCGAGGTGTACTTGGATTAAATTTTTGTCACATAATAATGAGTCTTTTGATGAGTTTAGATCCTTCTTCACTTAGATTCAAAAAAAGTTAGGTTGTGAGATCTTGACCATCCATAGTGACCATAGGAGAGAGTCTGAAAATGATAGATTTGGAGATTTTTATGAGGATAAGGGGATTAGTCACAACTTCTCAGCTCCTAGGACCCCTTAGTAGAACGGGTTAGCTGAAAGGAAGAATTGGACCTTAGTTGAAGCTGCTAGAGCCATGCTTACTGAATATTCACTTCTAAAGTACTTTTGGGCTGAAGCGATAAATATAGCTTATTATGTGTTGAATAGGGTGAATGTTAGAGTCAAACTAGATAAGGCGCCCTATGAGATCCTTAAGGGTAGGACACCCAATCTTTCCCACCTCCATGTCTTTGGTTATAAGATTTTCATTCATAATAATGGGAAGTCACACATAGGGAAATTTGACCCAAAATTTGATGGAGTGTTCTTAGGATATTTAAGTGTTAGGAAATCCTTTAGGGTGTTTAATAAAAGAAAATTGGTGGTAGAGGAGACTACTTATATAGTGTTTGATGAATCTGATCCTAAGAAGTGTATAATTGAGGATGAAGATGATGTTAGAGAGATTTCCAAAGGAGTTGAAAATTTGGAGAAGAACGTAGAGTCCTAAATCACTGAAGGAGTAAGTGAGATTATCCAAGGAGTAAAAAATTCAAATCTAGAGGAAAGGGTTGATTCTACACACACTTTGCCTTGGGATTAGAGATATTCTTTGAGTCATCCTAAAGAACTGATCTTAGGAGACCCTTTTGAAGGTGTTAGTACTAGGCATGGACTTAGGAAGGAAGTGAACCACTCTGTCTTTTTCTCTATGACCGAACCCACCAACATTAATCAAGCCTTATCTGATGAGTTTCGGATCTTAGCTATGTAAGAGGAATTAAATCAATTTATTAGGAATGATGTTTGGGAGCTTATAAAAACACCAAAGGGACAAAGTGTAGTTGGAACCAAATGGATTATTAAGAATAAGATAAATGATTCTGGTGTGGTGGTTAGGAATAAGGTGAGATTGGTAGTTAAGGGGTATAACCAAATAAATGGGATTGATTTTGAGGAGACCTTTTCCCCTGTAGCTAGATTGGAAGCTATTAGAGTGCTACTAGTCTTTTCCTGTTATAAATTATTTAAACTTTACGAAATGGATGTGAAAAGTTTCTTTTTAAATGGGGTAATAAAAGAGGATGTGTTTGTAGAGCAACCCCTAATTTTTGAGAGTTCCCAATTTCTAAACCATGTTTACAAATTAAAAAAGGACTTATATGAATTAAAACATGCATTAAGAGCTTGGTATACGAGGCTTAGCACATTTTTACTAAAAAGGGATTTTGTTAAGAAAAGTGTAGACACCACCCTTTTATTGAGTAAAGTAAGAGATGAGTTACTCATTATTCAGATCTATATTGATGATATACTTTTTGGATCTTTTGATAAAATGCAATGTGATAATTTTTTTAAAGCAATGACTAAGAAGTTTGAGATGAATGTGATGGAAGAATTATCCTACTTTTTGGGATTTAGCATAAAATAATTGGATGATGGAACCTTTATAAGTTAACCAAAGAACATTAAAGATATCTTGAAGAAATATGAAATGGATAATGCCAAGCTAATAAATACTCCCATGATTTCTAATATTCAGATGGATAAGGACTCAAATGAAAAATATGTTAATCAAATGAAGTATAGAGGGTTGATTCGATCTTTAGTTTACCTAACTGCTAGTCGACCTGATATAATATTTAGTGTTTATCTCTATGCTAGATTTCAAGTTGATTCTAAAGAATCCTACCTGACTGCAGTTAAAAGAATTCTTAGATATCTTTTGGGGACCCAAAATTTAGAAATTTGGTATCCTAGGCACAACACTTCTTTTGAGATTATTGTATATTATAATTCTGATTTTATAGGATGTAGGGTGGATAGAAAGAGCACTTATGGAACTTGTCAATTTATAGGATAATCTTTAGTCACCTGGTCTAGTAGAAAACAAAACTCTATTGTACTTTCCACTACTAAAGCTGAGTACATTGCCTTAGGAAGTTGTGTGGCCTAGATCCTTTGGTTGAAGCAACAAGTTCTTGATTAAGGATTACCTGTAGGCATAATTTGAATCCTTTATGATAACACTAGTGCCATCTGTAACTCTAAGAATCATATCCAACATTCAAGAATCAAACACACTGATATAAGACTTCACTTTATTAGAGACCATGTGACCAAATGAGACATTGAGTTACATCATGTGATAACTGAGAATTAATTAGCTGACATCTTTACTAAACCACTAGCTTTTGACACCTTGAACATCTTAAGGACTAGATTGGGTGTGATAGACATAAATGCATGAACTTGTATTTTACTGAATTCTGAATTTTCTATTTGATTGCTTTTTTGTTTTGTTTAACTTTGCTTATTTCACTTTTTATTAGTTTTTGTTTCTATTCTTTATTTTATTTCTATTATGTTAGTTTTTTTATGTGATCACTATTGAAATAATATTTTATTCCATATTTTTATTTTATTTTTTAAATTTGTAGTCAATTGTTTACATCTCTTAATTTGTTAAAGGGAGAAAACACCACTGATTGTTTCTCTTCATCTAACCTCTTTTAATGGTATAATTTTTTTTCTAAATAAAAGTCTATCTCAAATTAATAACTAACTTTATGATTGAGATCTTTTTTACCTTGCTATAGTAATCTATCTTATATTTATTATATTCAAAGTCTTTATATTACTTTCAAGTTTTCTCATCATCCTGTCATCCTATTTATCATATGATTTTGATTCTTTTTTATGGTTTGTTTCTTCCTTATATTAGAGAGTGAGTTTCTTTTTTTTCTGTAATATCTGGAAGATATACTTACAACTTAGAGTATTTAAGAGTTTTAAAAAGGAATCTAGTTTGCAAAAATAAAAAAAATGACCAATAATGCCAAATCAAAAAATGCGCAATGACACTAAATTGAGAAATATACACAAAGTGTATCAAAAATTAAAAGATGCGTAAAGTGCATCATTCAGTTGATAAGAGGATAAAGTGAGCCCACCAAAAGCAAGCTCTCTTCTCTTTCACTTTTAAAACTTAGAAGAATTCAAATGTCACTTGATATTTTCAAAGACTTGATTTCAAATTTCACGATTGTGATAATTACTTTATTACATTATTCTATAAGATATTTTTTCTAAAACCAAGTCTTAAATGGATATCTTTTTCTTATCCAATTAGTTTTTTTGAGTTAGGTCTTTTCTTTTCAAAAGATAATTTTGCCCGGAGAGAAGTCCGATCTAGGGTTAACAAGATTGGATATTCTACCATTTCAAGATTTTGATTATGTTAACTCATTGGTCTTACAAGTCATGATTTTGATTTTGTTATATTCATGCTTTGATTAAAAAAAAACTTTGCTTTTGTTCTTATTTTTTGTGTTCTTTATTCTTTATTCTTTTCTGGTTTTTTCCTCCTCCTTTTTTGTGATGTCAAAAGGGGGAGTAGTGATTGTTTGATTATTTATTTAGGTGTGATTGTTTGATTATTTGCCATCATAAAAAAAGAGGGAGATTGTTATGAATCTGATTTTTGGGAATATAATTTTTATGATAGCAAACACTTCTATTTCTCCACGATTGCCTTACCTACTAAAATTTTAGGTCCACAAGATCAAACTATAAGTTGAACCAGCTCAAAATTGGGTAGATTAGGACTGAGTAAGTTTGTAATGTATGACATGTGTCTTTTACCTTTTCTTGAGCCCGTTATAACATTATGGGTCCTGATGCTAAGTAACAATGCACACACACACTTGGGAAACATTTTTTTGACTGTTTTAGAGTTTTCTATTTTTGCTCACATCGTGTGGGATGATAAAAAAATTGGCCTGAACGATTAGTTAAAAATAGAAACCCTAATAGGGCATCCAGGTTAAGGCAACTGTCATTAAGAACATCGTGTAAAAGGAAAGACATTGTGTTTAGTGCAATAATAAGAGGAGAGGCTCCGGGGAGTGGACGTAGGCCAAGTTGACTAAACCATTATAAATTTCTGTGTTCTTTATTACTGCTTCTGCATTTAATTTATGCACTTTGATTTCTTTGTGGTGAACTTTTGTTTAAGTTTATGCTTTTACTTAAAAGATTTTTTAAAATACCAATTCACCCCTCCTCTTGGTTAGCCTTGGGACTAGTTCATTAGGGCTTAACATCCCTGTCGAACTTTCATATGTCACCATCCTAATTTCAAATTCCAGATTTGATCCTTTATGGGATGCAATGCTTCTTTCCCACATGATCTTCTAATTTTTTCTTCCTTAAGATCTGATGGCAATCATTGTGCTTTCTTTCCTTATGATTAGACATCCTAGTGATGGAGAATGCCCTCTGTGGCACCATCAAAATTTTCACATTCATATCCAATATTCTGTGGGAAATAATGCTTCCTTCGTATAAGATCTTCCAATTTTCTCCAATTTAAGGTTAGATGTTCGTATAAGATCTTCCAATTTTCTCCCATCCTAGTTCAACTTCAAATCCAAAATTTAGCCTTCTCTTTCTTAAGGATAGGCATAAGTCTCTATGCTTCCTTCCGTTAGGATCAGACCCACTAGTGGTAGAGTACGCCCTTAGTGGCACTACCATAGTATCAATTCAAACTCGATCATTTAGGATTAGGTTTTTCCTTCCTTTAGAATCAAAACTCCATATTTGACCTTTATTTTTGGTCAACACAAATATGTGCAATAGAACTTCATTCTATTAGACATATTTGGGGTCCATTTGTTGACCTTATTTTTATATAAGGTCACAGGGACCATCAAGATCTCCACCTAATTAATTCGATGGTTGACATTTCTCCATGTATCAATCATCTGGATTTCAATTTAAGATTCAATCCAGATATAAATCAAACCCAGATTTCAAACCTATTTAGATCTCAAATCCATTCAGACTCAAATCAATCTAGATCTTAATCTAGATTTCAATTAAATTCTTAAATTCAGAATTCAATTAACTCAAAATTCAAGTCCAGACTTCAGTCAACTCAAAATTAATCCATACATCAATTATTCAAATCTCAATCAATCTAGACTTTAGTCAATCCAACCTTCTATCATATTTCAATCCTATCCATTCATTTAAAATTATCCATATAATTTTTATTGATATGGATAATTCAAATTCAAGTAATAAATTCCAAAATCCAGTTCAAATCCTTAATTCTAGACCAAAATTCAAGGTTAAAGGATTATATCTTAAAAGCCTTTTTGAGTGATTTTTTAATCTTTTCAAAACCTTATAAAATGACATCTGATTCATGATCTTTGAATTGCATATTGATTAGGCATGTCTCTAAGATAAACTTTCTAAATTTGAGCTCAATATGAGGCATCTAACCTCAAAAACTAAATTTATTTCTGAAGGTTATAAAATCTTTAAATATTTATAACACATGCCACTAGATTCTTTACCTTATGGATTTTGACCTTGGGAACCTCCCCAAGACCTTTGATAATGTACACACCCTTGATTATTATATGTAAAATATTAAACTATATTTTGGTATACCCAATTTTACCCCTAATTAACTAGTGGTTAAAATGACTAAAATGCTCCATTAAGGGCAAAATTAAAGTTTCCTCCAAACTTTAACATGGCCCAGTCCAATCAAATCAAACCCTGAAACCTTATCAAATGCATCTTAAACACTTTTATGAGTGTATAGGACTCAATCTCAGACCTTATTCAAGCCTAGTTGACCAAGTCAACCTATTTTAACCTACCCCTTAGGGGTTTGAATGACCATTTCAATCCAAATGACCTCATCTTTGAATGTGACCACTTCTATTCAACTCCAAATGTTAAACTAAACCTATTGAACCCAAAACCAAGCCCTAAGTCAACTCAATTTACCAAGTCAACCTAGGTTAACCAATTAGCTCTATAAGGGTCTAAATGGTCATTTTGACCAAAATGATCATTTTAACCCTTGGGACCATCTCTAATAGACTCCATTAATCAAATAAAACTTGTAAAAGTGTTTGAGGGTGGTTAAACCTTGAAAAACTAGTCCTGAGGCAAACCAAGAGGAGGGGAGTGAATTGGTAGTTTAAAGAATTTCTCAATCAAACAAGAATTTTAAACCTCTTGATGCAAAAATAGAACTAATTTTATAATAACAAAAATATATTTTTTGACCATAGATCAAATCATAAAAAAGTGCAGAATTTAAAATGCGGTAAAAGTAATAAGAGAGAATACACCAAAATTTATAGTGGTTTAATCAACCTGACCTACGTTCACTCATTGGAGACTCCCTCTCCAAGTATTGCACTTAATAAAATTTTACAATACATCATACAGTATGATCAAAAATCGTATGGTACTACATGCATAAAATCTTTCTATTTGTTTGGGACGATCCTTGGGATGACCAACTTTAAACATGGGTGATCGTCCATCATTGTGGAAATCGTACGGTATGATCGGTATAAAAATCATGGATTATATTTGGTACGCTCTGAGGGATGATCAATTTCATACACGAGTAATCGTACATTACAAACTAGTTTGTATAGAACGATCAATCATAATATTATCCAATATAGTATGATTTAGATCATACTGTACAATCAATAAAAAATTAGTATCTTACTACAGGTTAGCGACTATGGTTTGGCAGAGCACAAAAGATTGTACAATATGAGATTAAAGCATACAAGATTATACATGTATTGTACCATATGATGAAAAATTTTACAGCTCAAATTACTCAAAAACATACTCTCTCAAAAAAATTTCTTTCTCCCCCTGTGTATGTGCAAAATTTCTTAGCAAAGATATCCATCCAAATATAAGAAATGACTCAAGAAAGGAAAAAATGTAGAATAAGTTGAAAATAACAGACCAAGTCTTGAGCTGATAAAAATTGCAAGTGAACGATGGACTGAATTCCCAAAACATTAGTACACATAGAACAAAATAGAATATCACAAAAATAGTAGAAAACAATACCAGACACAATAATATTTTCTATCATCAAAATACAAACAAAGTGCTTTAGATCATATTTGTAACAATCTTCCCATTTTGTATGTTGACAAACATTGTTGTTTAGTTTTTTTTTTTAATACTTTCTTCTAAAAATGCCCTGTATAAAATATAACAATATGAAATAAAGAAACAATCAACAAACACAGGTCTCCCCCTTTGATGAAAATTAATTTCAAGTAAAAGGAGTGTAAGAAAAGTGCGAAAAAGAATAACAACAATAATAACAAACAATAATAGTAATAAACAAAAAAATAATACTCCCTCTTTTGACATCACAAAAAGAGGGAAACAATAAGAAAGGAAATAAAAAATAAATAGACATAGGAATAGAAATAGAAATAGAACTAAGAAACAAATAGATACAAATAAATTAACAACTCAAAGTATCACATCTCTATTAACTTGCAAGGGCATTTTCAAAAAATAATAAACTTACCCTACACACAAAAAAGACAAATGAGAGAATCGTTGACTACCTTGCAACTAAAGGATTTGGATTCTAAAGTTTGCACATCCAGCTTACCAACTTCACAGGCTAAAATCCTTTGTTTAAATTATATATATATATATATATATATATATATATATATATATATATAATTCAAGAATTACAATTAGATAGAAAAACTTAGTCTTTTTAGATTGCTAGCATGAAATGTATTGAATTGAATAATACTATAAAAATGATGAATGAAGAACCAGGATTTTTCAGAATCAAGTATTAAACATATTATGAAAAATTAGAATTTTCTAAGACTTAAAGATTTACTAGAAAGGGAAGCTAATTTAGATTGGGCTCATTTTGTGCCTCTTTTAATAGTTTTATGTGAACATTGCACATATTTTATTTTTGATATACTTAGTGCATCTTTCACTTTTGACGTCATTGCGTATCTTTTGATTTTGGGCTCATTTTGTGCCTCTTTTAATTTTTTTTGCAAATTGCTTCCTTTCTAACTCTCTAAGAATCTTAATTGTAAGAATCTTCCAAATATAAGAGAAGAATAACTCGATCACTTATATAGGGAGGAATAATCTACAAAGAAAACTCAAGTTTTTTTTAACATGAATAAAAGCATGATATACAAAAATAATGAATTTCATTCATCGAATTGGTAGAATATATCCATGAAATAAAAACATGCAGTAGAGTGAATAGGATTTCATGTCATCCATCTTAATTCTAATTTGATTCAAATTTTTGAAGCATACACAAGGAATTATTAGGTAAAGAGAATAAAATGGGATATGCAAAATCATGAATTTTGAAACTGTTAGTTTAAAATTATTAACAAGTACTTATTTAAACCTTTTAAGTAAGAGTAGAGGTATGTTTTCACAATAAAAAAAGCATAGTTTAGGCCAAGGAAATTTATTCAGTAAAATCTAAATTGTATAGTACGAGTTAATTTGTACAGTATGATTTCATTCGTACAGTGCAAGTTCATTCATACAGTATGATCAATAAAATACATCAATTTGATAGACGGAAAAAAACTTCAAACAAAGAGCACCTAAACAAGATATATAAGCATAAAAAACTGGAGGAAAAATAAAATTTGAAAGAAAAATAAATTTTTTTAATTTTTAAGAAAGAAAAGAAAAAAATTACACAATAAAGACTTGAAAGAAAAATTCCATTTCAAAACAACATACAACCAGACATGCATAGACTCATAAGTAAACATTATAATCACAACAAGAATAAAAAAAACTAGTACGATGATGGATTCTAATCAGAAGGTGGAGGTGGAGGTGGTTGGAAGAATTGGCTAATATTGTCATATTATTGCTGGATTATAGTTATATGATGTTGAATTTTTCCAAACTACTCCTTAAAGCAACTCATATCATTATCGTGTTGGATTTGCTGTTTATCCAGGTGAGTCTCCAGACTATCAAATCTCTGAATCAACTCTTCATATTGGCAGTGGTAAGGAGATGGTGCATATGTAGGATCAGCTACCGAGGCAGCTTCTCCTTCATCATAAAAAAGAGGATCTTCAGGCTCCTAATCCCTATGAAATAGCATTCGAAAAGAGGCATCCAAAAAGAAGATTAGAATTTTATCAGGAGGTGCAAGATATGGGATGTTGTATTTTCTAAAAAGGGTATATCCTATACATGTCCTAAGGCAATGTTCTGCTTTGTCCTATTGGTTGGGAGTTAGATGCAAGTGAGGCTTTGGATGTAGATAATTAGCATTTGAGCTTCATCCATTTGGGTATTCTATATGATGAAATAGATAACAATTGATAGTAGGGGAGTCGTATTTATTTGATCTCTAGCTTTAAATATGATTGAGGTTCTCAAAATGTATTGGATAATCCTAGCATTGTGGTTAAGGGTTTGAACCAAAGGTTAGTGATGGTTAAGGGAAATATTTCTTAGCAGATGGTTCATAGTACTCTAGTCAAAATTGAATCTAGAGGATATGGCTAGAGGTTTATTCCCTTGGGTGTTTAGTTGAAGGTTGATTCCTATGTATTTCTTGGTTATTTCTATATTTTGGCTGCACACTCGGGAGGTCATAACTATGGCATCCCCATTAATCTTAAGTTTTGAGAGAAATTCATATAGTATTTTAGAATGGAAGGGACGGGACAAGGTTAGCAAAATTGAAGTGCAGTTGAGTTGAAAAGACTCATTATAGGGAAGCTAAGAGCCTATTGATTCAAAATTTTGGAGGGTATGATCTTGGCCTCCTTGTACTTTTTATAGGCAGCTTCATCAGAAGCTATCATAAAATGCTCATTTACAGTGCTTCGAGAGGAGAACTCCCCATGGGTTTGACGATTGCATTTCCCATCAGCCATTATAAGGATTGGAGTCTAAAAAGGATGGATCTTAAGAGAGGTGTGAAATTTTTGAAAGGGTCTGGTTATTTAAATAGGAAATGAATAGATCATATTGTATGGTCATGGGATCATATGGGAAGCTTGTATGCAATTATTTCATCCACACGATTCATCAAAAGTTGTGTCTGATCATACAGTATGATCAAACATTATACGAGACTATTAGAGACATTGATCTCATCCCGAGGACTCAAGCTATATGACTGTTGACAAAATGTTCGTGTAGTATGAATAGAAATTCATACATTATGATCAGCAATAAATGTCGTACCAAGCTAAATTCAATTTATCCCAAATGGAGTTGATCCATGGATCATACCATATGAGGACATGTTCAAACAGTACAATGTTCAATGATAGACACAATCTGGATCGTTCATCAAGATAGGGTTGTGATCAGTAGTGCTATGTAGATTGTACATCATGAAAAGGTGTTTATATAGTATGATGATCAATGATAGATATAATCTGGATCGTTTATCAATCTAAGGTTTGTGCTCAACAGTGTTGTACAGATTGTATAATACAAATGTGGCTCATACAGTATGATTGTGGATGAAAATTTTTTGTTTTGCAGAACATACAGAGTGATTTAGTAAGGTGGTTTGTGTGATGACCAGGACAACCAAAAGGATAACTAAAATACAAAAAAGAAACAAGAATAGCAAAATAATAAAAATCATGAAAAAGCATAAGATAAAAACATATACATTGAGAAGCTCATAAATGATTGATTTCAAATGATATGAAACAATATCGATCCAAAAAATCACATGCTATCACTAGCTCTTTTGTGAGAGCTCTCAAATCCAAAGATCATGGAAAAACAATTTTGGGAGCATAAGTTAGTATGGGTCCCTTCTTAAATTTGGATAAATCATCAGAATGCATGGCATGCTATGTTTGATGTAGCTTTGGCCTCCACACCCATTATGTTATACAATGAATAGTATAAGTGTGGCTAATGTGACCTAATATGCCACATGAATAACATCTAGCATTAGGAAAGTAGTTAACTAACCTATGATAATTATGATTCATATTCCTAGGTTTATGAGATGTATGACATGATGAGTGATTACAAATAGGTTTATTTTGAAAAGCCATTACTTTTTCTAACAACATTCCATTAGCACTTTTAAGAGGAAAAATTTTAATTTTTAATGAGTGGTCATTGAGATATGAAATGTTAACACATGCTTCTAACTCTTTAAATGACTTTTCTAAATTAAGATGCAATGCTTTCAAAGACTCATGTATTTCAGAGAAAGAAAAATATTTCTTATTTAATTCATCAAAGTCATCTAGCAAAGCCATGTGATCCTTATCAACATCATAACCATCTTTTCTAAGCATTTCATTTTCTTTTTGTAGAATCTAGCATTCAGTTTTCAAGCTAGTGTGCTTCTTTTTTAGCTTCCTGTAAGAATTATAAATTTATTCTAAAATAATAAGTAATTTATCATATGAAAGTTGACATACCTCATCTTGATCAGACTAATCAAGATAGTTATTTACCATTAAGCACATATTTTTTACTCTCTCTTCTACATCTGTTCCAAATGAATCTGAACCAGAGTC
The DNA here is from genome assembly GCA_016618105.1 of Dendrobium huoshanense. Taxonomy (NCBI): domain Eukaryota; kingdom Viridiplantae; phylum Streptophyta; class Magnoliopsida; order Asparagales; family Orchidaceae; genus Dendrobium; species Dendrobium huoshanense. Next base: position 6,506,914 of record CM028346.1, read on the forward strand.
TAATAAAAAAGCTTTCTGAGATTTCTGCTTATTTTTATGGAAACTTGCTTTTTCTTCTGCATTCTCCTTACTTTGGTATCCTTTAAGAGTTGAGCAATTAGTTTTAACATGCCCTGGTTTCCTGTATTCATAACAGACAATATCATCAAAAGCTTTGGAATTTCTATAATTCTTACCTTTGCTCTACTGTTGATGATACTTTTGCTTATTTCTTAGAAAGCTTTTAAATTATTGATTCATCAATATAATTTCTTCATCCCCTCTATCTGAGAATCTGTCTGAATCATTAGCCTTAAAAGCTATAGATTTCTCCTTTTTTCTTTTCCCTACATTAAGTTGTCTTTAATACATTCCTTATTCATAGGCAATGAGTGATGTAAGTAAACTATTAATAGAATAAATATTCAAATCCTTGGATTTAGTAACAATAGTGATTTTTGGATCATAGGAAGAAAGGTAAATAATGCAAAATCTTATTTACTTTTTCAAAATTGGATAATTTTTTACCTAAAGCATGCAGGATGTGATGATTTGTGTAAATATAGTATACTTTTTAGATATGGATTCATTGGGTTTCATATGAAAGAGTTCAATTTCATGCAGCGAAAAATTTAACCTAGATTATTTCACTTCGCTTGTTCCTTCATAAGTAATGCATAATCTATCCCAAATTTCTTTGCTAGTAGTACAGGTAGATACACACATGTAATCTTCATATTTTAAAGCACAAAAGAAATAGTTTAGGCATTTAGCATTCAGTTGGGCTAAATCTTTATCATTAGTAGTCCATCTAGAAAAAGATATTTCAATTTTAACATCATTTACTAATCATGAAGGTGCATAATAACCATCCTGAACAAGCATTCACATCTAATAATCAATTGATTATTAAAAGGTGAAAATGCAAATTTTCCAAAAATCAATAGGAATAATTTCAAATATAGGTGGTCGAGTAATTGAATAGCCTCCCGTCGTGTTGTGATTACCAAAGTTATCCATGAATCTAAATTTAAAAGTTTTTGAAGACTTGATCTTATGAATCCTCTTCTGATACCACTTGAAAGTTTGTGAGGGTGGTTAAATCCTAAAGAACTAGTCCTGAGGCTAACCAAGAGGGGAGTTAATTGGTAATTTAAAAAATTTCTCAATCAAACAAGAATTTTAAACCTCATGATGCAAAAATAAAACTACTTTTATAATAACAAAATATATATTTTGACCACAAATCAAATCATAAAAAAGTGCAGAAATTAAAATGTGATAAAAGTAATAAGATGGCTTAAAAAAACCTTAATTTCCAAGCCATCCGTCTTCTATTCGTATAGTATATAGACATATCATACGGTAGGATAAATTCAATTTAAAATAATCTAGCAAGATCATTCAAATGAACTGTTCAAATTTTAGAATGCATCGTACAATACTATCCGAAATCGTATAGTATGATATGCATAAAATCCTTCTATTCATTTGGGATGATCCTTTGGACCACCAATTTCGTACAAGGGTGATCATCCATCACCATGGAAATCATACGATATGCTCTGAGGGACAATTAATTTTGTATATAGGTAATCATATAGAATGAACCAGTTCATACAGTACGATCAATCACAATATGATTCAGTATAGTACGATCCAGATCATACTATACGCTCAATACAAAATTAGTATCTTCGTACAGGTTGGAAGCTAGGGTTTGGTATAGTACAATAGATTGTATAGTATGAGATTAAAGCGTACGATATGAAACACGTATCGTGCCGTACGAAGAAAAACTGTATAGTATGAATTACTTAAAAAATACAGTCTTTAAAAAAATATTTCTATCTCTTCCTCTGTGTGTGTATGGTTGCTTAGCAAAGATATCCTTCCAAATACATGAAATGACTCAAGAAAGGAAAAATATTAAATAAATTAAAAATAATAGACATCTTCTTGAGCTGATCATAATTACAAGTGAACGGTGGATTGAATTCCTGAAACGTTAGTATACATAGAATAAAACATAATATCATAGAAACAGTAGAAAGAAGTATCAGACACAATAATGTTTGCTATCATCAAAACACAAATACAATGCTTTATATTAGATTTGCAATAACTTATTGTGCCCAATCTCGAACCTTGGGTCAACATGGTTGACCAAGTTAACCTAGGTTGACTAAATCAACCTTTAAGATTTTTTTACACTAAATCAAGTCTCAAATGCATTCAAATCTAATTCAATCTCCCTTTACCTTATTGCCGACTAATTTGGGACTTGATTGGTCATCCTGACCCAAGCATCAATTGACTTGGTCAACTGAACCTACTTCTAATCAACTCTAGTCAATATATGCCCATTCATGGTCCATGCTTAAATAAAAATTATCAAACTCCATCAAACATTAAAACTTATGTGTTTCAAACTTTAAATGCTTTCAAATCTATTTGGAGGCAAATCACCATAGGTTTTGACTTAGTCAATTCATCATGTTTGATCAAACCAAGTCAAAATTGGAACCACTCCTTGCATATATGTAAATCAAATCCATTGAATCCTCATAACTTTTCGAATGCATAGCTCAAATATCTCTAAGCCTAACTTGAGCCAAACTCTAATTAGTTTGACCAAGTCAACTCACAAAATTTGGTAATCTCTCTACATATGCATTATTTCATTCATACAATGGAATAATTATTAAGACCCTTTGTAACCTTTCCAATAACTCCTAGTCATCATATGGTTGCCACTTCACCAGTGTTTGGATATTTGACCAGTCAAACAATCAACACAAGTTTATAAATGGGTCAAGGGTGGTCAAATTCCCTTTTTAAACCCATTCCATTCTATTGTTAATCACTCCAATACTTTTAGAACATTTTGTAGAATGTTCTTATGCTAATCTTAACCCATATATTAGACTTAAACAAAGCCACATGTCCCGATGTGCTCACAACAAGCCAAAATCCACTTTGCACCTCATTGTCCTTAGGTCTTCCTTGCCCTATGCTCCTAACTACCCTAAGACACTTGGCAATAATCTCATAGTCGAGCCAAAGCAATCCTAGCCGTCCCTTATGGCTTTAGGGCTTTTGAGTTAGGAAGAGAGCCTTATTCAAACTCTAGCCTTGTCTCTTTACTCTCAGCCACCTCAGCTGGTTTTCCTTTTCATTTGAGCTCCCAACAGTCTCCTAAAAGCTTCCCCATCTCAACTTGACCAGTCAAAGCTTGCCAATGATGATCCTCCGGCTACTCAAGCCACTACTTCATCCAAGGCTCAAACCATTCAATCCAAGACATTTTAGACCATGCTTTCTTTAGCAATATTAAGTATGGACAATCTAATAGTGCAACCTTTTATTAAATGATCTAACCCGTACCGTAAATCAAGATCAAAATCCAAACCTTAGGTTAAGATAATTAGGATTAAATAGCTTTCTCAAAAGAACATTTGGAACCATGATATCAAGACCCCGTGAATGCTCTTCATGTATACATCCTCTATTTAAAGTTTCATTTAATTTGGTTATCTGGTTTGGAAGAACGAGCTGTTTTCCTATTTTAGGGTTCAATTTACATAAGCTTTGCATTACACAAGATCAAAACAATTAATCTCATGATCAACTATTTTGATCCTGTTATTTCTCATTAATTTTAACTGCGTGGTCTATTTTATCGCCTATATCTCTGTCCAACGCGATCTTAGTCATCGATTCAAAAAATGTGCTCAATTAGATGATCACGGAGGGATTCTTATGCACATTAGTGATAATGTGTGGACCCTGTCGTTGTGTTCCATTAATTGCTAATGATTGTCGATGGCACAGTCATTAGAAATTAATTTGCTGCTGATTTATGATTAGCATGCGATTTGGGATTGCCAATAGGAGAGCTCTATGTAGCTCCCCCCGCCACCACCAGATTAACAAAAGGACTTAAAATTAATTTTAAATGCCTTTTAATTAGTAGAATTTTCCCAAGAATTATTAAAAATTCAAATTTAATCCAAAATTTAAGTATTTTATATCAAATTGCTTAGATTTTAAACATCTTTAATTTAAAATTAGAATAATTTTAAAATATTTTATATACATCAAATAATTTTAAATATTTAATATATGGTATTTTGAAATATTATTTAATTAAAAATAAATCCAAATATTTTTCAAATTTTAAGAAATTTGATTTTAAAATGTTTTTTTTTAATTTTAGAGAATACTTAAAAATTAATTAATTTTATTTTAAAACTATTTTTGAATACTAATCACTTTTAATTCTCTTAAATGTATTTAATTACTATAATATTAAAAAATTATAGAAATTCAACTTCAATCCAAAAATTAAGGGTTTTATATCAAAACTTTTTGAGTTAAAAAACTTTAAATTAAAATTATTTTATAATATTTTAAATAATTTTAAACTTATAAATATTTGATATTTAATTAAATTAAATTTCAAATATTTTCAAATTTTGAATAGAAATTAATTTTATATATTTCCGACCTTCCATGATTTTTCCAAAATAATAAGAGCTATATTTAATATTATTTTGAGTTAATAAATTCAAAACATAAGTTTTAATCTTTTTTTTTTTAGAAAATTTAATTTTAAATTATATATATATATATACATATATATAAAAAATTTTTATGCATACAATCAAATAATTTTAAATATTTTATATACATCAAATAATTTTAAATATTTAATATATGGTATTTTGAAATATTATTTAATTAAAAGTAAATCCAAATATTTTTCAAAACTTAAGAAATTTGATTTTAAAATGTTTTTTTTTTAATTTTAGAGAATACTTCAAAATTAATTAATTTTATTTTAAAATTATTTTTGAATACTAATCACTTTTAATTCTCTTAAATGCATTTAATTACTATAATATTAAAAATTTATAGAAAATTCAACTTCAATCCAAAAATTAAGTGTTTTATATCATAACTTTTTGAGTTAAAAAACTTTAAATTAAAATTATTTTATAATATTTTAAATAATTTTAAACTTATAAATATTTTATATTTAATTAAATTAAATTTCAAATATTTTCAAATTTTGAATAGAAATTAATTTGATATATTTCCGACCTTCCATGATTTTTCCAAAATAATAAGAGCTATATTTAATATTATTTTGAGTTAATAAATTCAAAACATAAGTTTTAATCTTTTTTTTTTTTTGGAAAAGTTAATTTTAAATTATATATATATATATATATATATATATATATATTTACATATATATATAAAATTTTTGTTCATACATTGAGGTTGGGTCTTAAATTTTATACCAGGTTTGATCTTTATTGGATAAAATCAATGGGGAGTGATTAATGAGTAATTACATATTAATTACTCATTAATCAAGTTTCCTATTAATTAAGTTGTTTCTTGATTTCAATTCTTAGGATTGCACATGCACTTAGTTAAGGTTCCTCCAAGTTCTAGGATTATTGGTAGGTGTGTTTACATTTCAATCATTTTTGTGTAAAGATTAGTAGAACATCGATTTCAAACATACTTAACCTAGAGACAATTTAATAAAAAAAATTAAGGACGTGCCTTAAAAATTTAAAAAAATTTAGAAAATTAAATTTGCATCCATTAGGGATGAAACTTTGAATATTTAAATATAGTGACATCCTTTACCTTATGAAAAATCCCCACTGATTTAAAAAGAAATCATTAAGTTAATTATTTAATTAATTTAAAATTAAATCCATAATTAAGCTCAAAACTTCTAAAAATTATAATAAATTTAAATAAAATCAAAAATATATAAATAATATATCAAATTAACCAAAATTAAACTCTTAATCAAAGAATATTAAAAGCCCCTACTTTTTAATTTTAATTTAATTTTAAATAAAAATAAAAAAATAATTAACTTGATTAAATAAAAATTATTTAAATTAGTAAACACTTGAGAACACTTCCTTAGGCCATTTCTGACCTTTGGTAGTGATTTCAAGAAGTTTGGAATCAGTTTAGATCCCTTTAATTAAATTAATTTAAAAGTTCAATTAAATGATAAAACTTTAAAATTTCATAACAAATTCTAGAAAATTTCAAATTGAGCAAACTCAAAGCCATTTAAATCCAGTTAAGGTATAATATTTATTAAAAGTTTAAATCATCATAAATAAGTTAAAGTCAAAAAGTTAACTTTTCGATCAACTATAGTTCAAATTTCAACTCTAACTTCAAAAATTCATAAGTAAATGTAGAAAAGTCCAATTCTAGTAAACTTAGTATCTAATTACTCATCTTAAGGTCTAGTTAATAGAAAAAAATATTAAAACTTCTAAAATCAATCATAATTAAAAAGTCAAATTTTAACCCCTTATTTAATAAATTAAAATAATCAAATAATTCCAAAAATTTATTAATTGCTCTAAATTTTAGAAAACTTTAATTCAACTCTTAAAACTAGCAATTAATCAATCTAGTTAAAAATATATTAACCTTTAATTATGTCACCTACAAATTTTAACTAGGTAAGTCAAGCCTATTAGGTTATTAACTTAGCTGTAATGAAGATGAAATAAAATTCATGGTTGTGGAGTAAATAATGTTAGTAATCATTTAACTCTTAAAATACCTTTTAAAATTGATTTTAAATTATTAATAATTGAACTTAAATTAAAAATCCCTTAAGGCTTCAACCAATCAAAACACCAAATAACTTTAACAAATTATTTGCTGTAGGATATATCCAAACCACACAGCCTACTTCACATACTTTAGATGATTTGCTGGGTTAACCAACTCTAGTTCTAAGCTAAGCGGTGTTTTACTTTCCTACTATTGTGTTCTAATTTTTTCAAGTTTTCACTGTATGTTGGTTGATATAATTGCTTGATATGCTTGTTTATTTAAATTTTAGGTAATCTTTAATTTGATTTGATGGGTGTCATATTACCTCTAGGCTAGGAATGATCTAGTTGCTTACATGATTTTTTGTAGGTGGCCATACTTGTACATGACTATAAAATAAAGTGGGCAAAAGTTAAGCTTCAATTAACAAGTTTTCTAGAGTTGCAAAATGTTATGTCCCTCTTTAAATTAAAAAGTGAATGGCCAAGCATGGCTGTGATTGAGTTTAATTATTTTAACATACATAAGTGCTTGGGATATTAAATTTATAAATAATTATTTAGAATAACTATGTAGGTGTTATTAGAGTATAGTCTTTTTATTTTTTCTGTATATGTAATTTAATTCATTTGAGTTGAGTTGTAAAAGTGAATTTTGAGATGGGATAATATACATCCAATTTGAAATACAAAGAGGAGGGAACATCCCTTAGGGGACAGTTCTCTTCCATTTTAAGATCTAAATTAGGATGATTTTGAGTATACAAGGAGAAAAGAAAACACCCCTTTGGGGAGGAGTTTCTTTTCACTTGCATATCCATATCCCATGAATCTAAGGAGCTCATAGAAGGATAAAGAAGTGAAGACTGAGAAGAATCCCATTCTCAAAGTGACTTATGTCAGTCTTAGGAGTAGAATTCAGGTAATTAAGTGGTACCCAACCACTTTTAAATTCTACAGACACTAGGTTGTACTATTAAGTGACACTTGCCACATGAACTTTAAGTTTCTTTATTAATTTAATTGATTTTAGTTATATTGATTATGTAGTAGAAATTACATATTTTTTAATTTTTTTATTACATGTCATTTTTTATTTAGCCTTGATTTGATCGGAAGCTCGTGAGAGCACGTTAAAACAATTTATACTTTAATTAATTAAAAACTATCAGGCTCACATATTAACTTAACTACTTTATGAAGTAAGCCCAGGAATGACCTCGAAGTTCACATGCAATATATTTTAATCTTCTCTTCCTTATTAGATAAATCTCAGCCTATGGGTTTTAGCAGACCACTTGACCTATTAGGGTGCAGTTTTGTTAGGGGGATGTTGTGTAATCTCTAAGGAAAAACTTATATTTAAGCTTTTTTAAAATTGCTTTATTCTAATTTATGCATTCAAAAGTTCAATTAGCATACATTACATCAAAAGTAAATTAAAAATGACTAAAATTATAATTTTAATTTTATTTCAAGCATCAATTACCTTAAATGTGTTAAGGGGTCAATTAAGATCTTCTCTAGAGGTCAGCCCCATCTCCTTAAAATTTTAATTAATAGTCTTACCGATCTTTCATAAAAGAGATCAGACTCATAAATTTTAAGCGCTTAGGTGTTTAACTAGCTCCTCAATCTAGGTAGGGCTACTGTTGTTTAGTGCCCAATTTGGATTTAGGATCTAAGGCAGACTCAAAATCATAAAACCTTACATTCTAGAAATATAATCTCAACTTTTTAATAAAAATATCAACTTAAATTTAACTCTCCTTCAATCCAAAATTGAAGCCCAATATATAAGATAGGCTGGGGTGTTTTTTGAAGTATTTCAGAATCCTAAGATACATCCTATCATTCTGCCTTTGATTTCCAAAATAAAGTGTTCAATTTTTATCCATTCCCAATTAAAATTTCAACTTCACTCCCTTAATATCAATCCTTGAGAAATTCCAAATAAATTTTTTACCATTATTTTAATAGAGTATTTTTTTAGGAAACTTTGGTTTCCTATGATATAATTAACTATGAGAACTTGCGCTTGTAGGAGATTTAGAAATTAGATCAATTTTTAAAATCAAGTTTTTAAAATTCAATTAATTATCTTTGGGAAAATCAAAATTAACGATCATTATCATCATATCCAAATGTCTTATAGTAAATAATATATTCTTTCTCTAGGAAGATATATTGTTCTACTATCATGAATTTGATTATGAAATTAAATGATCATTTATCTAGACTCGATCAAACAACATTTTGATCCTCTGGGGTCATATGTGATTCTTCCCTAAAATTGACTATGATAATTGGGATGAACTTGTAATTTTATAATACGAATTTGTTAGAGAATGATATATTCATCTTCCGAGGTGATGTATTATTTATAATGATGTGTTTAACTTCAAAATTGAAATTCCAGAAATTAAATTCTCCCAAAGAAAATTAATCTTTTTCAAACTCAAATAGTGAGAGGCATGTAAGAGGTATTTTAAAGGTTTTCAAAATATCAAATCAATTTACCTAGTATGATGATTGTAAGAGGACCTTAAAACCTATCTCACCTTTATTCTTATCCTTACCTATCTTTGTGTTGATGAAATTTTATTATTATACATTAGAGTGGATGTTGTGGTAGTAAGCTTCGTGTTTGAATATACAACTTTACTTAAAAGATATAAAGTCAGTTGGATTTCTCTCCATCAACTCAAGTAGCTCATCAATAAGCTAATTTTAGTCATACATGTTACATTAACACTCATTCAAGGAAAATGTAATTGTTATAGTACAAATTTTACTATTTTAACTCATATCCCTTTCAAAATAAACAATCTTTCATTAATGATTATAATAATTCAATTGACATCCCCATTGTAATTTTTATAATGCTATATAATGGAAAATATAAATGTATATATATGGGAACAAAAGAGGGATTTTTCTTTTATTTTTTCATACATTATATCTTGCTTGCATTATTGTACACTTTATACCTATATACTAAGAGATTAATTAATCTCTTATAAAATTGATGTATGCTATAAGATTGAACTAGTATAAACCTTTGTGTTTCTTGCTGAATTATTTATACTCAACTTGGATATATAACGTGTGGATGTTGATATATGAAAATCTTGTTGTTGCTTTATTTTTTATCATCTCACAATCCCTTCATCCTTATGTTCTTTCATTGGACTTTTGCTTTAAGATTTGGGTCATCATGAGGATATCATTCTCTTTACCTTGAATGGCTTACCTCTAGCTATGAAGGGATCAAAGCTGCCATCCGAATTAACTTCCAACTTCTCAACTTGGATGAGTTGTACAGTTTGCTATGTAGTGAAGAAAAATATTTAACTCATAAAAATACCAGAGAAGTATTTACTACTTTATACCATTATCAAATGAAGTTTGATACACATTGCAATAATTGATGTAATTTTCCATCAATGAATTTTACAAGGCTTTCATATATCAAATGGCATAGCTAATCCTCTATATTGTGACAACACAGTTTTTGTGCTTGCTAATAACAAGAATTTTCATTAAAAAACCAAACACATAGAACTTGTTGTCAACCTATAAGATTATACATCAATTCTTATCAAAAATTTACTTCATCACATTGCAAATCAAGGTCAAATAATCAACTTCTTCACCAACTCTCTTACAACCACTTACTGCAAGCTACTAAATACTAAGCTAATGACCTCTATTGAGCACGTAAACTTTTGGGAGGATGATAATGGTATAAAACAACAACTTCTTCTATGCTCAAGTATTGTATGAAATTCTCCTCGTTACCATCCTTTATAATGACTCACTCACTGGTTCCTATAGTGTTCTGCTAAAAATGGACCAATTGTGCAAGAGTTTTCTTTGACATAAGGAACAAGGAAGGAAAGGTTTGCATTATATCTCTTTGAAGTCCTTATGTACTTCAATGAACTTAGGTGGGTTTGGTATTCAAGGAGCTACTGAAAGGCAAGATTCTTTGAGGTCACATCTTGCATTGAAGTACAAAACAATAACTCTCTTCTTAATAGAACTTTAAAATCTAAATATGGAGATGGTATTGGGAAGAAGAGGTGAAGAGAAATGCTTCCCCATAATGGCACTTCATTAAATATGGAGCTCGTTATTTGAAACATATTGTTAGATGGTAGGTTTCATATGGTGATAAAATTGATATCATAAATGATGTTTGGTTTCCATACCTATGCTTTAAGGTGTGGCCTACTACTTGTAATGCGGTGGAGCTTACTAACAAAAAGGTTTTGGAGCACTTGATGAAGAAAGAAGGTGGGATATGGGGATTTTAAAAACCTATTTCTCTGATGATTTGATTAAACTGATTTTGAATACTCCTACAGTAAGGGATTCATACGAAGATGAGCTGCAACTGATTTATTCTAATTTCGATAAATCTATTGTTGCTCTAGCGTATGATGCTAATTCTCATCTTCAACTAAACAACTTGACTGATGTACAATGGATGAATAAATTAAAAATATCTTGAAGGGAGTATTTATTTTGGTGGAGGCTTTGTACTAATGCTCTACCTACAAACTCTTGGTTGTTTCATAGAAAGTTGTATTAAAACTCATATTGTCCAAGGAACTGTGAGGAAACTGAAGACTTGGAGCATATTGCTACTAAATGTATCAAATTAATTGAAGTGTTGGATAGGCTGAGACAATGGGGCATTAATATTCCTAAGTTTCACATCTTTACATGTTGCTATGAAGGTTTGAAGAAGGTTAAGAGGATGCGGCCAGGTCTTGCCATAATCTACATCTCTACTGTTTATCAAAATTGGAGAGCTAAGAATTTGTGTAAGCATGGTAAATCTGTTCTTTAAGCTTCATACATTGCTGCAAAAATTTTATCTAGTTTTTCATATTTACATTTGTTTCCAATTGAAAAGAACAGGGATACCAATCATCATGTTGTGTTGTTGAATACTTGGTGTCCCCCACCTAAAGATTGTATAAAATTAAATGTTGATGCAGCTTTAATTCAGTCTAAACTGGCAGGTATAGCTGGAGTCTTGAGAGATGATAGAGGAAGATTTCTTTGTGCATATGAGAAACAAGTCATTCATTAGGATGCATCCTTTTTGGTTTTGTCTGCTATTCTGGACTTTAAAAATTCTTTTCATGACTGGATGATAGAGAATAAAGGCATTATTATTGAAGGTGATCATGTCAATATTATAAAGCTCCTTTAGAATTTGGTTTTGAAGCCTCCTAACAGGAATAAGCCGAAGGCACATAGAGTGGATCTTTCTTTTTTAGAGTTGTTTAAGAATGTTATTTTTCATTTTATTCCTAGAGAAAGTAATAAGGTGGTTGATTTCTATTCTAATCATGCCATTTTGGGTGATTTTTTTTGGGACATTTTCTTGGGTAGTGAACTTTGTTGCAACCCATGACCCTGAGTTTAAGATTTTGATGATGAAAAATAATGTCATTTAAATTATCTTGAGATTCATTGAATATTATTTGATATTGTCCATGAGTACTAACATTTCAGGAAAGATCAAAAGCTACTCAAGACGACAGGAAGATTCAAGAATGGGTAGATTAGGAGTATGAGTCTGACAATGTATTTTACTGTTTATTTTATTTTTATTTTCTTGAGTCTGGCCACAAAATGCATAAAAGTCTGAGCAACCATGCACACATACAGGGGGAGAGTGTTTTTAAATAAAAAATTTAAAGTTTTTCATTCTCTGTAGATCGTACTGTATAATGTTATTTCGTACCGTACGATCAGAGCTTTGTAGGACGATTCTGTGAATAGATCGTACCGTACGAATGTAATCATATTGTACGATATGTTCGAATCCAAAACCCTACCCGTCATTTTAACTTAAGTAAGTTATTTTGCGCCGTTCGTACTGTACGAACATGTTCGTATTGTACGATTTATTTTAAATACTTACTTAATTTAACCCGTGATTAGAGCAAGAAATCCGAGCTTAATTATAATTTGAACATCATATTGTACGAACCCATTCATACAATACGATGAACATAGACAAATTATAATCGTCTCGAAGATCGTCCTGGATTATCTCTTGGGTTTTGTCTCATCGTACTGTATAATGACCATCATACCATACGATGAACATAGACGATGTTTGATCATCCCGACTATCATCCCGTACGAACATAATTATTGTGGATCGTACCGTATGATTTAATATCGTACTGTACGATTGTTTTTGAACTGTTCGTACCAATTCGTACCAGGACGAAGTCTGTTTATACATATCGTACTGTACGATTAGAAATCGTACTGTATGATAGTAACAGCTACTTTTGAAATCTCAGAGTTTTTGAAGCCCGTTTTTAGGTGTAAAACTTGTCATATTTTGAGGGTGTGAATCAGATAGAGGAGAATGTGATTAGAGAGGGATTCCAAGGGATAGAGCCCTTGAAAAAGTTCTTTAGGGTTTTGAGAGAGGAGGAGAAGGTGAGCGTTGTGAGGGAGAAGGTGTGAGGGAGATCACACAGTTGCTCCGAACTAGCTGCATCTTGTTCCTCCTGTGGCCCTAGAAGAATTTGTGGGAGGATATCCAAGGGGAAAGGCTCTTCTACATCCGTGACCTCGAGGTACTCTGCCTTCTCCAGGAGGGAGAAGAATGAGAAGGTTCTCTGTCGTCGCCAGGAGGGTGAAAACAGAGTTTGACACTCCGCCACACCGAGTTGGTGAAAGGGAGTATTGTAAGGGCTTCTCCGCCTTGCCAAGGGGGGCAAAAGGAGAGCTATTGCTTGTAGTGAAATACCTAGAGCGGAGGACTCAGGGGAGTGGACGTAGGTCATGGTTTGACCGAACCACTATAAAAATCTCGGTGTGCTTTTTCCTTATTGTCTTTTATTACTGCATGCATTTTATTTTGCTATATTTGCTTGGGAAAATTTGGGAAAGAAACGTTGTTTAATTTTCATGTTAAAATTTTAAAACATCAAAAAATATTAGAACTCCTACTTAGGTTTTAACTATTGTCAAAAATTTTTCACAATTCACCCCCCTTTGTCCATCTTGTAATTTCAATTGGTATTAGAGCCTATTTTCAAAAATAGTGTTTTAGAAAACCTAAAAAAATTGATCATGTCACATTTTGGCAATCGCAATACTGCGGAGGGTTATTCAATAACCCGTTCACCTCTTTTTGATAACATTCCATTTAATTTCTGGAAAATTAAAATGTCTATTTTTTTACAATCTATTGATTACCGCATGTGGATGTTAGTGAATGATGGATATGTTGCACCATTTAAAACTATTAATAGACTGAAAACACCTGTTTCTTTTAATGAATGGAGCCATGAGGATAGGGATTTAGCCCAACTGAATGCTAAATGTTTAAATTGCTTTTCTGTGCATTGAAGTCTAAGGATTATATGAGAGTATCTACCTGTGCCACTGGTAAGAAGATTTGGGATAGATTGTGCATTACATACAAAGGAACAAGTGAAGTAAAACAGTCTAGGCTTAATATTTTACTGCACAATTATGAACTCTTCCGTATGAAACCTAGCGAAACCATATCTGACATGTACACTAGGTTCACCCAAATCGTGACATCCTTGCATGCATAAGGTAGAGAGATTTCAAATTCTGAGAAAGTAAATAAAATTCTTAGATGATTACCTAGTTCCTATGATGCAAAGATAACTACTATCACTGAATCTAAAGACCTTAACGTTTACTCTATTGATAATCTCCTTGGGTCACTCATTGCATACGAGCAAGGAGTGAGTCAGAGACAAAGTGATGCAGGTGAAAAAAAGAATGAGCGAATGGTGGCATTAAAAGCTAATAACTCAGAAAGTGAAAGCTCTACAGGGGAGGAAGAGGATGAGATAGCACTGATGACCCGATAGTTCAAAAATTTCCTGAAGAGAAAACAGAAGCGTCATCAAAATAGCTAGAATAAAGGTAAGAGCTCAAGCTCCAATAAGGTTTCATCTGATACAATCTGTTTTGAATGTAGGAAGCCAGGTCACCTTCGAGCTGATTGCCCCAATCTGAAGAGTCAGCTAGCTAAGGAGAAATGAGATGACAAAGCAAAATACAAGAAAGGAAAGATAAAGACATAAAAAACTTTTTGGGCTGACTCTGCCTCAGAATCGTCAGAAGAAGAAGCAGAGGAGGAGGTAACAAATTTGTGTCTTATGGCTAATGATAACCTTGATCAATCAGATCAAGATGAGGTATGTCAACTTTCATATGAAGAGTTATTACTTATTTCTGAAAATATTCATGACTCGTATAGAAAGTTGAAAAAGATGCATGCTAAGCTTAATGTTGAATTTAGTTCTTTACAATTTAAGCATGCTAACTTGTTTAAAGAAAATTCTAATTTAGATAGAGATCATATGCTACTTTTTGATGAGTATGATGCATTAAATAAGAAGCATATTGAACTAACTGAAGTGCATGAAACCTTGAAAACCACTCATGTTGAACTAGAAGAAGCTTTTGATAGATTATACAAACTTGCATTAGAAGTAGATCATAGTGAGCACTTGTTATTAATAGAAGTTGATGGATTGACATCTCAAAATAAAACCTTCAGTGAAAAAATAAAAGAACTAAAAAAGGAACTTGCATCACTCACATTAGGCCATCATAGCAAACCCCCAACATAGAATGCATCACACAACTTTAGGAAGAGGCACTATCACCCACATAGATTAGTAAACTCATTTCCTGGTGTTAGGTGTTTCTCTTGTGGCATGTTAGGTCACATAGCCCGCACATGCACAATTCACTGTAGGACAAACTTAATACGGAGATCTAAACTGCATCCATCATAGCATAGCATGCATACATCTCATTCATGCAAGCATAAGGAGGAACCCAAACTCACTTGGATTCCCAAATCTAATTCTTGAATGAAATTGTAGGGGTGCTCTCACAAAAGATCTAGTGAGAGCATGTAGTACCTGGATAGTGGCTGCTCGTGACACATGACTGGAGATATGAAGAAGTTGATCCTACTGGAGACCAAAACTGGAGGCAAAGTAACGTTGGGAGACAACACTACCAGGAAGGTGATAGGCTCAGCTATTGTTGGAAATGCTAAAAAAATTTTAATTGAAAATGTCTTACTAGTTGATGGTTTGAAGCATAACTTACTTAGCATTAATCAACTGTGTGACAAAGGTTTTGATATTAAATTTCTATATGATAAATGCCTGATTAATTTAAATGATAAACTAGTTTTAGAAGAAAAATGAATGAACAATGTTTACATGTTAGACCTTGATTGCATTGATAGTTCAAATTCATTTTGTTTGAAAACAATAGTTGATGACTCATGACTATGGCATAGGAGACTATGCCATGCTAGTATGAAAACTCTTAGAAACATCACTCAAAAAACCTAGTTAGAGGCGTACTTAAGTTAGATTTCACAAAGGATCATTTATGTGATGCTTGCCAACTAGGAAAACAAGTCAAATCATCTTTTCATTCAATTAGAGATGTGATCACCGCTAGGCCACTAGAAATCTTACACATGGACTTATTTGGACCCGTTAGTACAGCCAGCCTAGGTGGGAAAAATTATGGATTTGTGATTGTAGATGACTTTACTATATTCACTTGGGTAAGATTCTTAGCACATAAAAATGAGTCTTTTGAGGAATTTAAGGTTTTCTCCACATGGATTCAACAAAAATTAGGTTGTGAAATCTCAACAATTCATAGCGATCATGGTGGAGAAATTTAAAATGATAGATTTGAATCATTCTATCAAGAGCTAGGAATAGAACACAATTTCTCAGCCCCTAGAACATCTCAACAAAATGGTATAGCAGAAAGGAAGAATAGAACCTTGGTAGAAGCTGCTAAGGCAATGTTAACGGAGTACACCCTTCCTAAATACTTTTGGGTAGAAGCAGTTAACACAACATGTTATATTTTAAATAGGGTGAACATTAGATCTAAGCTGAACAAAACTCCTTATGAACTCCTTAAGGATATGACACCAAACCTTTCACACTTACATGTCTTTGGGTGCAAGTGCTTCATCTTGAATAATGGTAAACATCCCTTAGGAAAATTCGATCCCAAGTCTGATGAGGGTGTCTTCTTAGGTTGTTCATCTGTAGGTAAAGCCAATAGAATCTTTAATAAGAGAAGCCTAGTAATAGAAGAGTCCACCCATGTGGTATTTGATGAATCAGATAAGCTCTCTGAATCTAAAAGTGAAAATGATGAAATAGAGGCAATTCAAGGAGTAGAGACTATGACCTTAGGAGAAAGGGTAGAACCTCAGGAAGATTTGCCTAGAGAATGGAGATATTCTTCTAATCATCCTAAAGAGTTAATTTTAGGAGACCCTTCAGAAGGTGTAAGAATTAGGCATGGACTTAGGAAGGAGGTTAGTCATTCAGCATTCATCTCTATGATAGAACCTACAAATATAGATCAGGCCTTAGGAGATGAATTTTGGATTCTAGCAATGCAAGAAGAGCTGAACCAATTCACCAGGAATGATGTTTGGGAGTTAGTCAAGAGTCCTAAAGAACAAAGTGTTGTTGGAACAAAATGGGTCTTCAAGAATAAAGTGAATAATTCAGGAACAATAATAAGGAATAAAGCCAGACTAGTAGCTAAGGGGTACAACCAAATTAAGGGAATAGACTTTGAAGAAACCTTTGCCCCTATTGCTAGACTAGAAGCCATAAGAGTGCTCTTAGCTTTTGCTTGCTTCAAGAACTTTAAGTTATATCAAATGGATGTAAAGAGTGCATTTCTGAATGGGATAATTAAGAAAGATGTCTATATTGAGCAACCCCCCCCCCCCCCCCCCTCGGATTTGAAAGTTCACAATTTCCAAATAATGTATTCAAATTAAAGAAGGCACTTTATGGATTAAACCAAGCACCTAGAGCATGATACGAAAGACTTAGCTCATTCCTATTGGATAGAGGATTTGAAAAGGGTAGTGTAGATACTACACTCTTTTACAAAAGGTCAAAGAAGAAATTCTCATTGTTCAGATTTACGTGGATGACATTCTATTTGGATCTTCAGATAAAATGTTATGTGATGAATTTTCAAAAATAATGAGTAATGAGTTTGAAATGAGCATGATGGGAGAACTTAATTACTTTCTTGGCTTTAGTGTAAAACAAATGGATAATAGAACTTTTCTTAGCCAAACAAAGTACATTAAGGATATCTTAAAAAATAATGAAATGGATAGTGCTACACCTATGAACACTCTAATGAGCTCAACAATTCAATTAGACAAAGTTCATAGTGGAAAATCAGTAGATCAGAAAAAATATAGAGGAATGATTGGGTCCCTTCTTTACCTGACTGCCAGTAGACCGGACATAATGTTTAGTGTGTGCCTCTGTGCCCATTTTCAAGCTGATCCTAAAGAGTCTCACTTAACTGCTGTCAAGAGAATTCTCAGATATCTACTAGGCACCCCAAACTTAGGAATTTGGTATCCTCGGCACAACACTTCCTTTGAAATCTTAGGGTACTCAGATTCTGACTTTGCAGGATCTAGGATAGATAGAAAAATCACCTCTAGTACCTGTCAATTCATAGGACAATCATTAGTTTCTTGGTCCAGTAGGAAGTAAAACTCAGTAGTACTTTCCACAGCCGAGGCAGAATATATTGCAGTAGGAAATTGTGTTGCACAAGTACTATGGCTAAAACAACAAATTCTTGATCTTGGCCTACCTGTAGGAACCATTTCAATCATGGGTGACAACATAAGCGCAATTTGCATCTCTAAGAACCCAATTCAGCACTCTCGAACAAAACACATAGACATTAGACACCATTTCATTAGAGATCACGTTGCTAAGGGAGATATAGAATTACATCACATCGCAACAAAGATCAATTAGCTGACATATTCACAAAACCTCTAGCTTTCGACACCTTTAGCACCATGAGGACTAGATTAGGTGTCATAGATATAACTGCATAAAAAAAATCAAAACAAAAAAAAAAGAAAAAATATAGGACTGCTCCTGATCATCACACACTCACTACACATAAAGCACTAACCTTGACTCTGTAATATCGTACTGTACGATACACTGATCGTACTGTACGGTATACTATAATCTACACAGAACAAACCAAATGGTAAATTTTGTCTCTATTGATCATACTGTACGACTAACATCGTACTGTATAATAAATTATTGGTCATCGTACAGTATAATATCTCCTCTTCGTACTGTACGCGCCACATCAGCGAATGGATTGGGAAGAAATTTAAGCGTGCTGATACGTTATTATTGCCGATCGTACTGTACGATATACACGTATCGTACTGTATGATCCACCTCAGCAAACATATGAGAATGTAAAAAGGGGTTTGGTACAATATTAATGTCATTCATACTGTACGATACACCTGTTCGTACTGTATGATACTTTTGGTCAAAAGTCGTACTGACGACCCTCGGAACGAACGATATTCCTCTGATCGTATTGTATGATCTCTATCGTACGGTACGCTTTGACCACCTTTTCCCGAAACAATCCGTCAGAATAATTAATACCATATCGTACTGTACGATACACTATCGCACTGTACGAAGTTGGAAAAATTATATAAATTGCCCGGTTAGGCAACTGTTTTCACTCATAGTTTCCTCACTTCACTCACACCTTGTCCTTATTCACATTTCACACCTTCCTCACTTCGCTCTATACGATGTCTAGCTCCGCAAGAGATGCCGTTTGGCAACTAGAAGTTCATCTTCTTCTAGCCATCACAGCGCTCGGTTCCTGAGTGCTGAAAATGAGGAAACCTACCATAAGTATAAGGCATGCAAAATTACTCCTTCCAAAATGCTCAATTAGGCTACACTGAATTTTGAGGTACTGAACCTCTTTGTTTCCACCACTTTTCAGTTCCTCCTCACCCTGGCCTTTCCCTACAACTTCGAACTTTTATTAGAATTTCTAGCAAATCTCACCTACACTGTCGACAACACAACTTTCCACTCCTTTGTTTGTCATCAAAACATAGAAATCACCAGAGCCGACATCGCCCAATATATTGGGCTATCCACTGAAGATCCTAGGGTTCGTTCCTTCCTCATAAATGAATTTGATTGGAGCAATGTTAATCGAGTCTTTAGGAACAACCGCTTTCTATCAACACCAGCCCCTCGTCCAATCACTAAATCGGAATGCTAGAATTATTCAACATGTCCTTAGAACCCTATAATGCCCAAAGCTGACAACTAGATCAACATGACCCCTGTTTTATCTGTTGCTACCTATCTCATCATGCCAACACCAAATTTGACGAGGTCGATTTAATTGTTGACTACATTCATCATATGACCTTCGTTCGTCTCCCTACTACTCGATGGAAATAAAATCTAGCTCTTGGTCACTTTATAGGATATATCCTCCACCATAAATATCAATTGACCTATCCTGGTGAGCCCAACAATCTTCCTTTTTTTATACGGATGCCTCTTTCGTATTCTTTTCCATCGGGGACACGAGCCAGAAGACCCTGTTTTTAACGAAGAAGAAGGAGAAGATGCCCCAACCGCATCTCAAGCATGTCCACGACGACATGCACCACCCCGAGCACCTACACCAGCACAAGATTATTTGGTCGAACGCTTCGACCAACTTCAGACTCGTCTCGATACTCACATTCAAGAACAACATCAACAACACGAGATAGATATGCAATGGTTTGAAGAACGCTTTACTGCTATTGATCACCGCTTTGACACTCTCTTTCAGTACTTCCAACCAAACCCACCTCCACCACCTACTGACCAGGATCCTCCACTATAAATTATCTTTGTATTGTAGTTTTTTTTCTTGTCTTAGTGTTTGCTCCTATTTTTGGTGCTGTCAAAAGGGAGAGAAGGTTATTATATTTTTTTTCTATGGTTAAATGCATGTTTTTTTCTTTCGTACTGCATCTTCTTTTATTTCTTTTCTTCTTATTCTTATGTTTAAATTAAATTTAAAAAAAATGCCTCTAACACTTGCTTATAACAAATATTATTTGACATCATAAAAAAGTGGGAGATTGTTGCAACCCA
Source organism: Dendrobium huoshanense (assembly GCA_016618105.1). NCBI lineage: Eukaryota > Viridiplantae > Streptophyta > Magnoliopsida > Asparagales > Orchidaceae > Dendrobium > Dendrobium huoshanense. The sequence continues at coordinate 6,527,582 of CM028346.1, forward strand.
TGACCCCGAGTTTGAGATTTTGATGATGACAAATAATGTCGTTTGAATTATCTTAAGATTCATTGAATATTATTTGCTATTGTCCGTGAGTACTAACATTTCAGGAAAGATCAAAAGTACTCAGGACGACAGGAAGACTCAAGAATGGGTAGATTAGGAGTATGAGTCTAACAATGTATTTTGCTGTTTATTTTATTTTTATTTTCTTGAGTCTGACCACAAAATGCATAAAAGTCTGAGCAACCATGCACACACACAGGAGGAGAGTGTTTTTAAATGAAAAATTTAGAGTTTTTCTTTCTCTGTAGATCGTACTGTACGATGTTAATTAATACCGTACGATCAAAGATTTGTAGGATGATTATGTGAATAGATCGTACCATACGAATGTAATCGTACTGTATGATATGTTCAAATCCAAAACCCTAGTTGTCGTTTTAACTTAAGTAAGTTATTTTGCGTCGTTCGTATTGTACGAACATGTTCGTACTGTACGATTTATTTTAAATACTTACTTAATTTAACCCGTGATTAGAGCAAGAAATTCGGGCTTAATTATAATTTGAACATCGTACTGTATGAACCCATTCGTACAATACGATGAACAAAGACGAATTATACTCGTCCCGAAGATCATCATGGACGATCTCTTGGGTTTTGTCTCATCGTACTGTACGATGACTATCGTACCATACGATGAACAGAGATGATGTTTGATCGTCCCGACTATCGTCCCGTATGAAAAGAATTGTTGTGGATCATACCGTACGATTTAATATCGTACTGTACGAATGTTTTTGAACTGTTCGTACCAATTCGTACCAGAATGAAGTCTGTTTATACATATCATACTGTACAATTAGAAACCGTACTGTACGATAGTAACGGCTACTTTTGAAATCTCAGGGTTTTTGGAGCTCGTTTTTAGGTGTAAAACTTGTCATATTTTGAGGGTGTGAATCAGATAGAGGAGAACGTGGTTAGAGAGGGATTCCAAGGGAGAGAGCTCTTGAAAAAGTTCTTTAGGGTTTTGAGAGAGGAGGAGAAGGTGAGCGTTGTGTGGGAGAAGAAGGTGTGAGGGAGATCACATGGTTGCTCCAAACTAGCTGCATCTTGTTCCTCCTGTGGTCCTAGAAGAATTTGTGGGAGGATCTCCAAGGGGAAAGGCTCTTCTACTTCTGTGACCTTGAGGTATGCTTCCTTCTCCAGGAGGGAGAAAAACGAGAAGGTTCTCTGTCATCGCCAAGAGGGTGAAAACAGAGTTTGGCACTCCGCCACGCCGGGTTGGTGAAAGGGAGTATTGTAAGGGCTTCTCCGCCTTGCCAAGGGAGAAAAAGGAGAGCTATTGCTTGTAGTGAAATACCCGGAGCGGAGGACTCCGGGGAGTGGACGTAGGTCATGGTTTGACCGAACCACTATAAAAATCTCGGTTTGCTTTTTCCTTATTGTCTTTTATTACTGCGTGCATTTTATTTTGCAATATTTGCTTGGGAAAATTTGTGAAAGAAAAGTTGTTTAAATTTCATGTTAAATTTTTAAAATATAAAAAAATATTAGAACTCCTGCTTAGGTTTTAACTATTGTCAAAAAGTTTTCACAATTCACCCCCCCTTTTGTCCATCTAGTAATTTCAAACTTCCATCAACATTTGTTGAGTTGATCAGGAAGGACTTTGATTGGTTTCTCTTTTCTTTTTAGCCTGAATCTTTTCTTTCTTGTTTAATGCATATTTGCAATCCTTCAAAAAAAGAGTATTGTATGAAATTCATCATATCCATCATTACAAAACATCCTTTGTACCACATAAATTTAGAACTACCCATGCGCTATAATTATTCAACTGTGTATCACTTGTTTATACAATGAATATGTATAAGAAAGCATGGAATCAAATACAATACTTTGCTTTCCTATATGTTTTCATTCTTCTATGTATTTGATTCTTGAATGTTTTTGTAAGATCTCGCATCTTCATTTTTTTATGAATATGAAATTTTGGGCATTTCTGATTAGGTGTCATCTCGAGAATAATGAGCACTAGGTTGGGCCTATGCACTATGCCAAAGATGGCAACAAACATTTCATTAATACGACACAAAGACAATATTAGATAGCACATGATAGATCAAAATGAGTGGGACTGATTTTTTTTTTTAATATTGGGTGAATTCAATCACATTTGTTAGAAATTACTAGTTAGTACGCATGATTTCTTGTTTTCTTGTTGGAGCCAAGATCCCCAACCAAGGGGCCACAAAATCTTGTGTGAGTGTCTAAATTTGCAACCTGTAGCCCTCAAGTTAAGTCTTTAGCTAAATTATCACATTGTATCCCTAAGAGGTGCCTTTCCCCTTGTAGTTACACTCCAAATTTATTAGAGCCATCCCATCTTGATCAAATTATAAGATAATAGTTTTGGCTTAGATTGAGCTTAGTTCATCATATAATGTGATTGTAGGGTGAAAGAGTACTCCCTAAACCAAAAACTTAAGTCAACATATGAAATAGAACTTCTAGGCCTTCAGCCATTTTGAGAGCATGAACCATTGCATTAGTGTCTTATTGGCTTGGGAGGGGGAAAATACATTTTTGCTTAGGAGAAGAGTAATGACTTAAAGTAACTGGAAAGGGAAGCACTCCACTACAACAATTAAGACCAACAATCTTCATGTCACCAGGGCTACTTCCATGACTATTCTTTTCCAAAGCAGTGATTTGTGCTTTCAAGAACTTTAGATAACTGGCAGCCTCATCAAGCATGGAGGCAGTGTCCATTTTCCTGCCACCAGGAACGAGCCTCTGCAACACTCTTAGCCTCTCACTGATCCTCTCCCTACGGTGCCTCGCTGCCGTGGTCTGTGGGTCACTCGATATCTTCAAGTTCTTTCTTCTTGGCTTCTCCACAATCTCCTCCACCTCTAAGCTTACAGGCCTCAATGCTGCAGCTCTGTATATCATTTCCTTCACCTGAGCAATTGCCTCGCCATCAATCTCCTCTCTACCTTCTCTTTGGAAATCAATACTCTCAAGCTTAGGGCAGTCAAGTTTAGCCTTCTTGGACTTCAATGGATTACAAGAATCTTCACACCTTCTCGTGACAGGCTTTATATTTGAATCTATTCTCTGATCACTGAAGGAATAAGGATGTTTGTCAGACTCGACAGAAGAAACATTGCTACAGCTTGAACTAAAGGTTAGAATATTTCTGAGGAGTTGCAGGTCTTCAGAACGGCTAGTGATCAGAGGAAGAGGAAGCAACTGATCAGAAGCAAAAATTTCTTCTTGCTGCTGAAAAAAATCTTGATCCGTTTCTTTGTAGCTTGCATTCATCTCATGAGGCCAGATGAGTTCTTGAAGATCTAATGAGCTGGGTAGAACTTCATTCATGATCTCAGCTTTGTGGCTTACTTCCCTGTGCGTTCTCTCTGGTTCATGTAAATTATCATAAAAATTATTACAATTTAAACTATCCATCAAGAGTAGGCCGTGAAATGAGAGTTATGAAGCTTAGTAATGACATGGAGGAGATAAGCCTACATAGAAGATTAATCAAATATCAGATGAACATAAATTCTTCAAAGCCACAAACCAAGAAATGAAACTTACTCGTAACTTTATATGACTAAATATACTCAGGACTTCGCCAAATGAAGTTGTGATCTCAAGCACTTATCTTAGTCATTAACTGAAGTGAAAAGAGAAAAAAATTCTTAGGACTCACACTCCTGGCAGAGATGGAATTTGCAAAGCAAATAGTAATTAAAAAAAAAAAAAATTCTGGAAATCACAATAGCCACTTAACATGCATTTATTCTACCTGTTTGCTATGAAAAAGGAGGGGCCTATTGGCAACCAAGAACAGAAGTATATATAGGCATATAAAGAGGTAGAAATTATAAAAGTTTTTTAATTTCCTTAGGTAAAAGAAAGAGCTGAGCTTGATTTTGATAAGGATTTTTTTTATTTTTTAATAGAACATTCTGGGTGGGGGGCAGCACATGAGCTAGAAGCCAGAGAGATCTTTGTTTCTTCTATAAAATATTATAATCTTAATAAATTGTTTGTTTTTTTTTTTCTATTTTATTTCTACATGCCCAGACAGCTCAGTTGGTTTTAAGATGATTTTTATGACAAGTCTCTTTTCTTTCAAAGTTTAACTGTATAATAATCTTAATGACAACAAGCATTTCTGCTTAAGAACTTTATTAGAAATCCTGAGCTTTCACAGTTTTTTTTTTTGGAGCGTTCACACTCATCTTCTGTTCTCATAAATTGCAACGCTCCATTAATCACATTCTCGATCCGTTTTTATTAGAGCTATGTGCCTACCATTGTCCATTGCTCTAAAGCTGTCTAATCTTTATGAATTCTGTTTAGGAAAAGTGAGAACTTGATTAGAAATCCTGAGCTTTCACTGTTTCTTTTGGAGCTTTCACAGTCATCAAAAGTTCCCAGAACTTGCGAATGCTCCATAAATCACAACTCAGTCTTTATTAGAGTTATGTGCCAACTATTACTCTAAAGCTGTCTAATATTTATGCTTATTTTGATACATGACAGCTTCTAAATCAATTTGCTCCATGATTTTATAGGAAGATTTCCTATATTAGAGAGAGAGAGAGAGAGAGAGAGAGAGAGAGAGAGAGAGAGAATGTGAAGGGTCTGTAGATAAAAATGACATAAAGTTAGCCTAATATAGGCCTAGAGGTCTAGTCAAACTATGATAGTTACTGATTAGCATTTTTTTTTACTAATATTTTTTTCTTACTATTGATCCCAAGACTAAACCAATACTTTCATGTGCTTTGTCAAATATTCCCCTGCATGAGAGCTCGTCATATTAGCCTTATAAAAAGGGGAAATTAATAGGTGCAGATGGCAGATAAAGACATCCAATAAAAAAAGGGTGGGTGTAAGAGTGTAATTTTTCTTTTATAACTCTATATTACCATGCTTTTTTTTTTTATTGGGCCATAGATTTTTATCCTCCGCATCTAATATTTTTTTCCTAATAAATCTTTTATTTCATCAAATGTAATTTACTACTTTGTATTATAAAATAGTGTTTCAATATAATAATTTTTAATTTAACAAATTTTTTACTAAAAACTGTTTTAGAAAGTAATTAAAAAACTGTTCGAAATTAAGCCTAAAAATCTGCTAAATCATGTGGAGCTAACAAGGGTCATTCACTCATGTCTTGCTCTAACACAATTAAAATTATCAAGCCTTACAAGAGCTACAAAACACCATATAAACTTTAATATGATAGCATTTTCGAAGATCATAGATCAAAAGGGAATTAATCCACATACCTTAGCGTTCAAATCTAATTTTGACTCATACGTTTAAGAGCTCATTTGAGATGACTTTCTTACTGCTACTTAAAACAGCTTTTTAATTTTTGTACTCGAAAGTTGTATTAAGAGGTAGTAAGAAAGTCGTCCCAAAGGAAGCCTAAGTCTATAAGTGAACAAAAAAACCTAATATTTACATCATTAATTTTCAATTATTTAATGTGACAATAAATTTAATGCTTTAAAAGGGGGTTGGTTTCCAAGAAATCATTTTGCACTGTATATTACATAAGCATTGTCATGTGGATTTCCTGTGTTATAAGATCCACCCACAAGAAAACAAAAGAATGTAATGAAAAGCTTGATTAGTAAAAGAGTCCACTTAATTGCAGCTTTGATCCAGTGAATCTAGGCCGTCTTGGAATGCTAACTATCACGCAGAAGACAATGACTAATTATTCATTATTTTTCTTGTTTATAAACATCCTGTATCTGAATGTGGGATGAATTTATTTTGGTTATCTTGATGTGTACAAAGGGCTATTGAAGATCTCCCCATCTTCTTAACATGAAGCATGCATGTGTACAAAGGGCCAAGGCTTATTTAGTTGGGGCTTAGGACAATATAACATAAATTGGGTTTGGTTGGCTTAGGCTTCGTTTGGGACACTTTTGTTATTATCTTCTACAACAGCTTTCAAGCACAAAGATCTCTTGAAAACAACAAAAAATCTTCAATGAAGCTTAAATCTAAAGGAGAATTAAGCTATTTTGTTAATGAAAAAGATAAGATGATATAAGCTAAGAAAATTATTTATTTGTGTGCTCTAAACAAGATGCTCTTATGCTCATGGCTTTTAATTGAGGCGATTTCCGGCATATCACACAAGTCTTTTCTATTAACAAAGCGAGCCTCATCCAACAACTAATTATTCAATGACATTAGCTTGCCTATAATTAAATGAACTTACTAGAAATTAGATGCATAAAAAATATGAAAAATGAGAATAGAATTTTGATGATGAAAAAAAAAAAAAAACCTTTAATATTGATATCTTATTTCTTGTTATATTTTCTTTAAGTTGGGAAAAAACTCTCTTACCTTAAAGGGTCAAATCTAGCTCTTCTCTCTCCCCATGCAAAGTTGAGAGATTATAGAAATAACAATGTTAAAGGAACTTAAAAAATCATTGAATTGTTGTGGGCTTTGAAAGGGTCTTACATGTTAACCCCATTGAGTCCCATGGCTCATCACTTTAAATTTTGATGATAAAAAAATATATGATTGAAAGCTATTGATAATTAATTCTAAGTATTTCAGGTGAGATAACAAACCTTGTTTGATCAGCCAGCTCAGAAAGACCAAAATTAGCGTGGGTTGGGCTTGATTGGGTAATTGTATTATTTTACATAAAATTACAAATAATATTCACAAAATTAATTAATTATTGCATGGACTTGCCACACCATAAATTAATTTCATGATATTCTATATTTTATTCAATTAACCATATTTTATAGAATTCATTTTAAATAAAAAAAACTAATTTCTTATGTTTGAAAATTTCAATTAATCTAAATGATATGATTTAATTCAAATTAATACTATTTATTTATTATTTCATTATGATTGACTCTATCATTAATTGTATTAAGAAAATTTTCCCAAGTCATGCTTGGAAAAAATAGATGTACGAAAATATTTATGCTTTCCAAATTTCAAAATAATCAATTCTAATTTCCATCAAAGGCTTTCTTTGGCCAAATTTTCAATTTGTCTTCTCTCTTTTGCCTAATTGATTTTCTCTCTTGCAAAAACCCTAAGAAGAACTCTTTTGAATGCTCTTTGTTTCTTATCAAAAAAAATCTAAATCTTTTGAATCCTCTATTACAAAATCTCCTCTTTTTTGAAAAACTCTAAAAATATGCTCTTGGAAAAATTCTTTTTCGAGGGCAAATTACTTGAAAGATTAAGTAGATGATTTCTTTTATTCTCTTTATCTCTCCAAATGTTGGAGTTGATTCAAAGTTTTGTGCTCATGATCTTTTCACATTGAATAAGGAATTCTTGAATATAGTTTTCTCTTTCATATTTAGTTGAATGCAAAATTGATTTTACTGTCATTTACAATATCTTTTGAAATCAATCTTTGCATAATTATTAGTTGATTTGAAGAATATTTTTTTCCTATTTATTCATGATTGTAAAATTATTCTCATATTGAGAATTTCTTTGTTTAAACAAATTTGATACACCTAGTGATATTGATATTTTCATCATCATTAGATTACAAATATTTTAATTTTAAATGCAAACACATTTTCAAATATTTATAAAGAAATAATCATGAACAAATCTAAATTTTGAAAGTTCAATTTGGGTCGTTAGACCTATTTGAACTGCCCAAGGCACATCCAAAGAGAGGTGAATTGGTGTTTTAAAAATTTCTTTAAAAAAATATCTTGTTCAAAATTTTAACCAAATTCACAACTTAAGTTAAAAATAAGACCTTGTAATGCAGAATCTAATGATATAATAAAAATAAAATGCTATTATTGTTTTGATTTTATAGAAAAATAAATATAGAAATTATTTATCTTTTCTAACACAAGTTAAAATAAAACAACAAACTCAATATTTCTCTACTCAGATATGCATGAAAGTAAATGTGCGAAAAATTAAAATGAAGAAAATAAAGTGCTAAAAAAAGATAAGAATGAGCACACTAGAAATTTATAGTGGTTCAGTCAACCTTGACCTACATCCACTTCTTGTAGTCCTCTTATCCGAGTAATGTACTAAACATTTAGCGACTTTTCCTTAACTCCCATAGCAAGACACAAAAGTCTTTACAAAATCACTTCCACTCTTCCATTGTACGGTTGTGTGTCATTCTTCAAGTGACTCTTTTTTTTTTTTTCCACAGTTTCAACACAATACATGAAGTAGATTTTCCTATCTTGGATTTAGATCTTTTTCTACTTTGATTTCTATCTAAACCCCTTTCTTTTAGAGAACAATTTAAAAATTAAATATTTTCCTTTTTGCAAACCTCTTCATTTAGCACTCCCTATGATGCCTCAAAGTTTAACTTTAAACTTACCGAAGAATTACTCACAGTAGTAACATGTCCATCCCAACTATATGGCAATGAATATAATAGTAGCAATGCTCTCACATTGTCATCCATCAAACTTGAAGCCAATTCAATATAAGCAGACGAACCCAAGCAAGCCCCCCCCCCCCCCCCCCCCCACCACACACACACACACACAAACTAACATCAAATGAGTCAAACCAATTTTATATCTGTGTTTATTATATATCAACTCAATTTCATGTTTAACTAAACTTATTTTGGATCAACCATTTTTGAATTTTATTTCAATATTAAGAAATTTAAAATTCAAGCAAATTTCAAATTTGGAATATAATTTTTTTCTAATGGAAGAAGAAACTTGTAATCTTTTTTTTTTTTTTTTTTTTTTAACATTTAGGTTATTTAAGGCAAACTCACACACCAACGCATACACAAAGACCCTAACCCAAGCCCTCTTAAGTGGAAACCTAAGCTCTCAATCAACAAACCAATGTGAGCTGTGTAGAAACTTGTAATCTCATGATGTGCGTACATAATCTTTGGGTACATAATTAGGTGTGACTGATTCCATCTTATTTTGAATTAAATAATTCTCCATAAAGGCTATGAATTAAATAATTTCCCTAAAACGTTATGAATTAAATAAGCTCCACCCTAACCCTCATACAAATTATCACATGTTAGAGGCAAAATATTTGCCCGTAAGATTTTGGGCCGGGCCCGCAAAATGGTGCCGAATGCCAATCTGGAGATTCGGGACCACCCTACCCATTCGACCCGACGGCCCACCACGGGCCACAATCAGCTGATATCTCTGGCACGCCCAGGCTAAGTCCACTCGCCAGCCGCACATACACCGCAAACGCACCCACCTCACACCCAACTTCGCCTTATGGTTTCGCCTACCATTTTTCATTTCGGCCCTCGTGGTCTTGACCGGAAAAATGGGTAGCCGTGGGCCCGTATCAGCATGAGAAGACTCGTGGGCTGGACAAGGAGAAGATGACGTGGCAGAACGGTATTAGTTGCTTGTGAAGCCCTTAGCCACCAAGCACGTGGGGTGAGTTCAATATATATATATATATATATATATATATATATATATATATATATATATATATATATATATATATATATATATATATATATATATATATATATATATATATATATATATATATATCAATTTTGAATTTAATTTATCTCAATCAACTCTTTTGGTGGTCCAAAGGGTCGCTACCTATACTGTTAATTATTGATCAGAAATATCCTATGAATTTGTTGATCTTTTACACTACATGATTTTCATGACAATTATCTCATTTTACTCTTACGATTTTTTTTTCATATTTGAAATTATTATATCATAAGCTTAACTTTTGGGTAATGAATGTATTTGAAGACAATATAAGGGATTGAGCTAATTAATAACTTTACTTTAAAACTTAATTCATGAGTCAAAATTACAAAAGATAATGACAAAACGAATTGCAAAGTTGTAATAATTCTAATGATCGAAAAAATACCTAAATTTAATTGCAAGAAGGCTTGATCTAGTGAATCGGTTCAGCACCCTCCTTTAGATGACCAAGGCGATTGCTAAATAGATATCCAAGCATTTATTTATTGCAAACCATGACATGGAGGGCTTCAATTGTGTTTAGGTATTTCCATTTTTACATAGTCTGTGAAATAAATTTTTTGCTTCGCAAAGTTTATGTGATTTTACATGTCTCCAATTCGAGAGGCATTTATAATTAATTAAAAACTTTCGAGGAGTCAAATATTTTAATACAAAAATGATAATCTATCATCTAAATATTGATTTATCACATATGTTGGACTGGTGAGTTAAGATACAAGATGACATTTGATTCATTTTTAGTAAGCATTACTAACAACAAGCATTATCATACCACTGTTATTAGCCGATCATAGGGTTTTCTTAACCTGTTCAACTATCAAGTATTCCTGAATGAAATATCATCCAACCATTTTCGATCATAGAAGAGTGTGATATGAATCATTCATTTTAATATAAATGAGGAGTAATATAATATATACATATTTCATTCACTCAAAATTAATAATTAATTATTGCTCATTTACGATTAATATGAGCTCCTCTATTATATGATAATTCTACATCCCAAACTATCCTTTAATGCTCCTTTATTCCTAATTCCAAACCTCCCCTGCTTCCAAAAGATGGCTCCTAATTGCTTCAATGGCATCTTGCACTATCTCATATATGACCTTCAACTCCTATAGAAGATAATCTTTTTCATCATTATCAGCATCACTAATCATTGTGTCTTAATCACAAAGGATACATAATAAGTTTGACTTATCATCTACCTTGTATCGCTGCCTTCTCCAAATTTGATAAAGGGTAGCCCTAAGTAATTTAAAACTGGTAAAAATTAGATGAGGGGTAGCTCTTATACCTCTTATTCATTTTAATTTGGTTCTCTCATTGTGTTTGAGATATCACTCATAACTAAGGCAATTAAGTATTATGTATATCAACATGACTAGTAGTACATAATAATAATGCAATTTGAGGGAAACATTCTACCTTCATTGACTAACTTAACATTAACAATCACTTGAGGATAAGAACAATTATATTTTGTCATAAAAATAAATGAGTGTAATAGACATGAAACAAGCATGTTCTCTCCAAATGATATAAACTAATCCATAAATTAGGGACATTATAGATATGCTTCTGCTCCCTGCCCCCCACTAACTAATAGGTGAAATGATGTTAGTTAAGATACTTATGATCCATCCCTTAAGGCCACATCTTATAAATAGACTATCCTATAAGAAAATCTTTCATCTTTTACATGAATCTAGCTAGCTAGGATCATCATGAAAAATTTTGATTAAGTCTCATATTCTTCAAAACCTGTAATATATTATGGAATGTCAGCTTAATAACCTTCATCGAGTGGTCTCAGGGCGGAAGCCAGAAATTTTTATTAGTGGGAGCAAAAATTATAATTTTTAATACATCCCTACTTTTTTTAGGTGTTTTTTTCACTTTTTATATAATAATGAATAATCAAATAATATTTAAACTTTCAAGAATGTAAGTTATTGCTTGAAAATTTATGACATATACAAAAAAATTATGCTAAAGTTTCTTATATACTTTTTGTCAGATTTAATAATAAATTAACTAAAAAATAGTGGGCACCAAAATTTTGAATGACTTGCGAGTCTAAAAAGTAGTCCACAAATATTAAAGGTTATTCTTATTAGAGATAATTATATCCAAAAAGAACTTTTAGGTATATTTCTCCTTAAAAATATGCAATAAAAATATTTGCTCAATTATATATATTATAAGACATGGACGGTCAAATTTAATATCATAAAATTGTTTCAACTTCGCCATGGGTGAGTTCGAGTTAGATAATTTGTTGTTAGAAAATATAATTAGATATTGGTTTTATAATAAATTGAATGATCAAATTGATTTGGTGAAAATTTGTTCAAAAATGTAATTTGAAAATTTTCAAAATCACAATAATTAATTTGATTCCTAAAAATTTTAATTCTTTTTCTGAATTAATTTATATTTTATCAACTAATTATCATAATATATAAGGCCAGTGGGGACACGTGCCCCCTTGCTAGCTCCGCCATTTAGTGGCCTATGGCACCTACTTTTATGCTTAATAATGGCCACCTTAATATTCCTAGCTTAATGAATAAAATCATGCATCCCATCCTATACTTATAATCTTCAAGGAATATAAAGATATATTTTCTTTATCTCACATTTACATTTTATCACATAATGCCCTTCATTATGAGCTTTGATGCCTTTTGTAAGATAAATTCCTCTTATGTGTAGGATTCAACTTCCTTTTTTATCATTACCTCTAGTATTTCCATAATTTTTCTTTGTAATTCCCACAAATTCCATACAAGTTGGATTTAAGTTATTATCCAATGATTCATATCATACACTATAGTAAAATCGTCCATTACAGACGGCTTTTTAACGAACTATTTTCTGGTGGCTTAATTTTTCACAAGAATTTCCGACCGATTTTTGTCAGTTTTGTTTCTAGCGATCTTTCTGACGATTTTTTTGATGGTTTGTAATAATTTTTGAAAAATCATATATTCGTAATTTAATAAATTAATAATTTATAGTTTATTTTAATTATAATATTAATTTAATAACTTAGTCTAATTAACTATTAATTTACTAACTTATTTAATTAATTATTAACTTTAATATTTTATTTTAATTAATTTTTATTATAATTAATTATTAAATTATATTTTATTTTAATAATTATTAACTTTAACATTTTATTTAAATTTATTTTTAATAAAATGTTTTTAAATTTAAAATTAATTAATTTTTAATTTAATAACTTTTTAATTAAATATTAATTTAATAGTTTATTTAATTATTTATTCATTTTAGTATTTTATTTTATTTTATATTATATTATATTTTAATTCTTGAATTTGCATAATTTAAATATAAAAGAGTATGTTTCATAACACATTTTATTCCAAAGCAAAGTGCTTAAGTATTTGAACTCCCACACACACGCAAGTACTATGTTCGAATCCCAGGCATTGCATAGTCAGGTCGGCAGGTACAGGGCAGCGCACGGTTAGTGAGCAGGTGTGAGGGCAGTGAAAAGCACACGGACGGGCTGATAGGTGTAGCTAGGCAGCGAGCTGGGCAGGCATGCAGTTTCATTTTTAATTTTACAATGGCCTTATTTTTCCTACATGAGTTTTACCGCCGAAAAAGTCCGTCAGAAATATTTTTCCTACATGAGTTTCACTGGCAAAAATTTTGCAGCCGAAAAGCTACCGATAAATTCCAAATCTGCTGGAAAATGATCAATTTGTGTCAGAAAATGTCATCGGTAATAAGTGATTTTTCTATATTGATAGATCCACCAACCCCCTATGAACTTATTGATCAACACATGAATATCATAGGCATTTACCATTCCTTTGATGCCTTAGTGCCTTCTTTCTAGTTACAACTAAGGGTCAATCAAGAATGCGATTTTATTCCTTCCGTGATATAAAATTAACTTCCATAAAATAGTCATGCTTTCTATTAGAAAATTCATTATAAATCAAAGAATCATCAAGGATACTTATTATCTTTTTGGAATTTGCCAACATGATTGAGAGTAATTTAAAAATATTTCTAAATGCCTTTTAACGAAGTTTACTATGGTTTCATCCAAAATTATTAAAGGAAGTATTACTAAATGAAATTTAGCATATGACATTTTACTCTATATTAATATGAGAAATATCTGATTTATTGTTAATTCCAGCCATCATATTGAAGATTAAAATACAATCTATAAGGTCATAAATGTTCACTAGTAAAAAAATTTCCTATCCTTCAAATAAGGAAAATTATTTTAAAGAGACAAAAATCTAGCACGCTTGGTAAATAAGTAGTGGAAGACAAATAGCTAGTGTTTTACTCATTGTTTTGAAAACCGGACCGGACCGGCCGGTTCGACCGGTTCAACCATGACCCGGTCTTACAGCCGGTTCGATCCTATCTAAGAACAGGGCTAACAACGAACCGGCCAAAACCGGCCGACCGTTGAACCGATCCGTTTTTTAAGAACCGGCCGGTTCAACTAATAATATATTTAAATATTTTATTTTTATATAAAATGTTTAATTAATATTAAATTAATTTAAATATCATATATCTTATATAATAATATGATTAAAAATTTTTATTATATTATATAGTAAATTAACTATAAATAACCAAGCTCACATGATGAGCTCTTAAAGCACAAGTACAAGGAAAAGTATATAAACAACACAACTTAGAATTCCTAAGTGATGTGGGACTAAAAAACTAGTTGTTTTTTGTTTCAACATTCAACAATGTGCATTAGATTTGTTTGAATGAGAACTTGTTGCAATTTTTTTTTGTAGAATATTCAAATAAAAAATAATCATAATAATTTTTAAACTTCTTAAATTTATTATTAATTTTTTTTTTATAATTATTTAAATAAAAATAATTATTTATCATTTTTCTAAAACATTTTCTAAATGCTAAATTAAATGATAGAAAAATAAAAATCTTAAAAAATAATATTGTATGACTTTATAAATATAGTTTTATAATGTAAAATTTATATATAATTTATATATGTAAATTATGCATAAATATATAACATAAAACAATCGTTTATATCAAATAAATATATTTATATATAAACTAAATTTTTATTAAATATAAATTAAAATAAAAATTTGAATATATTTATATTTAAATTTAAAATTAGTAATTATTTACGTTTAAATATATAGCATACATATAATAATTATTTATATTTAATTTTAAAATTATGTAATATATTATATATGTATGAATTTTATTTATTTTTTAGTCTAAAAATTCTTAGAATTATAAAATTTTTATGAATAAATTGTCATTATTATTATGTTAATTTTATTACTTTTAATTATATTATTATTTATTACGTCATCCGGTTCGACCTCGGTTCGACCGGTCGAACCGGTCGAACCATGAACCTCTCGTTCTTCCGGTTCGTTGTCCGGTCCGGTTTTCACAACCTTGGTTTTACTCCTCGACCTCATCATATGTCTCAAAATCAATAATATTAGCATAATAAGCCATGTTAAGGTTGAGAGGACACTCCATATAATATTTCTCATGTTAACACCCTAATTGAAATTTATAATAATGAAAGTGTTTAATGGCACTATGAATTCAAGCCAAACTCTAAAAATAAGAGCTAAAATTAAGTTTTTCAATAGGGTCATGAGTACACCAGTGAAGTATGTACACATGTTATAGAAGATACCAAGTGGACGAGTCTTTTAGGATATCTCAAATAAATTCCTCAAGATTAATATACATGTATGGAAGCTAACTAATATGGGAGGAACCTTAATAATAAAAGAAATATGATAATTACTTAGTGGTAACCAAAATTGAAAATATAATTGGAAGACCACTTCTTTAAATCAAGTGCTCCTTACTAGGGGTCTCAATTTCGGGTCACGAGTGGTTCGGATCGAACCCGAACTGACCCGGGTGAAAAACGGATCGACCCTAACCCGACCCGGGTGTAAGGCGGGTTGCCGGGTTGACCCGACCCGACAGGAAACCCAGGGGCGAAGCCGGCAAAGCGGGTGAGCGCGCGGGCGAAGCAGGTGCGCCGGTGGGTGAGCGCGCGGGTGCGCTGGCGGGCGAGCGCGGGCAGGCGAGCGCACGCAGGTACGCTGGCGGGCGAACGAGGGTGCGCGCTGGTGCGTGCGCGGGCGAGCGCGCACATTGTGCCGGCGCTGGCAGGCGCGGGCAGCGGGGTCAGCTTCACGGGCAGGTCTGTGGCAGTGGGGCAACTTCGCTGGCAGGTCCGGGGCAGCAGGACAGCGGGCAGGCGCGGGAAAATTCAAATATAAATGGGTTTTCAAGTTGACCCGAAAACCCGCCGGGTCAACCCGAACCCGACCCGCTTTTTCAAACGGGTCGAATCTGCGAACCCGAACCTGACCCACTTTTTCAAACGGGTCGGGTCCAACTCGGATTTTCCGGGTTGGGTCCGGGTCGAGTTTCCGTGTCGTGTCAAATATGGACACCCCTACTCCTTACTACTCTTGAAGAATTAACACTAAATTAGTTACGTGTGAACAAACTAGACTTCTTGATCTAGTTCTTTCAGCCAAGAAGCAGAAATGGAAAATCGAGACAGAGAAGAATTATTCATTTCATATCAGGAAAATCAGACCTCTCCTGTGAGGTAAGAATATAGGATATATATATATATATATATATATATATATATATATATATATATATATATATATGCTATCTGTTGGTAAGATACGCCTGAGAATAACATAGTGCTAAACACAGAAAGTAAATTTCGGCTAATACAAAAATTTAGATGGCTAATGACATATGCTAATTTGTATTACTTTCTAATACTTTCCAGAAAATTGATGAGTCAGAGACGACTGTCAGTTTCTCTCTAAGAAGATGAAACCGAGGTGTTGAAAGAGGTTTGGTGAGAATGTCACCTACTCGATCTATTGTACTAAGCGGAAGAAGCCAAATATTGATGTTTTAAATATGATCGTGAATGAAGTGTTGATCGATTTCTATGTGCTTTGTTCTAGCGTGAAAGACTGGATTTTTCGCTAATGCAATAACTGAGGTGTTTTCACAGTAGATATAAGTTGGAATATCCTATTTGACATAAAAATCATCCAGCACTCGTCTAAGACAGATTACATCCATTGTAAGAGATGCAAGAGCACGATATTCAGACTCCGTAGATGATCTTGCCACGGTGTTTTTCTTTTTAATTGTCCAAGAGATGATTGTATTGCCCAAAAATGAATAATAACTAGAGGTTGATTTTCTTGAAGTTGGATCTCTTGCCCAGTCGGCATCCGAGAAGGATTGTAATGTAAGGGTGGTTTTGGTTATGGGAATTTCGTAGAGAAGTGTGCCTTTGATATATCTTAGTAGCCTTTTAAGCATGTAGCCGTGTTGAGCTTGCGATTTATGCATATTTTTAGATAAAAAATTTACCGAATAGGCTATGTCTGATCTAGTTAGAGTAAGGTATTGTAAGGATCCTATTAATTTTCAGTAAAGTGCTGGATCAGAGAGAGCTTCGTTGGATGAAAATGTAGAGGGCAGCTTGGTGCATGCTGGGTTGGATAGCGGATTGTAAGTGGAGGGATTTGCTTGCCGTAAAATGGATAGAGCTTATGATTTTTGGGATAGGAAATACCCATGAGCATACTAAGTTATTTGTATTCCTAGATAGGTGTTAGCTTTTCCCAAGTGCTTCATAGAGCATCTGGCATTGAGTTGCTGTAATAGGTGTGATATGGTAGTGGAGTTATTGCCCGTTATGAGAATATCGTCCACGTACATAAGTAGAAATATTTTGTTGTTGGACTGATTTTTTATGAGCAACGAGGGATCGGATTTGCTATGTGAGAAACCAAGACAAACAAGAAAAGAAGTGAACATATTATACCATTGTCTTGACGCATGTTTGAGTCCATAGATTTCATTGTTGAGGAGGAAAACGTGATTAGGATTAGTTGAGTCTTCAAGTCCCTTTGGTTGTGTCATATAGAATGTTTCAGAGAGAGAACCATGAAGAAAAGCATTCGCCATGTCAAGTTGTTGAACCTGCCAACCATTGTAAAAGCAATTGTTAGTAATATGCATATAGTCGGAAGTTTAGCGACCGGACTAAATGTTTCGGTATAGTCAATTGCGTTTTCTTGATGATTTCCTAAGGCCACTAATCTAGCTTTGTGTGTGGCCATAGAACCATCAACATGATACTTTGTCCGGTAGGTCCACTTGTAGCTAAGAATCGAGGCTTTAGATGGTGGTGGAACCAGTTGCCACGTTCCTTGACGTTGAAGGGAAAAGAACTCAGTTAACATAGACTTTCTCCATTCAAAATGTTTTGATGCTTCCCCATATGAGGTAGGATTAAGATCCTGTTCTTGAATTGCTTGTTTGTGAAGTAGGTTAAGTCTTTGACGCAGCTTTAGAGAGCCTGTTCGAGACCTGGTAACCATCAGATGATGGGGATATTGAGGTGGATTTTGGGTTGAGGTGTTGATGTGCTCATTCGCTATTAGACTGGGTAGAGCGGTAGTAGATAAATGTTCTTGAGTGGGAGGATTGTGTGCAGTGGGATGTACAAACGAGGTAGGATTAATGATCTGAGAAGGATGGGAATGGGAAAAAGGTGTAGTAGAGGTAGGAGTAAGGAAGAATGGTAAGATGTTGTCAGAAGTGGAGTTGGAAGTAGTAGACGATTTTTCAAATGGAAAAGATTGCTCATCGAAGGTAACATGATGGGACAAATGTATTTTTTTTTTTTGAAAAGAGCAATAAATGCATTAATATAAAAAGAAGAAAGTAGAAACTACAATGTTGATTTCTCCTTCAATAATTTAATAAATGAAGGAGGAATCTTATTCAAACTCAAATCTTCCCATATGAAATTGCTAGCCATAGCATAATTATCACACATATCAGCTAATTTATTGCTACCTCTATCAACACAACTAAAGATGACATAGTTAAATTCTTTAAAAAAATCAAATTCTTCTACTCCCTTAAAGTCATCAATTCAAGCCTTATGAAGCCTCCTCATTACATTTGCATTGTCACCTTCAATGGTTGCTCCCTTGTATTTGAACATCCAATCTTTGACCACTTCTTTCAATGACTCGATAGCTGTTGACCTCATTTTTATATGAGGTCACTTTTAACTCATCCTTGAGCTCTAGATCCTAGGATCTTTCTAGTTCCTAGCCCTTAGGCCCAATCCAGATCTTAATTCAATTCAAACCCAGAACCCTTAGGCTAAAGAATTAGGTCCTAAAGACCTTTCCAGGTGATTTTTCCATCACCTTGAAACCTAGTTAATTGGCATCTGATTCAGGGTCTATCAATTTCATGTTGATGTGACATGTCTCTAGTTTCAACCCTCCAAATTTGAGCTCATTTGGAGGACTCTAACTCCATAAACTTAATCCAATTCCAAAGGCTGCAAAACCTTCAAATATTTACAATCCATGCCACTAGCCTTTCACCTAGTGGAATTTGACCTTGCAGTCCCCTCCAAACCTTTTGAACACTCCTAGCACCTTGATTTTGACTTATTGAACAATAGTCAACATCTTTCCAGATTCAATTTGATCCAGAATCGACTTAAACCCAAAATGAACAAAATGCCCTTAATGGGGATTTTTGGACTTTTGGCCTAAACTTAATTTGATTTGACTATCAATCCTTGTAGTCTTTCTCAAATGTTTTCAAATAATGTTTGAGACCTTTTGAATCCAATTCCAACCTTAGGTCAACTTGGTTGACCAACTCAACCCATTTTAACCTTAAGGCGCCTTCCTGACCTAAATGACCCTTCCACACTTTGATGCCTCATTCATTAGACTCATATGACCAAATTGATTTCAAGGGACCCAACTCCTAGCCCTAGGTCAACTTGTTTGACCAAGTCAACCAAGTTGACCAAATGACCCATATACCTCCTTCCACCTAAAATTTTTTGACCAAGATCATTTCAATCCTATTTAAACCCAAGCGGTGACTCCTTGGGTTCCCAATAGACCTCTCTTGGAGACCCAAGTCTTGGGCTCACTTGGGTTAGCATTTTGGCTTAACCCAAGTGCCCAAAGAGAGGTCCCCTTTGAACCATTTTTCAACCTTAATCAAATTGAATCCAAATCAAGGTGTCATTGCCCCCCCCACCCCGACCTAATACACCTCCCTTGATTAGCCCAGCCATTAAGCCCCCTTGGGTCAAGAGTTAGGCTAACCCAAAGTGGCCAAGATAACTTGGGATTGAGCCAATTCATATCCTAAGTCAAATTGAAATTGACTAACACCTCCATCAGGTGGTCCTAGGTTCCATACACTTCCTCTAACCAGCCCATGCCTTGGGTTGACTTGGGTCAAGTTTTAGGCTAGCTCAAAGTAGCCAAAACTATATGCACCCGAGCCATATTTGAAACTAGATTAAATTGAACCCAATTACCACTTTCATTGGGTGGACCAGACCCAGACCCATCCCCCACATTAAGCCCAGGGTCTGACCTAGTTTGGGTTGAGCCCAATTCGACCTGAACCGAGCAGATTTGGATCAACCCGAGCCATCTTTGAACCCAGATTAAATTGAACCCAATTGCCACTTGCATTGGGTGGAACAGACCCAGACCCATCTCCCACATCAAGCCCAGGGTCTGGCTTAACCTAGGTTGAGCCCAATTCGACCCAAACCGAGCAGGTTTGGGTCAAACCGAGCCACTTGATAAAATTGGACCTCCCTAGGTCCAATTGAGCTCACCCTTGACTCCAGCATGTCTCCATCCTCCTTTCCAGGTCAATCTGACCCAAACCTTAGCCGGCGACAGTCGGAACCAATGGAGAACAAGCTTTGGTGGTCCCCCTAGTCGATCGTGACCCAAAGCCTTCCAAAGGCTATGGCTCGCCGGCTGGAAGCTCACAAGCCCTCTAGGACGATGTCACCTTTCACCTGGCGCCCATCCGAGGTCCCTCCCATTCAAACCTGGCCGTCCAAGCTCACGGGAGGTGGCTGAATAGGGTAGCTCGTCCCAAAAGCCCCAATTCAGTTCTAAGTGTTTGAAACCACTCCCCATAGCTCCCTCCTCATTCCAGTGCCATTCCCCAGCTTCACAGGCCATCCCATCAATCCATTCGAGCGAGCTCCGGTGAAAGCTTTCAGCACCTCGCTCGAAGTCATACCTCCGGTCCCAACATCTGAAGGGGATCTGCTCGCCTTCACCCCCTGAAGCTTCCTAATAGAGAAGCTCATTTGTTGAGACCTTCTCTGTGATAGTTTCTTCATCCCGAGCTCCCTAGCTAGATAGTGTGGTCAAGTGTGAAGAAAACCTTCACCCCAATGGATCTCCACCATTGGATTTGAGGTTCCCTCTCCCTTGACCCTCTCTGTGAAATTTTGTTGAAGTTCGCCGACTGGATCTCTCGGATCATGCCGGAGAAGTCTCATAGTCTCGGGTTCACGCGAGAGGTTGAAGATGAAATCCTGACCATTAATTTCAATCAACGGCGCGGATTAGATCCCGTGGTCTCGGAGCCCATTTGATCGTAGCCGTTCGATCGTCCATCTGATGGCTATAGTTAATCCTACTGTTACCCAATCAGCCATCAATGATTGCCCCGCCAATCACGACGTGCTGTGTGTAAAGCGCGGACTGACTGGGTAATTAATGGATTTAATTTCACAAAAAAATAATGGATCTTCAAAAAATGATATCTCCCTATACACTTGACCAAATTAGATGTTCTTAGGCTCATTGGAAAGGTCTCAGAGAGACCTACAAAAGCTTTATGGTTCCAGGATCTGATTACATTTGCGTTAAATTTAATTTCTATTTTAGTCTTATCTCAATTATTGAATTTATTATTTAAATTTAATTCACTAAGGCCTGGAATTTTGGGAGAATGAATTTGGACATGTCCTTGACATGCCCAAATTTTATCTCCCCTGTTTGATATGTTTAAGTGCATTAGTTTTCAATTTTGGATTCAAGGGTCATGGGTTGACCCTTAAATTCAAATTGAAATTGTGACCTATCCAATGAGATTTAGGTTTTGATTTTGTGTGTACTGATGATGTGTAGCATAGGGAGTTTAGGGTCAGTAATTTTACCCCAATCCAAGCTTAGGATAGCTCCCTAGGATTTTCCTAAGGTGACTTAGAGATCACCTTAGGTGGCCTGGTTAGCCACCTTAGAGAATTCCAATTAGGCCCAAATTTGGTGTGCTTAAGACTTGGGATCAGGTGATCCCATGGTCCAAATCTCATCAGAGTTGGTGCTCATTTGGTCCACTAAATAGGAGCCATAATATTCCCTCCATAGAATTACCCTTTAGCTTTAAGAAAATTCTAATAAATCAAGATTAATCCTAAAAATTCCTTAAAATATTTCTAAGTAACCCTAATTGATCTATTAATTATTAGAAATTTGAGTCTCCTTAATTTGACATTAAAATCCACTTTAATTTAATTTTAATCAAAATCAATGCTTAATCAATTTTAATTATTTAAAAATTATTAAAAATCCCAAAAAAATATTTAAACACTTGATGATCTCTCCTTAGATCATTTCTGATCTTTGGGGTTGATTTCAATAAGTTTAGGATTCATTTGGGTTCAAACTATTAAAAAAGCTTCTTAATTAAGGTAATTCAAGAAATTCAATAAATACCCAAACTTCCAAAATTCATAACTAATTATAGAAAATTACAAATAAATAAAAATCAATGGCTAATGACTCTAATTTAAATATAGTATTTTCTAAAAATGTCAAACCCCCAAAATCTAGTCAAAGTCAAAAAGTTAACATTTTGGTCAACCTTAGGTTAAAATCGGTTCAAAACTTCTAAAAATTATAACTTTTGATAGAAAACTCCAAATTGAGCGTGCCACCTGTCTAACAACTCATAATTAGACCTAGTATTTATTAAAAATATGAGATCCCTTAAATTCCCTCAAATTTGAAAAACTAAATTTTGGCCCCTTAGTTAACACATCCGGATAATCTCTTAAAACCCATTAACCCTTTTGTTGCAAATCTATTTTCATGACTTATATTTTGATGATTGACAAACACAATTGATTCTTATGGACTGCCTGTTACTTCTAATTTTTTCAGGAATCGAAGATCGGACGAACAAACGAAGCCATTTCAAGGATGCGTAGGTTTAGGGTTGAGTTAGTCTGTATTTTATTTTTTCTCTTCTTGAGTTTATTTGTAATGTTCAAGAGACTGATTCTAAGTAACCCTGCACACACACACTTGAGAGATTTAGAATTTCAGTTTTTACTCATATTGGCCAGGACGATAATTACATCGTCCTGGACGATCAGTCTTAAAACAGAAAGTCTAAATAAGGATTCTTAATTAAGGCAGCCGTCATTAACAGATCGTCCTGGATGATACGTGTATCGACCAGGACGATACGCTCAAAACAAAAAAAAGTTGCCGCCATAGACAATTAAGGTATACTGTATTTTTTAATTTTTGGCCAGGACGATCATTGATCGGCCTAGACGATATTCACAAATTATGCCTTAATTGATCAGGAAATCAAGGGAGTAATTAAGGATGATTGATACGATCATATCGTCCTGTACGATCGCAGGATCGGCCAGGATGATCTATTCAAAAACCTTAGTTGCTTCAGGACGATAAATATCGGCCAGCTTGTATTCAGGACAATACTCTGGACGATTTTCCTCTGATTTGAACTGATCAGCCGGGACGACGTGAGATCGGCCTGGACGATCAAGAAAATTTTAAGTCATCCAGTTTTCATTCAAGGTGATGCTCTGGCAGATCTTCTGAGATTTGTACTGATCGGCCAGGCCGATGTCCATATCAGCCTGGACGATATAGTTGACAACTTGCAATTAATGAGCTCCTTTGAAGCTCTTCTATTTAAGAGCTCTTGTTAAACATTTTGAACAATCTTTTGTTGTTGTCTTGACCAGAGAAGGCCTTGAGGGGAGAAAGAGAGAGAGGATCTTGTGAGGGGGAGCTTGTGAGAGGATTCACAAGGGTGCTTCAAGGATCGCTCTGCTTCTTCTTCATCTAGAGTTTCTTGTCCGTGGATGGGTCGGTAGAGGTAAGGTTTTCAGCACTAAATTTTTTTTCTCTGCCAGCTTCAGGAGGAAGCAAAAGGAGATAGGTTCTCTGCCTTGCCGGGGTGGCAAAAAAGACTTCTTTGTGAGGGCTTCTTCGCCTAGCTGTGGGGGCTAAAGGAGAGACACGTTTTGTAGTGCAATACTTGGAGGGTGCCTCTAAGGAGTGGACGTAGGTCAAGTTGACCGAACCACTATAAATTTCTGTGTTATTATTTTCTTGCTTTCGCACTTTAACTTCCGCATTGTTTTTTTCTTGTGGTGTGATTTGGTTTTGGTTTGTGATCTTGTTGAAAAGAATTTTTAAAATACCAATTCACCCCCCCTCTTGGTTAGCTTGGGCCAATTCTATAGGGCTTAAAATCCATAACGAACTTTCAAGTGGTATCAGAGCGGGATTCAAAAATTTTAAGTTTGAAAACTTTTTGATTTTGATCATGGCTAACCTTGGAAATCGTAACACTACGGAAGGGTATTCTATTACTTGACCTCCCCTATTCGATAACCTACCTTTTGATTTCTGAAAAACCCGCATGTCAACGTTTTTACAATCTACTGATTATCGCATATGGATGCTTATCAAAGAAGGTTATTCTCCACCTTATCGTGAAATTAATGGTGTTAAAATTAAAGTTGCTTTTACTGAATGGATTTTTGATGAACGAGATTTAGCTCAATTGAATGCAAAATATTTGAACTATTTTTTCTGTGCTTTAAAATCTGAGGATTACATACCTGTCTCCACTTGCAAAACTGATAAAGAAATTTGAGACAAATTGTATATCACCTATGAAGGCACTAATGAAGTTAAACAATCCCGTTTGAATATTCTCTTACATAACTACAAACTTTTTTGTATGAAAGCTCATGAATCAATTTCTGACATATATACTAGGTTTACTCAGATAGTTACTTCACTACATGCATTAGGAAAAGAAATTTCAAACTATGAAAAAGTAAATAAGATTTTGAGATGCTTGCCTTCATCATATGACGCTAAAATCACTACAATCTCTGAATCTAAGGATTTGAACACTTATTCTATTGATAACTTTCTTGGCTCACTCATTGCTTATGAGCAAGGGGTGAATTAAAGAAATCTTGATGCAGGTGAGAAAAAGAAGGAGAAAACAGTTGCACTGAAGGCGCACAAATCAAATTCTGAATCTTTCGGGTCTGCAAGCGATGAAGTTGCCTTCATCACAAGGTAATTCAAAAGCTTTCTAAGGAAGAAGCAAAAACAACATTAGAGGAAAGGTAAGGATCATAAATATTCTAAAGGATCATCTGATGTCGTTTGTTATGAATGCAGGAAACCAGGACACTGAGAACTGATTGCCCTACACTTAAAGATCACTCAAGCAAAGGAAAGGGTGAGGATAAACCTAAGCTAAGGAAGGACAAGATGAGAGTACAAAAAGCATTTTGGGCGGATTCGACATCGGACTCATTGGAGACAGAACCAGAAGATGAGACATCAAAATTGTGCTTGATGGCAGACGACAATCCTGATCAAGAAGAGGTATGTGAACTTTCCTACGATCAACTTCTTGAAGTTTCATAAAAAATTCATGCATCATATAGGAAATTAAAGAAAACACATGCTAGCTTGAAATTATAATTTTTGAACCTACAAAAAGAGCATGAAATTTTGACTAAAGACCATCAAATGATTGATTCAAATCACATGACCTTACTTGATGAATTTGATGAGTTAAATAAAAATTATTGTGAATTAGTTAAAAAATATGATGCATTAAAAGTTTCATACACATCACTTGAATCTGTTTTTAAGAAGTCTAAAGAGATGGAGAAAAATTTGAGGATTGAAAATGAGGTCTTAAAAGGCACAAATTTGAAGATTCAAAATGAATTAGAAACATGTAAGAAAACTAGGATGACACCTACTTTTGATCAATTGCCAAAACCTAAGAAGAGGCATTATAACTCAAACCACTTAAGAAATTCTTTTTCTGGAGTTAGATGTTTTTCATGTGGCATGCTAGGACACATCTCACACACTTGCACAGTTCACCATAGTACACATTGGGTGTGGAGACCAAAGGTGCATGATCCACAGTATACCACACATGCATTGCATTCTACTCTTTATAAGAAGGAACCCAAACCTGCTTGGGTTCCTAAATTTAATATTTGATAATTTTGCAGGAGGGCTCTCACAAAAGGCCTCATGAGAGTATGTGGTTCCTGGACAGTAGATGCTCTCATCATATGACTGGTGATGCCAACCAGTTTGTTGTACTAGAGTCCAAGACTGGAGGCAAGGTTACTCTTGGAGACACCACCACCAAGAAGGTGGTAGGCGCAGATATAATTGGTAATTCCAAGAACCTTGATTGAAAATGTTTTGCTTGTAAATGGATTGAAGCACAACTTGCTCAGCATCAGTCAACTCTGTGACAAAGGCTTCATCATGCAATTTTTTGCAAATTCATGCATTGTAAGTTTAAGTAACAATACTATTTTGTAGGGAAAGATGATCAACAACGTCTACATGCTTGATTTAAATAACATTGAATGTGCTGCTTCATTTTTCTTAAAAAATAGTGATTGATGATTCATGGTTGTGGCACCGAAGACTTTTTCATGCAAGTATGAAAACCCTTAGAAAAGTGACCCAAAAAGACCTAGTTAGAGGTGTCCCCAAACTCAAGTTTTTAAAAGACCACCTTTGTGATGCCTGCCAACTAGGAAAGCAAGTCCACTCCACCTTTCACCCCATTAAGGACATTAGCACCTCTAGATCTTTAGAAGTCCTTCACATGGATTTATTTGGACCCATTAGCACTGCCAGCTTGGGAGGGAAAGTCTATGGATTTGTGATTGTTGATGACTACTCGAGGTTCACTTGTACTAGATTTCTTTCTCATAAAAATGAGCCTTTTGAGGAGTTTAAAACATTTTCTACTTGGATTCAGAAAAAGCTAGGTTGTGAGATTTTGATAATCCATAGTGATCATGGGGGAGAGTTTGAGAATGAAATATTTGGAGATTTTTTGTGAGGACATGGGGATTAGCTATAATTTTTCAGCTCCTAGGACCCCTCAGCAGAATAGGGTAGCTTAAAGGAAGAACCGGACCTTGGTGGAAGCCGCTAGAGCCATGCTTACTGAGTATTCACTTCCAAAATACTTTTGGGTTGAAGAAGTTAACACAGCTTGTTATGTATTGAATAGGGTGAATGTTAGAGCCAAATTAGAAAAGACACCCTATGAGATCCTTAAGGGTAGGACACCCAATCTTTCCCACCTTCATGTCTTTGGTTGTAAGGTTTTTATTCAAAAATAATGGGAAGTCTCACTTGGGAAAATTTGATCCTAAATCTGATGAAGGAGTATTCTTGGGATATTCTAATGTTGGGAAGTCTTTTAGGGTGTTTAACAAGAGAACTTTGATGGTAGAAGAGACAACCCATGTAGTATTTGATGAGTCTGATCCTAAGAAATATGGAGTTGAGAATGATGATGAGATTGGAGAGATTACTAGTGGAGTAGAAAATTTGGGGAAGGGGGTAGAACACCAAAGTAATGAAGGAGTAGGAGAAGTCGCCCAAGGAGTAGAAAATATTGATTTGGATGAAAGGGTTGGACCTTCTCACACTTTGCCTAGAGATTGGAGATACTCTACAAGTCACCCCAAGGATTTGATCTTAGGAGACCCTTCTAGTGGACTTAAGACTAGACATGGACTTAGGAAGGAGGTGAACCACTCTTCCTTTATCTCAATGACTGAACCTACCACCATTAACCAAGCCCTTACTGATGAGTTTTGGATTTTAGCAATGCAAGAAGAATTGAATCAATTTGTAAGGAATGATGTTTGGGAGCTTGTAGAAAGACCTAAGGGACAAAGTGTAGTTGGGACAAAGTGGGTCTTTAAGAACAAGGTGAATGATTCAGGAGTGGTGGTTAGGAATAAAGTAAGATTGGTGGCTAAGGGGTATAACCAAATAGAATGGATAGACTTTGAGGAGACTTTTGCCCCTGTAGCTAGATTGGAAGCCATAAAAGTGTTATTAGCCTTTGCCTGCTATAAAGGATTTAAGCTTTTTCAAATGGATGTCAAGAGTGCCTTTTTAAATGGGGAAATAAAAGAAGATGTGTTTGTAGAGCAACCCCCAGGTTTTGAGAGTTCCCAATTTCCAAATCATGTTTTTAAATTAAAAAGGGATTTGTATGGGTTAAAGCAGGCACCAAGAGCTTGGTATGAGAGGCTTAGCACATTCTTACTAGAGAGGGAATTTGTCAAGGGGAGCATAGACACCACCCTTTTTCTTAGGAGAGTTGGAGATGATTTACTCATTGTTCAGATTTATGTTGATGATATACTCTTTGGATCTTCTAATAAAAAATTATGTGATGATTTTTCTAAAATAATGAGTAGAGAGTTTGAGATGAGTTTGATGGGAGAGTTGTCCTACTTTTTGGGGTTTAGCATAAAACAATTGGAGGATGGAACCTTTTTAAATCAAACAAAATACATAAAGGACATTTTGAAGAAGTATGAGATAGACAAAGCTAAGCCAATTAACACTCCCATGACTTCTAGTGCTCCATTAGATAAGGACCCAATTGGTAAATCTGTTGATCAGAAGAAGTATAGAGGCATGATTGGATCTTTACTTTACTTGACTGCAAACCGACCTGATATTATGTTTAGTGTTTGCCTTTGTGCTAGATTTCAAGCTGACCCTAAGGAATCCCACATGACTGTAGTTAAGAGAATTTTTAGATACCTTTTGGGGACACAAGGCATAGGGATTTGGTACCCTAGACACAGCACTTCTTTTGAGATTATTAGTTTTTCTGACTCTGATTTTGCAGGATGCAAGGTGGATAGAAAGAGCACCTCTGGAACTTGTCAATTCATTGGACAATCTTTGGTCTCTTGGTCTAGTAGGAAGCAAAATTCTGTTACACTTTCCACTGCTGAAGCTGAATACATTGCTCTTGGAAGTTGGGTGGCCCAAGTTCTTTGGTTGAAACAACAGGTATTGGATCTAGGATTACAGGTAAGCACCATCTCAATCTTTTGTGACAACACTAGTGCCATATGCATCTCTAAAAATCCTATTCAACATTCAAGGACTAAACACATTGACATTAGACATCACTTTATTAGAGATCATGTGACTAAGGGAGACATTGAGTTACACCATGTGACAACTGAAAACCAACTGGCAGACATCTTTACTAAACCACTGGCCTTCGACACTTTCAGTTCTTTAAGGACCAGATTGGGTGTGATTGACATAAATGCATAAAACCTTTTAGCTAAGTTTTTCTTTTACTTTTTTTGCTTTCTTTTTACTTTTTTGTATGCCTTATTTTTAGATCATCACTGATATGGTATTATATTTCTTGTTCTTATTTTTTAACAATTTGTAGTTAATATGTTTTCATCTACTTAATCACTTAGATAGTATGAATATTTTGTGATTGTGTCTCTTTCCCTAACTTAGTATTAGTGGCATAGTTTTCTTTTCTAATTAAAAGTCTATCTCAAATCAAAAGAATGTTTATGAAACTAAGATTTTTTTCTAAAGCTTGCTTAAGCAAATCTATCTTGTATTTACAATGATTAAAAGTTTTTTGTCACATCAAGATCCCTCGTTACTCTTGTCTTCGATTATTAATCCTGCTTGTGGTAATTCTTCCCTATGTTAGAGAGAGAGCTCCTATTATCTAATATCTGAGAAGATATATTCACAACTAAGTTTTTTTTTAAGGATTATAAAAAGAAATCTAGCTTGCAAAAATAAAAAAAAAAATTTGGCCAATAATGCCAACAAAAGAAGCGCAAAGACGCAAAAAATTAAAAAATCTATAAAAAGATGCGCAAAGCGCCACAACATTGACAAGAGGCATAAAATGAGCCCACTCAAAAGCAAGCTACTCTCTCTTTTTATATCTTTTAGAACTTAGAAGTTTTGATTCTCAAAAGGCTTGATCTCGATTATCGTTCGATTGTGACAAATCTACCTCATTGTTTTATGAAGATATTTTTCTTATGACAAGTGGTGGGTAGATTCCTTTTCTCATATCCAATTAATTATTTGAGTTAGGTCATTGATTTCAAAAGACGATTCTACCCTAAGAAAATGTTTTTGGGCTAAGGGTAAACCATGAACGAATATTTTACTATTCTATGGATTAAATGAGATTGATAACTCATTAACTCACAAGTTTTTAAATCAATCACATGGAATACTATATCATTGACGTGCCTTGATTAAAAAAAAAAAAAATCTCTTTTGCTTTGCTTTCTTGTACCTTCCTTTTTGATATGTCAAAAGGGGGAGAAGTTTATGAGGTTCTTTTTTCATCAATCCTGAATTTTTTACTATTAACTTTTTTTGTAGTGTTTTGCCATCATCAAAAAGGGGGAGATTGTTGCAAATCTATTTTTTCATGACTTATGTTTTGATGATTAACAAACACTGTTTCTCTTGGACTGCTTATTGCTTCTAACTTTTCAGGAATCGAAGATCGGACGATCAAGAAGTAGCCAAGTTCAGGATTGTGTAGGTTTAGGGTTGAGTCAGTCTGTACGTTTGATTTTCACCTTTTGAGTCTTCTTGTAATAGTCAAAGAGACTGATGCTATGTAACCCTTCACACACACACTTGAGAAACTTAGAATTTCTATTTTTACTCATATCGGCCAGGACGATTTTCTGGATCGGCCTGGACGATTAGCTTAAAACAGAAAGTCTAATTAAGGATTCTTAATTAAGGTAGCCGACATTAACAGATCGTCCTGGACGATACGTGTATCGGCCAGGACGATAAGCTCAAAACAGAAAGAAGTTGCTGCCATAGTCAAGTATGATATACTGTATCTTTAAATTATCGGCCAGGACGATCCTATGATCGGCCTGGACGAAATTCACAAATTATGCCATAATTGTTCAGGAAATCAAGGGAGTAATTAAGGATGATTGATACGATCAGATCGTCCTGGACGATCGCAGGATCGGCCGGGACGATCCAGTCAAAAACCTTAAGTTACTTCAGGACGATCAATATCGGCCAGCCCGTATCCAGGGCTATTGTTAGGACGATTTTCCTCTAATTTGAACTGATCGGCCAGGACGATCGTGAGATCGGCTTGGACGATCAAGCCAATTTTCAATCGTCCTATTTTCCATCCAAGGCGATGCTCTGGCTGATCATCATTGATTTGTACTGATCGGCCAGGCCGATGTCCATATCGGCCTGGACGATATTGTCGGCAACTTGCAATTAATGAGCTTTTTTGAAGCTCTTCTATTTAAGAGCTTTTGTTCAACATTTTTAAAAACATTTGGCTGCTGCCTTGACCTGAGAAGATCTTGAGGAGAGAAAGAGAGAGAGGAGAGAGAGAGAGGATCTTGTGAGGGGGAGCTTGTGAGGGGATTCACAAGGGTTGCTTCAAGGATCGCTCTGCATCGTATTCGTCTAGAGTTTCTCGTCCGTGGAAAGGTTGGTAGAGGTAAGGAGTTTTGCTTTTGGTTTTGGTTCTCTGCCAGCTTCAGGAGGAAGCAAAAGGAGAAAGGTTCTCTGCCTTGCCGGGGTGGCAAAAAGGAGGTTCTTGTGAGGGTTTCTCCGCCTAGCCATGGGAGCTAAAGAAGAGTCACTTTTTTGTAGTGCAATACTTGGAGGGTGCCTCCAAGGAGTGGACGTAGGTCGAGTCGACCGAACCACTATAAATTTATGTGTTCCTTTTCTTGCTTCCGCACTTTTAAATTCCGCATTTATTTTTGTGGTGTGATTTGGTTTATGCAATTTTCTTTTTTTGTAAAAAGAAGTTTTTAAAATACCAATTCACCCCCCCCCCTCTTGGTTAGTTTGGGACTAAGTTCATAGGGCCTAACATCCCCATCAAACTTTCACATTTAATTTATGATATGTTAGTTTTTCAACATGAGTTTTGAAGCTAATAAAAATTGTAGTAACTTCCGATTTATGCTTCATAGGGAAAAGCCATGTGAAATGTGAAAAATCATCCATGAAAAGAATGTAATATTGATACCCTTGAATGGAGATCACAAGAGAAGGTCCCCAAACATCCTAATGTATCAGAGCAAGAAACAAAGTACTATATGTTGACCTCATTATTTGAGGTCAATTTCTCTAAAATCGACTCTAGCACCTAGGTCTTCATAGCCTAGTGTAGACGTCGCACATAGGATTTCTCTTAGGTGGATACCCATTGACGTAGCGTCGACTAAAACCTACCATTCAATTCGAATCAAAATCAATTCAATCTAGTTTCATTTAAACTCCAAAACGAACTCAAATCAAACCCAATTTATGATTCATCAATTTCGATCGACTTAATTTAATACAATCTAATTCGTTTTTGATCAAACTGATACATCATTAGGCTCAAATCAATTCACCTATCAAACACCAATATCTTTCTAATCAAATCTATTTAATTTTAATCAAATTAAAATTAGCCCTTTGATCCCTATTTTTTCTTGTTTTCTTTTCTTTATTGACATAAACTGCGAGGAATGGTACCAGTTGAGGGAATAAAAGGACAAGGATCTAATAATGTCAGTCGCCTCTATCCAACCAGGTAGAGGTGCTACGGGCAAAACCACCGGGTCGTAGCCCCCGGTGTCTGTGAGTATTCTAAACTTAGGAAACCTTTAGGGGCCCCTTGATGTGGTTTGTGCGAATCCTACCCTTTTAGGTCCTTGTAGTAACTTCAATTTTATTAGGTTTACTTTTATTTTATTTTAGATCCTTAAATTTTTTTTACACATGCGTAAAGTCCTAAGGGTTAGTAATAACAAATTTTTCACCCATATAATATTAGAGACATTTAAGGACAATAATTAAGGACTGAGTCTTAGAAAACCTAGACTTAGGATGCATGCACATTATAGGATAGAAACATATAACATAGAAAATTTAGTGACATGTTTTCCTAAGTTTCGTGTTTCTTAATCTGTTAATAAGCAACCAATCAAATTAACCTTAATTCAATCTTTTAAAATGTATTAAAAATCCTAACTCTTAATTAAATCTTAATTAACACAATAACTACTAAAAATACAAACCTAAAACATAAATCTAAATCAGCTTTAACTAATTTCTTAATTAATTTCTAATCAATTTCTTAATCAATTTCTAATTAACTTAAGGTTTAAAAGATTTAGATTAAATTAGGAGAGCAAATTTAAACTAAAATTCAATAAGTTAAAAAAAATTGTTATAAAAATCCAAATATACTAATTCACCTAAGCCCAAATTAAACCTTAAGCTAATTTCTCAAAATCAATCAACACATCTCTTAATACACAACAACCACTCCAAAGATGAAGTTTGTTGGATGGACTACTCCGGGCTGCGGGGCTAAGTGTCCTAAGGAGGCCTGGTTCCTCGAGCCTGGTGGCACAACGCCACGAATGAATTCAATGGAGTGTTAAAACAATAAAACTAATTGATTATTAATAATTTAAACCAAATAAAATTCTTAATATAATTATATCAACTTGGTTTTTAGGATGGACTACTTCGGGCTGCGGGGCTAAGTGTCCTAAGGAGACCTGGTTCCTCGAGCCTGGTGGCACAACGCCACGAACCAGTTGATGAAAAATTTAATTAATTTAATCCTTTAATTGATTATAAAATATTTAATTTATTTCATTTTTATTTTGTTAATTTACAACCAATTGAAATAAAAATCAACTAAACACAAAATAAAATTCTTAAAATAAATCTTAAGTCAGTAATATTTAAACTTAAACTAAAAATTTTCTTTGACCTTTCAACAAAGTAAATTCAATCAGCTAGAAAACTTCAAACAATAACTGATATATGACATATCTAAGTCACACAGCCTACTACACACACTTAGACTTGTTTGCTAGGACAACCAACTTTAGTTTTAGGTTAGGCCAGTGTTTACTTTCTTACTGCATTGTGACGGGCTTTTTCGATTTTCACTGCATGTTGATTGTAAAATTGTTGGTGTGTTTGCTTACTTACTTTTACTGCACTCTATGATGTGATCTGGTTGACGATTAGATTACCCGAAGGTTAGGAGCGATCTGGTTGTTAACAAAATTTTCTGCAGGTGGCCACACTCTTGCAGGGCAGTAAAAAGGGGGTTAATTGATTAATAAATTTTATAAATACTACAGGTGCTTCAGCTGCTTAGCCCCCAAATAAGAAGGAGTGTGGCCAAATGTGGCTGAATGATTTAATTTAAATGCATATATATAACTGCTTGGGATGATTTTTGCTTAGGATAACCCTGCAGGTGATCTAGATTTTCTTTCTTTTTCTGTGAAATGTAATGTAAATGTAAATGTATTTAAAAATTATCATAAATATGAAAGTGATTTTGAAAGTGGGATATTACATCCAATTTGGAATCCAAAGAAAGAAGAATATACCTTAAATAATTATTCTCTTTTATTTGGAAAGCCAAATTAGGATGATTTTAGTATCTAAATAGAAAAACAAAACCCCTTCTTAGGGATGAGTTTTCTTTTCATTTGGATATCCAGACCCGACAGATCCAAGGAGTTCATAGAAGAATAAAGGATGAAATGAAGAAACAAAGAAAGAAGATGAAGAAATAAAGACACAAAAAGAGAATATATCCCAATTCAAAAAATCACTTGCGTAAATTTTAGGGTTAGAATCCGGGTTTGTTGTCAGTGGTGCCCGGCCACTTTACTTTTCTGTAAATTTTGGGTGTAATATGGGCATTGGACATTGGATATTATAATTTTGGATTATTTAATTTTTTTGTTTAATTGTTTGTGCAGTAGCTTTATTTTAGGGCCCTTGCATGTCGTGTTTTGTTTTAGCCTGGATACGAATCGGAGTGCTTTTTTTCGTAAGGGTACACTTAAAATTCTTCTACTTGTAATTTTAATAAAAAAAATTTAGGCTCATATAGTAACTCTAACGATCTAAGAAGTAAGCTCGGGATCGCCGAGAGTCAACATAAGCATATTAATACTTTCTCTTCCTTGTTATGCACCTCCCTGCCCGTGGGTTCTGGCAGACCACTTGACCTATGAGGGTGCAGTTCTGTCAAGGGGAAGTTGTGCAATCTCTAGGGAAAAACCTATTTTCTAAGCCTAATTTTAAAACTGCTTCATATTCATTTTATGCATTCGAGTCAATTAGCATGCATTGCATTAGATATAAATTAAAAAGAGTCTAAAATATTAATTGCATTTTTAGGCATAATAAGGGGCTAATTAGGAACTGTCTTAGATGTCGTCCCTCAATTCCTTAAAACTTAAATAACATCCCTACCCATCTTTCATAAGAGACTGGACACATGGTTTTAAAGCGTCTAGGTGGTTAGCTGGCTCCCCAATCCAGGCCGGGGTAAGTCCAGATTTGCACTTCATTAGTTAGGTTCGGGTCACTATTTTATAGTACCCAAATTAGATTTAGGTTCTGAGGCAGATTCTTTTTAGATCTTAAGTCCTCGCCCTTCGGGAATATATTCCCAAATTACTAATAAAATGTCAACTTAAACATAAAATTTTCTCCTAAAATGTAAAGCCCAACATAGGATAGATTGAGGTTGTCTCTGAGCTTCTCAGAATCTGACGCCTCCTACTTTTCTTCCTTTGATCCGCTAATAAATGTTCAACATTGAGTTTTCTCCTTGAAAAATTCCTACTTCTGTTTCCTTTTCTTTTTCTTTGTACTCAAAAGGGTATGAAATCACTGCTTTAATCGAGTGTTTTGTTAGGAGCTTCTCTCCTAGGATGTAATTAACTATAGGAGCTTGCTCCAATAGGGATTTGAGAACCCCAGAAAAAAATAAACCTTGTTTTATTCGTATAAAACAAGGGAAGAATCTTTGGGAACGTAGATATTTTTAAAACCTTATTTCTAATTTTGAATAGACTTGTAGAATGTTATTATTATCTTTTAAGATAATATAATATTATACTTGTTATATTCAATTTTAGAAATAATGAATTTTATAAAACTCATTCTCACATTTGGATATCTTGAATAATGTTATGTTCGTCTTTAAGATGATATAATATTATTCTTGTCATATCTAAACAAAAGAATGAATAAACTTTTTCAAAAACGTATTTCTATCTTTAAACATATTCTATAGAATTTCATGTTCATCTTTTGAGATGATATGTTATTCTTTGAACTATGTTTGATTATAGAAATATCAATTTTAAAAACCCTATTTTGATATTGAATCCATTATAGAATATTGTGTCGGCCTCTCGAGATTGTACTTTATTCTCAATGCAGTATTCGATTACAAAATATGAGAAATCAAAATCTGCATGGTAAGACATTTTTTTTCCCACCAAGGTTTTTCTGGCGACTCCGCTGGGGATCAATCCTCTCTCCATATTTAGCAGTGTTTTATACCCTTTAATCGGTAGTATACTTGTGTTCGTCATATGTTGTAACTACATTTCTTCCGCCGTTTCTTTTTTTTATTTCATTCTTGAATAATTTGCCCGGTATCTAAAAAATTTTAGAGGTCTTATTTTGGACCTTGTTAGAAAACTGATGGGAAGCTCCTTTATACGACCTTTTTGTAAATAAATTTCTAGTGTTAATTCGCATGTTGTAGTTGTATTTTTCTTGTAGCTTGATGTTTGACTTAGCACTGGGTCCAAAATCCCTTTGCCCAATCTTTAGTAATATGTATAGTTACTTCTTTTAGTAACTTAATGTATTATTTGGATTGGGTCCAAATAACTTTAAGTCTTCAAAAAATTTTAAACTTATGTGTCCTAACTAATATGTTGCAGTTATATATTTTTATAACTCGATACGTAGTAGGACAAATCTTAAGAAAATTTGAGCTTTTAAATCAAATCAAAGTTTTCTCCTTATCTAAACCAACATATTATAATTATATATTTTTATAGCTTAATATGTGTGGTAGGACAGGGTCAAAAAGCTCAAACCTTTAAATCAAAACTTTCTACTTGTCCTAATAACATATTGTAGTTACATGTCCTTTGTAGCTTGATATGTTTGCTAGGACAGGGTCCAAAATCTGATATATGTAAGATTTTCAAGATTAAATTCAATTTGATTTGAGAAAAGTTTGAAGTTTCGAATACAAGTTAACCTTATAAAAATAATTTTTCTTAGAGAAAATAGCAAGTTGATTTTTTTTAAAGAGATTTACCCCTATCTTCCTTAAATTGTAATTAAAACTTCATTGTGGTTGACTCATCTAAACACTTAAAGAATAAGACCTATGGTTATCAATGCTAAAAAGAAAAGTGCGTTCCCTCCCTCCCTCCACTTGGGTAGATTAATGCTTTAGATGAAGATATATTTAATCTCATTTCCTTTTGGAACTTCAAAGCACAAAAGTTTTGCTAATTTTGCTAAGTTCCTAGCAATCGCTGAATTAAATTCAAATATATTTTCAAATCTCATATTCAATCATATTATGATTTTTCTAATCTTAGGAATGAATAATTATTGGTTGATATATTGAAGTTTGAAAATATTTTGAATTCCCTCACCTTTAAGCATTCTTGTAGGTTAGAATTTAAGATGCTTTTAAATCCTATTTCTTAAGGGTACTACATGGATACGACGATTTGTCCTCTACTATGTAGTTTAACTCTGATAGAAAATGGATCTTAAGGCATGCGATAAAGATAAATAACCTAATCAATTATATAAATGCCTTCGTTTACAGTCTGAAGTTTTCTCTTATGGTAATATTTTTAAATAAAATTTTAGCTAAGTTTACTCTTGGCTTTATTACTCCATTTGAGAAAACTCATGAGCAGTTCTTATTAAAGATTGATCATCTTAAATTTTTGTTTGGTCAAAAACTTAGGATGATTCAAGGTTCTTTATTATGTTTAATCCATGATATGGTTAATATTCCCTCTATCATGTGATTTTCCATCAAAATAAATTGACATTTCTTGAATTGATACTAAGTTAGTCAACTTCATAACATCTTTAATGGTTTCATTCTTTAGTAGTGATATAAAAAAATTATCATATTTGGGTTCACCCATTATGATATTCATAAATAACTTCTTTTAAATTAAGATTTATGTCAAATTGAAATTGGAGGAGGTGGAAGTTTTATTCATCTTTTTATCGTTATACATCTCATAAGCATCTTGCGAGTTGATGAATTTATTTTATAATTATCTCAACTAAGTTGTCTATTTATACTATAGGATCGGGTCCAATTTGTAAATCAATCTTCCTTGTATAAGAGTATTAATTTTTTTTAACTCTTATACTTGGAAGATGATTTTACAACTGAAATAATAATTACAAGATTTAAGTAAAGGAAGCCTCTTAAAAAATAAAAAAATAAAAAAAAGTGAAGAAGGAAAAGAAAAGAAAAGAAAAAAAAGACACATTCATTAAATGTGTACCAAAAAAAAAAAAAAAAAGTGGCTTCCCTTTCTAAATCTTGAATATCATAGGACCTATTCATCCTTTAGTATTTTTTTACACTTAATTTTGAGAATTCAAAATTTTGGTTCATCATCAAGCATTGATGTTTTATTAGATGTAAAATATATATCATATAAAGGTTTTGGAAATGTTGAATTTCTGCCTCCAATTTGATTCTCTTTTGATATAATTCTTAATTCAAAAAGAAGAAAAATATGAAGAAGGAAACCCCAGTTTTGCTTGTAGGGAGCTTTGATCTAGGTTAACAAAATCTAAATCTTGAGACCTCTCTAATTAGCAACTTGAGTAGGTCAGTTCATATATTCAAATTATTTTCGAGAAAAATCATATAGATGATCAATCTAAATAGAATTATAATGTTGCTGGTTATGCATTATTTGGGTTTCACATATATAACCTAATTGAGATGCATAAACAAATCATGATCCAAAAAAAATCTTTAACTCTCTTTTGAACATCTTTCAATTTGAATGAGATTCTAGACAGGATCCTGATACTGGATGATCTATAGTTATATTTATGGATATAAAAATCACTTTCTTTAGATTCAAATTTTTGAAACTAAACTAAGGGACATACCTTAGTTAGTTCTGAGATTATTGTCTAATGTTCTCATTCACTATTGAATAACTATAACTTCCAAATTTAAATTTATTATTGACTGAACTAAGATGTTAAAACATGAGGGGTTCTATCCTTAGTGATGTCGATTATACCTTTGTTTGAATCTTTGTCAAACTTCAAAACAAAATCAAGCTACAATTTGACTAAGTCCATAATTGACTAATCTTGGATGTTAAAATTGAAGGGATTTTATTCCTGATAAAGTCTATGTAATTTCGTCAAAAAGATATGAAATTCAATTCAAGGTATATCTTTATCATAAACTAGAATCGGATGTTAGAGTCTAAACAACTCTATCCCCATTAAAGAATCTTTCTATAGCATTGAAATTCAAAATATTTGAAACTACAATTTTCTTTGAAAGAAAGTTGTTAAGTTTTGATTCTTGGATTAAAATTCATTTTAGTTATATTCAAATTATAATTTAGGAGGAGTCAACCCATCTTTCGTTGAGTTTTTTAAACTTTTCCCATGTATTTTTCATTGGGTTAAGATGATTAAAACTTAAGCGACCACTTTCCAATATTATATGTATATAAAAAATTATTATCAAATGAAAAATAAAGCTTTCACTCCTTGTTGAAAATCAAACTTTTCTCAATCATTATGAGAATTTGATATTCCTTAGTGCTTTCACTATAAAGGATGCTCAAATATTCTCCTTGTTCTTCAACAACTCATGCAAAAGTTAAAATTTTTTTTTTAAGGAAAATTTTATCATGTTGCATTTAGTTCTCCTAGAACATGCAAATGAAGACTCTAGAAAATTCATATGATTTTCTTTGAGTTAATCGAAACAAATTCAATCATAGAATCAATTTTTAAACAAAATCTTGCATTTCTCCTTTGGTGGTCGAGATGCTTTGTTAAGTTTTTACTTATCAAAGATGATCAAACTACTCCCCTTTTGTTTTTCTCATATATGATGATCCAATATAAAAACATAATCCCTAGTAGATTATTTGTAAGTTATAAAGATCATTTATAATGAAGGATAAAAAAAAATTAAAAAACAAAATTCAAGTCTGTTATTCTTTAAAAAATTTTTCTTTCCCTTCTAGAAAATGACATATATAAAAGCTTATGATCTCTAGTAGAATATTTGCAAGTTATCAATGTCATTTGTGGTTGAGGGAAAAGATTCAAAACTTTAAAGAAATTAACTTTACTTTAAAAATTCACCACCCTGAAATCAGTCTTTAGGTCTAAGTCCGCTTTTACGGCATCCTACTGGCTTTCTGGCTTAAGTCTGCTCTTACGGCAGCCACTCAATCTTAAATCAGCCTTTAGGTCTAAGGCCGCTTTTACGGCATCCTACTGGCTTTCTGGCTTAAGTCTGCTCTTATGGCAGCCAAACCCGATTAAATTTGTCTTTAGGTCTAAGTCTGCTTTTACGGCATCCTATTGACTTCTGGCTAAAGTCCGCTCTTACGGCAGCCAAACCTGATTAAATCCGTCTTTAGGTCTAAGTCCGCTTTTACGGCATCCTACTGACTTTTTGGCTTAAGTCCGCTCTTACGGCAGCCAAACCCGATTAAATTTGTCTTTAGGTCTAAGTCCGCTTTTACGGCATCCTATTGATTTCTAGCTTAAGTCCGCTCTTACGGCAGCCAAACATGATTAAATCCGTCTTTAGGTCTAAGTCCGCTTTTACAGCATCCTACTGACTTTCTGGCTTAAGTCCGCTCTTACGGTAGCCAAACCCGATTAAATTTGTCTTTAAGTTTAAGTCCGCTTTTACGGAATCCTATTGACTTCTAGCTTAAGTCCGCTCTTATAGCAACCAAACCCGATTAAATTTGTCTTTAGGTCTAAGTCCGCTTTTACGGCATCCTATTGACTTCTGGCTTAAGTCCGCTCTTACGGCAGCCAAACCTGATTAAATCCGTCTTTAGGTCTAAGTTCGCTTTTACGACATCCTACTGACTTTCTGGCTTAAGTCCGCTCTTACGGTAGCCAAACCTGATTAAATCCGTCTTTAGGTCTAAGTCTGCTTTTACGGCATCCTATTGGCTTTCTGGCTTAAGTCTGCTCTTACGGCAGCCAAACCTGATTAAATCTGTCTTTAGGTCTAAGTCCGCTTTTATGGTATTCTATTGGCTTTTTGGCTTAAGTCCGCTCTTACGGCAGTCAAACCTGATTAAATCTGTCTTTAGGTATAAGTCCTCATACGGCTTCCTATTGACATCTTTGAAGTTAGGAGTAAGCATCCCTAGTGGCATCCTAATCTTCGTCCTGAGGAGAAGTATAAGCATCCCCAGCGGCATCTTCTCTTCATTAAATTTTAAATCTTAAATCCGTCTTTAGGTATAAGTTCTCCTACGGCATCCTATTGACATCTTTGAAGTTAGGAGTA
This sequence comes from Dendrobium huoshanense, assembly GCA_016618105.1. Lineage (NCBI taxonomy): Eukaryota > Viridiplantae > Streptophyta > Magnoliopsida > Asparagales > Orchidaceae > Dendrobium > Dendrobium huoshanense. The sequence continues at coordinate 6,568,651 of CM028346.1, forward strand.
AGCATCCCTAGTGGCATCCTAATCTTCGTCCAGAGGAGAAGTATAAGCATCCCCAGCGGCATCTTCTCTTCATTAAATTTTAAATCTTAAATCCGTCTTTAGGTATAAGTCCTCCTACGGCTTCCTATTGACATCTTTGAAGTTAGGAGTAAGCATCCCTAGTGGCATCCTAATCTTCGTCCCGAAGAGAAGTATAAGCATCCCCAGTGGCATCTTCTCTTCATTAAATTCTAAATCTTAAATCCGTCTTTAGGTATAAGTCCTCTTACGACATCCTATTGACATCTTTGGAGTTAGGAATAAGCATCCCTAGTGGCATCCTAATCTTCATCCCGAGGAGAAGTATAAGCATCTCCAGCGGCATCTTCTCTTAATTCTATTGATATTCTTGAAGTTAATCTTGATTTATAAGAAGGTTTCAATCTTATCAAAATCAAATTCAAAATTTCTATTCATGCCAAATCTCATTCAACTCTAAACTAAACTCAAATCAAACTCTCCATTCCTTCCTAACTTCATTCAAATCATTATATTCAATTCTATCTTTCGACGACTTTACCAAATGATACTAATTTCATTAGTTATTATTTGTTAAAACATCATTGCCGACATCAACTTAAAAATCGCTGAATCGACTCGAAACACTTTCAACCTTTATTCTAAATTTTCTATCAATTCTCAAAATCATTCCATTTTGTATGCCCAAATGCTGAACTTCAATTTTTGATCTAGTTGATCGTTTCGGTCAACGCCAATACGCACGATAAACTTTAGCAAGTTTATCATGCCTATTGGGGGTCCATTTGTTGACCTCATTATTTGAGGTCAATTTCCCTAGAATCGACTCTAGCACCTAGGTCTTCGTAGCCTAGTGTAGACGTCGCCCATAGGATTTCTCTTAGGTGGATACCCATTGACGTAGCGTCGACTAAAACCTACCATTCAATTCGAATCAAAATCAATTCAATCTAGTTTCATTTCAACTCCAAAACGAACTCAAATCAAACCCAATTTATGATTCGTCAATTTCGATCGACTTAATTTAATACAATCTAATTCATTTTCGATCAAACTGATACATCATTGGGCTCAAATCAATTCACCAATCAAACACCAAATTCTTTCTAATCAAATTAAAATTAGCCCTTTGATCCCTATTTTTTCTTTTTTTTTTTTCTTTATTGACATAAACTGCGAGGAACGGTACCAGTCGAGGGAATAAAAGGACAAGGATCTAATAACGTCAGTCGCCTCTATCCAACCGGGTAGAGGTGCTACGGGTGAAACCACCAGGTCGTAGCCCCCGGTGACTGTGAGTATTCTAAACTTAGGAAATCTTTAGGGGCCCCTTGATGTGGTTTGTGCGAATCCTACCCTTTTAGGTCCTTGTAGTAACTTCAATTTTATTAGGTTTACTTTTATTTTATTTTAGATCCTTAAATTTCTTTTACACATGCGTAAAGTCCTAAGGGTTAGTAATAACAAATTTTTCACCCATATAATATTAGAGACATTTAAGGACAATAATTAAGGACTGAGTCTTAGAAAACCTAGACTTAGGATGCATGCACATTATAGGATAGAAACATATAACATAGAAAATTTAGTGACATGTTTTCCTAAGTTTCGTGTTTCTTAATCTGTTAATAAGCAACCAATCAAATTAACCTTAATTCAATCTTTTAAAATGTATTAAAAATCCTAACTCTTAATTAAATCTTAATTAACACAATAACTACTAAAAATACAAACCTAAAACATAAATCTAAATCAACTTTAACTAATTTCTTAATTAATTTCTAATCAATTTCTTAATCAATTTCTAATTAACTTAAGGTTTAAAAGATTTAGATTAAATTAGGAGAGTAAATTTAAACTAAAATTCATTAAGTTAAAAAAAATTGTTATAAAAATCCAAATATACTAATTCACCTAAGCCCAAATTAAACCTTAAGCTAATTTCTCAAAATCAATCAACACATCTCTTAATACACAACAACCACTCCAAACATGAAGTTTGTTGGATGGACTATTCCGGGCTACGGGGCTAAGTGTCCTAAGGAGGCCTGGTTCCTCGAGCCTGGTGGCACAACGCCACGAATGAATTCAATGGAGTGTTAAAACATTAAAACTAATTGATTATTAATAATTTAAACCAAATAAAATTCTTAATATAATTATATCAACTTGGTTTTTAGGATGGACTACTCCGGGCTGCGGGGCTAAGTGTCCTAAGGAGGCCTGGTTCCTTAAGCCTAGTGGCACAACGCCACGAACCAGTTGATGAAAAATTTAATTAATTTAATCCTTTAATTGATTATAAAATATTTAATTTATTTCATTTTTATTTTGTTAATTTACAACCAATTGAAATAAAAATCAACTAAACACAAAATAAAATTCTTAAAATAAATCTTAAGTCTGTAATATTTAAACTTAAACTAAAAATTTTCTTTGACCTTTCAACAAAGTAAATTCAATCAGTTAGAAAACTTCAAACAATAACTGATATAGGACATATCTAAGTCACACAGCCTACTACACACACTTAGACTTGTTTTCTAGGACAACCAACTTTAGTTTTAGGTTAGGCCAGTGTTTACTTTCTTACTGCATTGTGACAGGCTTTTTCAAATTTCACTGCATGTTGATTGTAAAATTGTTGGTGTGTTTGCTTACTTACTTTTACTGCACTCTATGATGTGATATGGTTGACAATTAGATTACCCATAGGTTAGGAGTGATCTGGTTGTTAAAAAAATTTTCTGCAGGTGGCCACACTCTTGCAGGGCAGTAAAAAGGGGGCTAATTGATTAATAAATTTTATAAATGCTACAGGTGCTTCAGCTGCTTAGCCCCCAAATAAGAAGGAGTGTGGCCAAATGTGGCTAAATGATTTAATTTAAATGCATATATATAACTGCTTGAGATGAGTTTTGCTTAGGATAACCCTGCAGGCGGTCTAGATTTTCTTTCTTTTTCTGTGAAATGTAATGTAAATGTAAATATATTTGAAAATTATCATAAATGTGAAAGTGATTTTGAAAGTGGGATATTACATCCTATTTGGAATCCAAAGAAAGGAGAATATGCCTTAAAGGATTATTCTCTTTTATTTGGAAAGCCAAATTAGGATGATTTTAGTATCTAAATAGAAAAAAAAACCCCTTCTTAGGGATGAGTTTTCTTTTCATTTGGATATCCAGACCCGACAGATCCAAGGAGTTCATAGAAGAAGAAAGGACGAAATGAAGAAACAAAGAAAGAAGACGAAGAAATAAAGACACAAAAAGAGAATATATCCCAATTCAAAAAATCACTTGCGTCAATTTTAGGGTTAGAATCCGGGTTTGTTGTCAGTGGTGCCCGGCCACTTTACTTTTCTGTAAATTCTGGGTGTAATATGGACATTGGACATTGGATATTATAATTTTGGATTATTTAATTTGTTTGTTTACATTTTTTGTGCAGTAGCTTTTTTTTAGGGCCCTTGCATGTCGTGTTTTGTTTTAGCCTGGATACGAATCAGAGTGCTTTTTTTCGTAAGGGTACGCTTAAAATTCTTCTACTTGTAATTTTAATAAAAAAAATTTTAGGCTCACATAGTAACTCTAATGATCTAAGAAGTAAGCTTGGGATCGCCGAGAGTCAGCATAAGCATATTAATACTTTCTCTTCATTGTTAGGTACCTCCCCGCCTGTGGGTTCTGGCAGACCACTTGACCTATGAGGGTGTAGTTCTGTCAAGGGGAAGTTGTGCAATCTCTAGGGAAAAACCTATTTTCTAAGCCTAATTTTAAAACTGCTTCATATTCATTTTATGCATTCGAGTTAATTAGCATGCATTGCATTAGATATAAATTAAAAAGAGTCTAAAATATTAATTGCATTTTTAGACATAATAAGGGGCCAATTAGGAACTGTCTTAGATTTCGGCCCTCAATTCCTTAAAACTTAAATAACATGCCTACCCACTTTCATAAGAGACTGGACACATGGTTTTAAAGCGCCTAGGTGGTTAGCTGGCTCCCCAATCCAGACCGGGGTAAGTCTAGATTTGCACTTCATTAGTTAGGTTTGCGTCACTATTTTGTAGTACCCAAATTAGATTTAGGTTCTGAGGCAGATTTTTTTTAGATCTTAAGTCCTCGCCCTTCGGGAATATAATCCCAAATTTCTAATAAAATGTCAACTTAAACATAAAATTTTCTCCTAAAATGTAAAGCCCAACATAGGATAGATTGAGGTTGTCTCTGAGCTTCTCAGAATCCGACGCCTCCTACTTTTCTTCCTTTGATCCGCTAATAAATGTTCAACATTTAGCTTTCTCCTTGAAAAATTCCTACTTCTGTTTCCTTGTCTTTTACTTTGTACTCAAAAGGGTATGAAATCACTGCTTTAATCGAGAGTTTTCTTAGGAGCTTCTCTCCTAGGATGTAATTAACTATAGGAGCTTGCTCCTATAGGGATTTGAGAACCCCAGACAAAAATAAACCTTGTTTTATTCGTATAAAATAAGGGAAGAATCTTTGGGAATATAGATATTTTTAAAACCTTATTTCTAATTTTGAATAGACTTGTAGAATGTTATTATTATCTTTTCAGATAATATAATATTATACTTGTTATATTCAATTTTAGAAATAATGAATTTTATAAAACTCATTCTCACTTTTGGATATCTTGAATAATGTTATGTTCGTCTTTTAAGATGATATAATATTATTCTTGTCATATCTAAACAAGAGAATGAATAAACTTTTTCAAAAACGTATTTCTATCTTTAAACATATTCTATAGAATTTCATGTTCATCTTTTGAGATGATATGTTATTCTTTGAACTATGTTTGATTATAGAAATATCAATTTTCAAAACCCTATTTTGATATTGAATCCATTATAGAATATTGTGTCAGCCTCTCGAGACTGTACTTTATTCTCAATGCAGTATTCGATTACAAAATAGGAGAAGTCAAAATATGCGTGGTAAGACATATTTTTTCCCACAACTATAATTGTTAGAATGTTCAAAAACTAACTTGTGGCCTTCGGAGGCTTTACAAGAATGATAGTTGTAAGTAGCAAGAGGAATTTTTAAAATCAGATTATTCTTTCATATAACTTGTTTGTGCGGATGGCCCAATCTGTTGTGCCAAATTGACTGGAGAATGCTGGTTGCAGCTAGCACAAAAGTGGATGAGGGTAGCTTTAGAGAATAGAGAGGGTATAAACCTTAATGACATGGGCCTTGAAGGAGAACATGATCGCTCTTCAAATCCTTAAAAGTGAAGCCCAACGGATCAAATAAGATAAAAATGTTGTTATCTCTTGTTAATTTAGATATAGACAAAAGGTTTTAGTGAAACCTAGGAATATGTAGAAGATTTGAGAGATAAAGCTTACGGGTTGGTGTTGGTAGAATACCAACACCAGAGTTTACAATTTGAACAGACCTACTATCACTAATAGTGATGCCATCCGAGCCTTGATATGGATTCAAAATGCTGAGGTTGTCGAGGGAGTTAGTAATATAAGAAGAATCCCCCAAATCAAGATACCAGGCACTGGTGGTAGCATCAGCATTCACGACCAGAGCGCGATTAGGGGCGGTAGATGGTTGAGGAACATACTGGTTGTTCATGCGATGCCAACAAGCAGATGCTGAGTACCCCTTTTATTGCAAATTTGGCAAATGATTGATGAGGTTGTGGAAGAACGAGAGTTAGAGATGACGTTCTGCACATTTCTGCCATGGTTTTGTCAGCCTCTTCCTCTGTAAAAGAACAACGCCATGTTGGGATCTTGTGTGAACGTCGCCCAAGCAGCTTCCGAGGCAATATTGACCTCTTCGCTGAGGAGAAGCAAATGGAGATTATCAAGGCTTATGGGTTGAAGCATTGTTCTTATTAACCCTTTGAATGCTTGATAAGTCGATGGAATCCCATTGAGAGTGTACAACATGATGTCTTCCATATCTAAAGTTGAACCAGCTCCGACTATTTGATCGACCAGAGTTTTAATGTTGGAGAGATACTGCATCATCTTCGCCGATTTCATGGAAATGTTGTGCAATTTATTCTTGAGTTGTATCACATGGGACCTATTTGAAGCCTGAAATCTGCATTCAAGAGTATCCCAGATCTTGAATGTGGATTTGAGGTGGATGATATATGGCAGTACAGAAGAGGAAATCATCGAACAAATCGCAGCAGCAAGATTTTGGTCCGTTAAGATCCACTGATCATATGCAGGATTGTGTTCTTGACCAGTGTATTATGCCAATTGTTGAAGCAGACGGGGCAGAGGAGGGAGAGAAGAGTCCAGAAACTTTTCAAAGCCATTCGTGCGGAGTAATTTTAGTATTTGCGAACTCCATAGTGAGTAGTTGTCAGTGGAAAGTTGGCTAGGTATGATGTTCTTGAGATTAGATACAACAAACTTTAGAGAAGATGAGATGCTTGTGACATTCTCTGTAGTGTGATTGGAAAGATCACCTACTCCATATGTCATCGATTTTGCCATAGAAGCTTAACGATGCGCAGCGATCTTCACACCTACTCTGATATCATGAAGAAACTGGACTTCTTGATCTAGTTCTTTCAGCCAAGAAGCACAAATGGAAAACTAAGATAGAGAAGAATTATTCATTTCATATCAAGAAAATCAGACCTCTCCCGTGAGGTAAGAATACAAGATATATATAGGCTATCTGTTGGTAAGATACTCCTGAGAATAACATAGTGCTAAACATAGAAAGTACAATTCAACTAATACAAATATTTAAACAGCTATGATATATGCTAATTTGTGTTACTTTTTAATAACGAGCATTATAGGACATGGATTACAGTTGAAAGAGGAAGCCCACTTTAATTTTAACGTGTGCTTGTTGAAATTTTGATGGAGGGTGTTAGGCATTGTTGAACTATCCCTAGGCACACCAAGAGGGTGGTGACTTAGTTGTTTTAAAAATTTCTTTAGAATAATTTTTTTTGGTGATTTTTTAATAACTTATAATAAATAATATTATCACCTGATGCAGAATCAAATTAATGAAATAAAAATATAACAATGGTGATGATTAATTACTCAAATCTGAAAGTTCGCTAGGGATATTAAGCCCTATAGAACTGGCCCAAGCTAACCAAGAGTAAAAATCACAAACTAAAATCACCACAAAAATAAATGCGGAATTAAAAGTGCGGAAGCAAAAATAAGAACACAGAAATTTATAGTGGTTTGGTCAACTTGACCTACGTCCACTCCTTGGAGGCACCCTCCAAGTATTGCACTACAAAAAGTGACTCTCCTTTAGCCCCCACGGCTAGGCGGAGAAGCCCTCACAAGAACCTCCTTTTTGCCACCCCGGCAAGGAAGAGAACCTACCTCTTTTTGCTTCCTCCTGAAGCTGGCAGAGAACCACAACCAAAAGCTAACTCCTTACCTTTACCGACCCTTCCACGGATGAGAAACTCTAGATGAAGAACAAGCAGAGCGATCCTTGAAGCAACCCTTGTGAATCCCCTCACAAGCTCCCCCTCACAAGATCCTCTCTCTCTCCCTCTCTCTCTTTCTCTCCTCAAGGTCTTCTCAGGTCAAGGCAGCAGCCAAAGGTCTTGAAAAATGTTGAACAAGAGCTCTTAAATAGAAGAGCTTCAAAAGAGCTCATTAATTGCAAGTTGCCGACAATATCATCCAGGCCGATATGGACATCGGCCTGGCCGATCAGTACAAATCAATGAAGATCGGCCAGAGCATAGCCCTGGATGTAAAACAAGACGATTGAAAATTGGCTTGATCGTCCAGGCCAATCTCATGATCGTCCTGGCCGATCAGTTCAAATCAGAGGAAAATCATCCTGACAATAGCCCTGGATACGAGCTGGCCGATGTTTATCGTCCTGAAGTAATTTAAGGTTTTTGACTGGATTGTCCTGGCCGATCCTGCGATCGTCCAAGACGATATGATCGTATCAATCATCCTTCATTACTCCCTTGATTTCCTGAACAATTATGGCATAATTTGTGAATATCGTCCAGGCCGATCGAAGGATCGTCCTGGCCGGTAATTAAAAAAAAAATAGTATACCTTAATTGTCTATGGCGGCAACTTCTTTCTGTTTTTAGCTTATCATCCTGGCCGATACACGTATCGTCTAGGCCGATCTGTTAATATCGGCTGCCTTAATTAAGAATCCTTATTTAGACTTTCTGTTTTAAGCTGATCGTCCAGGACGATTTAAATATCGGCCTGGCCGATGTGGGCAAAAACCGAAATTCTAAGTCTCTCAAGTGTGTGTGTGTAGGGTTACTTAGCATCAGTCCCTTGACCATTACAAGTGGACTCAAAAGGTAAAAAAAGTACAGACTAACTCAACCCTAAACCTACGTAATCCTGAACTGGCTTCTTCTTGATCGTCCGATCTTCGATTCCTGAAAAGTTAGAAACAACAAGCAGTCCAAGAGAAACAGTGTTTGTCAATCATCAAAACATAAGCCATGAAAAATAGATTTGCAACAATCTCCCCCTTTTTGATGATGGCAAACACAAGTAGGAAAATTTTAAAAAAAAAAAGGTTCATTAGAAAATCAAAGTTACAACAGCTTTTTCCTACCACACCCTACTCCCCCTTTTGTCATCACAAAAAGAGGGTCCAGAAATAATAGAAAAACATCACAAAAGACTAACAAGCAAACTACAAAAAGATAGGAAACAAACAACACAATGTACAGACTAAAACAACGAGGGATCCAGATCATCAGATGGAGGTGGAGGAGGTGGCTGCTGAAAGTAACCGGCAAGCGTGGTAAACTGAGCATTGAACCAGGCGATGTCCTGGTCATGCTGCTGCTGCTGGTGAGTAAGGAAACTGTCAAATTGGGCTAAATCCTCAGCGCGGTGATTCTCGTAACGGGCAATGTCCTCAGAGTATTATTGCTCCTGTGTAGCAACATAGGCGTCAAAACGGGTCTCCCAATGATCAAATCTCTCAATCAACTGATCAACCGGTGAGTGCTGGTGGAGAGGAACAGGGTCAGGAAAAGGAGTAGGAGCGGGATCCTCCTCCTCTCTAGCCCCTTGAGGTTCCTCAGGGTGGAGACGAGTACTGTGAAGGGTGCTGAAGGAATTGTTTGAGTAGAAGGGAGTTGGAAGGTTTGGTGGAATAGGATATTGAAGTTGGTATTTGGTTTCAAGGATATAGGCTATGATGTGTCCTAAGGCTAGATTGGGATTCCTTTTGTGGCATGGATCTCGGATTGTGGTTAAGTGATCAATGTATCGGAAAATTAGGTCTGCAGTATTAAATTCCCTATGAGCCATGATGTAGAAAGTAGTGTGTGAAAGTAGAGGGGTGATGTGGATTCGGTCGCCGGCTTTTGGAATGACGGATGTGCGAAGGACATGTTGGATTGTCCTAGCATCTTTGACTAAAGAGCTAGTCTCTCCAACATGGTAAGGTATATTGGTCTGGGGAAGTAAGTGATTCACCGTGGACCAGTCAAGATCAGGGTCAGAGGCGATTAAGTGCAGCTTATCCCCGGTGGTGGATAGCTGTAAAAGATCAACACAATCCTGATATGTGATTTTGATAGGGCGTCGATTCACATAGGAGGTCAGGGCTGTGAAGGTAGGGTTGATGCGAAGGTTTGCAAAAAATTCTCAAAGAAACTCTGAATTGAAAGGCAAAGCAAGAGATAGAATGAAGCAAAGGGAGGTGTGAGCGAAAAGATCCATTACCGGGTAAGAGATGTGGACAGGATTGATGATTCTGGAGACAGTAATTCCATACTCTTTGTAATGATGATAGGCGGTTTCATCTTCTACTTCCCTGAAATGAGGGTCAATCCTTGCCCTCGAGGAACTCCCAGAAGTTTGTTGGACGCGTTTCCCACCAGCCATTGAGAGCACTGAGCAAAAAACACAGGAGGAGAAAGGATGAAGAGTGAAAAATCATGGCTGGAACGGCCTAAATTTAAAGAAATGGCCATATCGTCCTGGCCGATCACAGAATCGTCCAGGCCGATATGGTTCAATAATTACGTGCAGGACGATTAGTCAAAAAGGCGGTCCGATCATCCAGGCCGATCAGAGATCAACCAGGCCAATTAGACACAGGCGATCGGCCCGAGGTGTCAATCCGGACGACCGTTGAAAAAGCAGATCGTCCGGGCCGATTAAGTGTATCGTTCAGGACGATGCACAATAATTGATCGTACCGGCCGAAGTTAAAACGTTTTAAATCTGTGCCACGTGTATCGTCCAGGACGATCAGTGTATCGGCCCGGCCGATTGTCCAATAATGGATCATTCGGGGCCGAACTTAAAGATTTAAACGTGCTGACACGTGGATCGTCCGGGACGATCCAGTGTATCGGCCAGGACGATGCACATAAAATGCATCGGCCAGACAAATATACTATCGGTTAGGACTATCACCATGAGTTCAATCAAATCGTTCAGGATGATATAGTATCGTCCAGGACGATGAGTTGCAGCAAGCACAGAAAAAGGTCAGCAGATAGATTTTGAACATAATTTGTCATATCGTCCAGGACGATAAAAGTATCGGCCAGGACGATGTGACTAGAAATTCAAATCAAGGAAGGAATGGTGATGATCAAGACCCTCAAAAATAAAACAAAAGAAAAACAGTCAAAACATGGTAAAGGAAAACAAAAACAAAAACACAACGAAAATCAAACAACGAATATTTTTGGATTTTAATTTTTAAATTTTTTTTTTGTTTTATGGAGGCATCATATGAGAATTCTTTTCAAAAGTTAAACTTTTAAAGTTTCAAGAGATCAAGAAGTTTAACAAATCCCAATCAGAAGAAGGTAGCATATCTGATTTTGTTAATCCTAGATCGGACATCCTTCAGGGTACAAAATTCTTTTGGAAAACAGAGGCCTAACTCAGAATAACAAAATAGGATAAGAAGATCCATTCAAGACTTATTTACTAAGAAAATATCTCATATTTAATAAACCAAAGTAATTTTTCTCAATCATGGAAAAATGAAATCAAGTCTTTGAAAGCATCACATAATCTATGAGTTCTCTAAGTTTTAAGAGTTTTAGCAAAGAGAGGATAGCTTGTATTTAGTGGGCTCATTTTATGCCTCTAGTCACTTTGATTGGCTCTTTGAGCATATTTTGATTTTTGATACACTTTTGTGTATATAGCTTTCTTTTCATTTTGGCTTCATTGGCCTCTTTTCTTTTTTAACTCTTGCAAGATAGAAACTCTTTAATATACCCTTAAAACAAAACTTAGTTGTGAGTATATCCTCCAAATATTAGAGAATAGGAGCTCTCTCTCTAACATAGGGAAGAACAATCCACAATACAAAATCAAAATCATGTGATAAATTCAATGACAAGATTTTAACAAACTTGAAAGATATATAAGAACTTTGGCTATTATGCATAAGATAAATTAATGTAGTAAGATAAGAAAATGATCTTAATTAAAGAACTATTGGTTAAAATGAGTTTAGACTTTTGTTTAGAGAAGAAAATCATACCACTAAACAAGGTCAGAAGGAGGGAAACCATCAACGAGATTTCTCCTTTAACCGATTTAGAAAAGCTAAACACTATCTCCAAAAACTTTCAAAAATCTAAAAACTTGAAAAGACCCAACATATGAAAACCAAACATAAAAGCAACATGAAAATAAACTATTTTAAAATAATGGAAAGGCTATCACATAACAAAACACACAAAAGAAACTTAAAAAAATGAAAACAAAGCGAACTAGAGCAACACAAAGCAAGCACAAAACTAGCACAAAAATAAATAACACAAAAAAATTTCAAGCAAGTTATAAGACAGCTAGTTTAAGCAATTTTTGAGCTGCCAACCTCCTTATGTCCAGTTATCCTATGCTCTCACGAGGTCTTTGGTGAGAGCACACCTGCAAAACTCAACAACAATCAGATTTAGGAACCCAAATAGGTTTGGGCCCCTTCTTAGGAAAAGTAGAGTGCAATGTAGATGTGGTATGCTGTGAATCATGCATCTTAGGTCTCCACACCCAATGTGTACTACGGTGAACGGTGCAAGTGTGTGAGATGTGTCCTAGCATGCCACAAGAGAAACATCTAACTCCAGGAAAAGGGTTTCTTAAATGGTTTGAGTTATAATGCCTCTTCCTAGATTCCGGCTTAGGATTAATAGTAGATGTCATTCGATTTTTCTTCATTATATCCAAATCATTTTGAATCCTCGAGTTAGTTCTTTTTAATGCCTCATTATCATTCCTCAAATTTTTCTCAATCTCCTTAGATGTCTTAAGATCAGAATTAAGTGAGGTGTGTGAAAATTTCAATGCCTTATGTTTATCAATTAATTTTGAATGATTTTTGTTCAACTCATCAAATTCATCAAGAAGAGCCATATGATTAGAATCAATGGTTGAATGATCTTTAAGAATGACTTCATACTCTTTCTGCAAATTTACAAGTTCCACTTTTAAGCTAGCATGTGTCTTCTTAAGTTTTTTTTATGATGCATGGATTTTTTCACAAATTTCAAACAATTCATCATAGGTTGGTTTACATACCTCTTCCTCATCACTTTGCTCAAGGTGATCTTCCCCTATTAAGCACAAGTTCGTTGTCTCTTCCTCTGGTTCAGTCTCAGAGGAATCAGTACCAGATTCTGCCCAGAATGCCTTTTGAATTCTCTTCTTCTCCTTCTTAAATTTAGATTTTTCCTCAATCTTTTCCTTGCTTGTGTTATCTTGAAGTGTTGGGCAATCGGCTCACATGTCCAGGTTTCCTGCATTCAAAACAGACAACATCAGAAGATCCTTTAACATGTTTATTTTCCTTACCTTTTCTTCAACTTTGATGATGCTTTTGTTTCTTCCTTAGAAAGCTTTTGAATTGCCTTGTGATGAAGGCAACTTCATCGCTTTCAGACCCGAAAGATTCAGAATCCGATTTGTGCGCCTTCAGTGCAATTGTTTTCTCCTTTTTCTTCTCACTTGCATCAAGATTTCTTTGATTCACCCCTTGCTCATAAGAAATGAGTGAGCCAAGTAAGTTATCAATAGAATAGGTGTTCAAATCCTTAGATTCAGTGATTACAATGATTTTAGCATCATAAGACGAAGGCAAGCATCTCATAATATTGTTAACTTTTTCATAGTTTGAAAGTTCTTTTCCTAGTGCATGCAGTGAAGTAACTATCTGAGTAAATCTTGTATACATGTCAAAAATTGATTCATGAGGTTTCATACAAAAAAGTTCGTAGTCATGCAAGAGAATGTTTAAACGGGATTGTTTAACCTCATTAGTACCTTTATAGGTGATGCACAATTTATCCCAAATCTCTTTACCAGTTTTACAAGTTGAGACACGCATGTAATCCTCAAATTTTAAAGCACAGAAAAAATAGTTCAAACATTTTGCATTTAATTGAGCTAAATCACGTTCATTTAAAATCCATTCAGTAAAGGAAATTTCAATTTTAACACCATTAATTTCACGAGAAGGTGGAGAATAACCTTCTTTAATAAGCATCCACATGCGATAATCAGTAGATTGTAAAAAAGTTGACATGCGGGTTTTCCAAAAGTCAAAAGGTAGGTTATCAAACAGAGGAGGTCGGGTAATAGAATACCCTTCCGTAGTGTTACGATTCCCTAGGTTAGCCATGGATCTAATTCAAAAAGTTTTCAAACTTAAAATTTCGAATCCTGCTCTGATACCACTTGAAAGTTCGCTAGGGATGTTAAGCCCTATAGAACTGGCCCAAGCTAACCAAGAGAAGGGGTGAATTGGTATTTAAAAAAAAATTCTTTTCACAAAGAATAAAAATCACATACAAAAATCACTACAAAAAAAAAATGCGGAATTAAAAGTGCGGAAGCAAAAATAAGAACACAGAAATTTATAGTGGTTCAGTCAACTTGACCTACGTCCACTCCTTGGAGGCACCCTCCAAGTATTGCTCTACAAAAAGTGACTCTCCTTTAGCCCCCACGGCTAGGTGGAGAAGCCCTCACAAGAACCTCTTTTTTGCCACCCCGGCAAGGCAGAGAACCTACCTCCTTTTGCTTCCTCCTGAAGCTGGCAGAGAACCACAACCAAAAGATAACTCCTTACCTCTACCGACCCTTCCACGGACGAGAAACTCTAGACGAAGAACAAGCAGAGAGATCCTTGAAGCAACCCTTGTGAATCCCCTCACAAGCTCCCCCTCACAAGATCCTCTCTCTCTCCCTCTCTCTCTTTCTCTCCTCAAGGTCTTCTCAGGTCAAGGAATCAGCCAAAGGTCTTGAAAAATGTTGAACAAGAGCTCTTAAATAGAAGAGCTTCAAAGGAGCTCATTAATTGTAAGTTGTCGACAATATCGTCCAGGCCGATATGGACATCGGCCTGGCCGATCAATACAAATCAATGAAGATCGGCCAGAGCATAGCCCTAGATGCAAAACAGGACGATTGAAAATTGGCTTGATCGTCCAGGCCGATCTCACGATCGTCTTGGCCGATCAGTTCAAATCAAAGGAAAATCGTCCTGACAATAGCCCTGGATATGAGCTGGCCGATGTTTATCGTCCTGAAGTAACTTAAGGTTTTTGACTGGATCATCCTGGCCGATTCTGCGATCGTGCAGGACGATATGATCGTATCAATCATCCTTCATTACTCCCATGATTTCCTGAACAATTATGGCATAATTTGTGAATATCGTCTAGGCCGATCCAAGGATCGTCCTGGCCAATAATTAAAAAAAAATAGTATACCTTAATTATCTATGGCGGCAACTTCTTTCTATTTTTAGCTTATCGTCATGGCCGATACACGTATCGTCTAGGCCGATCTGTTAATGTCTGCTGCCTTAATTAAGAATCCTTATTTAGACTTTCTATTTTAAGCTGATCGTCCAAGACGATATAAATATCGGCTTGGCCGATGTGGGCAAAAATAGAAATTCTAAGTCTCTCAAGTGTGTGTTTGTAGGGTTACTTAGCATCAGTCTCTTGACCATTACAAGTGGACTCAAAAGGTAAAAAAGTACATACTGACTCAACCCTAAACCTATGCAATCATGAACTAGCTTCTTCTTGATTGTCCGATCTTCGATTCCTGAAAAGTTAGAAGAAACAAGCAGTCCAAGAGAAACAGTGTTTGTCAATCATCAAAACATAAGCCATGAAAAATAGATTTTCAACAAAATCAATATATCATCAAACATAAGTTTTTTCTAACATACAATTTTTAGGAAAAATAAATCGTAAAAAAGTCAAATGCATACATAAAAATCAGAAGAAATGCAACATAATTTTATAGTGGTTCAGTCTAAAAATGACCTACGTCTACTCCCCAGAATCCTCTCTGGTTATTGCACTAAAACTTTTGTATCTCTTCTTTAGCCCCCACAGCTAGCTAGAGAAGCCCATATAATCTTTTCACTAACTTGGTGCACTAGAGATTCTTGATCTCGTTTTTCTCCCGCCTGGTGAAGGAAGAGAACATTGCAATCATTTTTCACCCTCCTAGTGAAGGAATACAACATTACAATCCTTTTTCACCCTCTTGGTTAAGGCAAAAAACCTCAATGATCTTTAGGCTGAAGTTCTTCTTCAGAGAGCTACCCAAGAATCCAAATAAGACAGTCAAAAGAAACAAGTTAAAAGCTTGCTCATAGAATCATTGTGGAATCCCCTCACACTCCTCCCTCACATACAACCTATCTTTTCTCCTTCGCAAAACTCTCCAATATCTCTCTCAAATCTTTCTCCAGAAAACCCAATAGCCAAAAAGACTTGGAACAAGTATATTAATATAGCTTAAATACTATGCTTCACAAAAATCCTAATAATTCAATTTTTTCAACACTGATAATACAATATGATCACATATCATATAGTAAGCTCAATTTAAATAACCTTATCAATGTTGTATAAAGAATGAGATGTTGTATGATTAGTTTAAGTATTTAAGATGAACGTCCAATACAATATAAGAAATCATCGAATATGATTAATCAATCAAATTGGATTTTCTTTCCATCTAATCGATAGCAATTGATTATCATCTCATTCAGCAATCAGGTCATATAGTATGATTGGTCCAATCGTATAGTATGATATGACTAGATCAATCAATCCAAAATTGATCCCCTAATTACATGATTAGACTACGCAAGATTTAATTATATCGTACAGTACGATGTGTATCATATGGCGTGATTAATAAAAATTTTGAATTTTAAAATACTACCTAAATATGATTTATGACTATGATATTTTAATTTTTATTGATTGTTTTGTACAATATGCTTTGTATAGTATGATCAATACAAAATTAATAATTATGCCAATTAGCCATTATCATGATTTTTTGAATAGCTGATCATCCAGTATGATATGGATCATATAGTATGATTATTTCAAAAAAAATTATACTTCTTATTTTCTCACTACCCTATGTGTGTATGTACGATCACCAAGTTTAGCATCGATCAAGTGAGTATCCACCAAATACAAGACTTTGACTCAAGAAAAGTAGAATTAAATAAAAGTAAAATTACAAACTATTAGCGTTAAACCTATTATACTCAGTATCGAGTTGATCACTTTGCATGGTATATGGTGGATCTAGAATGTTAGTGCAAAAGAAAAAAATATCTAATAATTATAACAAGAGATTACATAGAGACAATCCAAAAATATTTATTATCATCAAAATTACAAGATCGAGGTCCATATTTAAAATAATCTCAACCTTTTTTGTTGGTGGAAAATATTCTGGATTATAATTTTAAATTTATTTTTATGTGTCCTAAACTCCACATTACTAGTTAAGTTTTTAGAAAATAGGGAGGTTCTTATTTTTGGACTTCTTTAATGGAGCAAACAAGAAGAATAAGAACAATACATAATCAGGAAAAAGAAAAAAAAAGAAAAAAAATTAGACTAATCAGAATAGAAATATAACCTACCAACAACATTCTACTCCCCCTTTTGAGATCACTAAAAAGGAAGAACAAACAAAATAACTGGTAAGAATAAAAGACACCACGAGATAACATGACAATAAAAATAACACAACATAAAATCAAGCATTTAGAGATATGGAGGATCCTAATCAAGTGGTGGTTGAAAGTATTGATGGATAGAAGAAAATTGGTCACTAAACCAAGCTCTATCCGCCTCATGTTGTTGTAGAAGGTGATCTTACTATTATTGAAGAAGGTCATGTTGTTGATTGAGCCAAACCCAATGATGAGTCATCTCTTGGTATTGGGCTGCAGATTGCATTTCTAGCCAATTGAGTCTCTCCAATATAGCTAAATAGTCATATTACCAATATAGCTAAATAAGCATATGAGTGGGAAGTAGGAGCTCATGCTGAAACTTGTGCTAGAGTTGATATTGGACCTTCCTCTAGCTAAGGTCCACATAATGAACATTACGGTGATTAGAACTATAAAGGACTCAAAGGAGATATTTGAATAGTAGACTGGAAGATGGTTGGGTGATATAATATATTGGAGATTGTATTTAGATTCCATAATATAGACTATGATATATCCTAATGTAAGATTTGCCTTTTGTTTTTTGTTTTTTATTTTTTTAATCATTAATGCGGTTAATGTTTTTTATGTAACATATAATCAGATTAGCTATATTGAAATCAATTTTAGCCATGATAAAGTAGGTATTAAGAGATAGAAGAAGTGTGAAGTTTATCCTATTACCCGCTTTTGAAATGATTGAATTTCTAAGGAAGTGTTGAATGATCTGGGCGTCTTGACCTAAGGTGTTAACATGAGGAATATGGTCATTTGTTAAAGACTCACTAATGGTGGTGTTGACATGAATCCAATTATAGTTATGGAGAAAGGCTAAATAGTGAACATTTTCACTGGTGGTAGAAATGTGAAGAATGTAATCAAAGTCTTGATATCTGATTTTTATGGGCCTCTTATTGGCATATGATTGAAGGGAAGTTCCCTCACTATTGAGTCAAAGGCTAGCAAAGAATTCATAAAGGATTTTGGAGTTAAATGGAAATGACAGAATAGAAATGAATTAAAGGGTGGTGCATGCAAATAGACTGAGTAGCTCAAAGTTTAGGACTTCTTGATTTATGATCTTATAAGGGGTGATCCAATCAACAATATAGCAATGATATGCATCTTCATCTATTTCTTCAGGGAAATTGGGTTCAATGGGACATCTTGAAAACTCTCTATAAAAGCCTTTGAGCGGTATTCACCATCCATTGCGAAGAGTAGGAACCTATATATGAAGAGAGAAAGATTAAGAGGAATGATTGGTGTGAAGAGAATGCTTGAAATTCCTCTCTTGAAATAGAAATTATGCATATCATACTATTGATTTGCGAGTGTACAATATGATTAGAAAAATTTAATTTGTCAAGTCTGATCAGTAAGAATGTTTATCTTATTATATAATAAAAATAACACAACATAAAATCAAGCATTTAGAGATATGGAGGATTCTGATCAAGTGGTGGTTGAAAGTATTGATGGATAGAAGAAAATTGGTCACTAAACCAAGCTCTTTCCACCTCATGTTGTTGTAGAAGGTGATCTTACTATTATTGAAGAAGGTCATGTTGTTGATTGAGCCATGCCCAATGCTGAGTCATCTCTTAGTAGTGGGCTGCTGATTGCATTTCTAGCCAATTGAGTCTCTCCAATATAGCTAAATAGTCATCTTACCAATATAGCTAAATAAGCATATGAGTGGGAAGTAGGAGCTTATGCTGAAACTTGTGCTGGAGTTGATTTTGGACCTTCCTCTAGCTCAGGTCCACATAATGAACATTACGGTGATTAGAACTATAAAGGATGTCAAAGGAGATATTTGAATAGTAGACTGGAAGATGGTTGGGTGATATAATATATTGGAGATTGTGTACTATGATATATCCTATTGTAAGATTTGCCTATTGTTTTTTGTTTTTATTTTTTTTAATCTTTAATGCAGTTAATGTCTTTTATGTAACATATAATCAGATTAGCTATATTGAAATCAATTTTAGCCAGGATAAAGTAGGTATTAAGGAATAGAAGAAGTGTGAAGTTTATCCTATTTCCCGCTTTTGAAATGATTGAATTTCTAAGGAAGTGTTGAATGATCTGGGCGTCTTGACCTAAGGTGTTAACATGAGGAATATGGTCATTTGTTAAAGACTCACTAATGGTGGTATTGACATGAATCCAATTATAGTTTTGGAGAAAGGCTAAAAAGTGAACATTTTCACTGGTGGTAGAAATGTGAAGAATTTAATCAAACTCTTGATATATGATTTTTATGGGCCTCTTATTGGCATATGATTGAAGGGAAGTTCCCTCACTATTGATTCAAAGGCTAGCAAAGGATTCATAAAGGATTTTGGAGTTAAATGGAAATGACAGAATAAAAATGAATTAAAGGGTGGTGCATGCAAATAGACTGAGTAGCTCAAAGTTTAGGACTTCTTGATTTATGATCTTATAAGGGGTGATCCAATCAACCATATAGCAATGATATGCATCTTCATCTGTTTCTTCAGGGAAATGGGGTTCAATGGGACATCTTGAAAACTCTTTATAAAAGCCTTTGAGCGGTATTCACCATCCATTGCAAAGAGTGGGAACCTATATATGAAGAGAGAAAGATTAAGAGGAAGGATTGGTGTGAAGAGAATGCTTGAAATTCATCTATTTAAATATAAATTATGCATATCATTCTATTGATTTGCGAGTGTACAATATGATTAGAAAAAATTAATTTGTCAAGTCTGATCAGTAAAAATGTTTATCTTATCATATAATAAAAATAACACAACATAAAATCAAGCATTTAGAGATATGGAGGATCCAGATCAAGTGGTGGTTGAAAGTTTTGATGGATAGAAGAAAATTGGTCACTAAACCAAGCTCTATCCGCCTCATGTTGTTGTAGAAGGTGATCTTACTATTATTGAAGAAGGTCATGTTGTTGATTGAGCCATGCCCAATGCTGAGTCATCTCTTGGTATTGGGCTGCTGATTGCATTTCTAGCCAATTGAGTCTCTCCAATATAGCTAAATAGTCATCTTACCAATATAGCTAAATAAGCATATGAGTGGGAAGTAGGAGCTCATGCTAAAACTTGTGCTGGAGTTGATATTGGACCTTCCTCTAGCTCAGGTCCACATAATGAACATTATGGTGATTAGAACTATAAAGGATGTCAAAGGAGATATTTGAATAGTAGACTGGAAGATGGTTGGGTGATATAATATATTGGAGATTGTATTTAGATTCCATAATATAGACAATGATATATCCTAATGTAAGATTTGCCTTTTTTTTGTTTTTATTTTTTTAATGTTTAATGAAGTTAAAGTTTTTTATGTAACATATAATCAGATTAGCTATATTGAAATCAATTTTAGCCATGATAAAGTAGGTATTAAGGGATAGAAGAAGTGTGAAGTTTATCCTATTACCCGCTTTTGAAATGATTGAATTTCTAAGGAAGTGTTGAATGATCTAGGCGTCTAAACCTAAGGTGTTACATGAAAAATATGGTCATTTGTTAAAGACTCACTATTGGTGGTGTTGACATGAATCCAATTATAGTTATGGAGAAAGGTTAAATAGTGAACATTTTCACTGGTGGTAGAAATGTGAAGAATTTAATCAAAGTCTTAATATCTGATTTTTATGGGCCTCCTATTGGCATATGATTGAAGGGAAGTTTCCTCACTATTGATTCAAAGGCTAGCAAAGAATTCATAAAGAATTTTGGAGTTAAATGGAAATGATAGAATAAAAATGAATTAAAGCGTGGTGCATGCAAATAGACTGAGTAGCTCAAAGTTTAAGACTTCTTGATTTATGATCTTATAAGGGGTGATCCAATCAACCATATAGCAGTGATATGCATCTTCATCTCTTTCTTCAGGGAAATGGGGTTCAATGGGACATCTTGAAAACTCTCTATAAAAGCCTTTGAGTGGTATTCACCATCCATTATGAAGAGTGGGAACCTATATATGAAGAGAGAAAGATTAAGAAGAAGGATTGATGTGAAGAGAATGCTTGAAATTCCTCTTTTTAAATAGAAATTATGCATATCATAATATTGATTTGCGAGTGTACAATATGATTAGAAAAATTTAATTTGTCAAGTCTGATCAGTAAAAATGTTTATCTTATCATATAGTATAATTAGAGTCGCACTGGACGATTAGTGTTAAAATGATTGTCTCGAGGCATTAGCCTAGAGGATGTTTGACTTGACTTATCATATTGTACAAACAGGTGTATCGTACAATAGGATATATTATTTATAATTGTGCTAGTCGAATTTAATTTGTCTAAAGATAAGTGATATGTGTATTTCATAGTATAATATATTATTGTATAGTACGATAACCAAAAATTGATCAATAAGAGGTGTTGGATGTGTTGTGCAAGGGAGATATGGAAATTTGTGAAGATCATACATGATGATGTAGAATCTTACAATATGATGTGAGCAATTTTTGAATTTGTGTGTGATGATTGGGAAAACATCAAAAAAGAAAAAAAGAAGGGATATACACACCAACAGGTCACAAATATAAATAACATACATAAATAATCAATAAATAAATAACATTAAAACACATAAAAATATTTAAGTTTTTAATTTTTAATTCATCCTGAATTAAGCATGAATATCAATGACACTTAGTCTAGTCCTCAATGATAAAAAGTTTTATGACTTAACGGTTTAGTAAAGATGTCTGCCAATTAATTTTAAATATCTATATGATGTACTTCTATATCTCTATTGACTACATATTCTCTAATGAAATGGTTCCTAATGTTTATATGCTTAATTTAGGACTGTTGGATTAGATTTTTTGAGATACAGATGGCACTAGGGTTTTCACACATGATTTGAATAATGCTGACAGGGAGTCCAAGGTCAAGGATTTGTTGCTTAAGCCATAAAAATTGAGCAACATAACTTCCTACAGTAATTTATTCCACTTTGAAAGTAGATAGAGCTACAAAATTTTATTTTCTACTAGACCAAGAAGACTAAAGATTGTCCTATGAATTGATAGGTTCAAGAGATGCTTTTCTATTAACCCCACATACTTAAAAGTCTAAATACGAAAATCATATGATTACAAAGGATGGCCTATGTGTAGGATACCAAATTCAAAGGTTTTTGTTTCCTAAAAGATATCTAAGGATTCTCTTAACTATAATTATATGAGAATCCATAATATCATCTTCTCTTGCACAAAGAAAAATACTAAGCATAATGTCAGGTCTGCTAGCAGTCAAATACAAAAAGAGATCCTATAATCCCCTTATACTTCTTCTGGTCTATAAATTTTCCACTTGGATCCTTATCCAATTAAATGGTAAAGCTTATAAGTATATTTATTTCCTTAATATTATCCATCTCATATTTCTTTGAAATATCCTTGATATACTTTTTTTTACTAAGAAAAGTGTCATCATCTCTTTAATTCACACTAAATCTAAGAAAGTAAGAAAGCTCTTCCATTATACTCATATCAAATTCTTTATTCATTATTTTTAAAAATTCATCACAAAGATGTTAAGAGAGTTGCTATTAGCATGTTTTATATTCAAACAACTTATATAGTTTTGATGATTCCAAATATTATTATTTTATGTGTAGTTATCTCCTAACACTTTTTGGTAGATTTGTTTTTGCTCTTGTGTGTACTAACATTTTAGGAAAATTGAACTCCAAACTATGAAGAATTCAAATCGAATTTAGCATACAATCCTTTGCAAATTGAAGCTTTAAATTATTTTTTGAATTGAGAGGGAGTGATTGTAATTGAGTGAATAAAAACACACACACAGTTAAGAAGATCTTACAAAATTTGTACTGATCGTACGGGACGAACCTAATTCATACGGGAAGATCAAGTCAGTTATCTCCTCGTAGGAGCAATGGAAATAACATGAGGTGATGAAATTTTTCTAAGTCCTGATCGTCCAGGACAAAATTATTTTCATCCCAGGATGAATTGGGCTCTGTAAAAATTTTGTTCAGATGAAATCTATAATCGTGCCAGGACGACTTGGGCTCTGTAAAAATTTCATCCAGATGAAATCCAAATCGTCCCAGGATGAATTCATCTCTGTAAAAATTTCATTTATACAAAATTCATTATCATGCCAGAATGTGTTGCTCTCTGTAAAAATTTTGTCCGGATGAAGTCTTGTTTGTCCCAGGACGATGTGAACGGACTTACCACAGTTGGTTACATCCTGCAATTATTAGGGAACCAACCTATGTATAACTGATTGTACCGGACGGACCTAGTTCGTACGGGACGATGACAAACCTAGTTCGTACGGGATGATGATCGTGTACGAACATAGTTCATACCAATATACATCAGGATCATAAAATTGTCCAGGATGATCCGTGATCGTACGGGATGATTCATTTCATGTTGACTTGAAAAATTTGTAGTTTTGGACAGTTTTTCTTGTCTCTTCTATATATAGTCTAATTTAGACTGCCACCTAATCTTTTTGCCATTTGATCTTCACGCCTATTGAATAAAGAGTCAAGGAGAGAGTGTGAGAGAGCTTTCAAAGGAGGATTCCTACCACTAGAGCGTGAAGGCTTCGCTTGGTGTTCAAAGGTCAGAAAATCTACTTGAGATTTGGGATTACTTCCCTCTTTTCTTTCTTCCTTCTAGAATTCTTGTGAGAAGATTTATCAAGGAGATCCAGTTCTCTACCGACACTTGAAGAGTGTGTGAACCGCCGAGGGTTCTCTACCCACACTAGGAGAGTGTGAAAAGACAAAGGGTTCTCTGCCCACACTAGGAGAGTGTGAAAGGACGAAGGGTTCTCTACCCACACTAGGAGAGTGTGAAAGGATGAAGGGTTCTCTGCTCACACTAGGAGAGTGTAAAAGGACAGACGGTTCTCTGCCAACACTAGGGATAAGTGTAAAAGGAAGTCGGTTCTCTGCCGCACCGGGTAGTGGTGGAAAGAGTTTTTATAAAGGCTTCTCCGCCTTGCTGTGGGTGCTAAATGAAAGTCACTAGTGGTATTAGTGCAATACTCGGAGGGTGCCTCCGGGGAGTGGATGTAGGTCTGGAATTGACCGAACCACTATAAATCTGGTGTTCTTTACTTAACCGCTTTTTATTTTGTTTATCATTTACAACTTGTGGTTGAAAATTTTTTTTTAAAAAATTCACTAACAATTAAGTTTTTAATTTCCAAAGTTTATAAAGAGGGTTCAAAATTTTAATTACCAATTTACCCCTCCCCCCTCCTGGTTAGCCACTAGGACATAAGCTTAGGTTTAACAACCTAATTCATTGTGAACGAATCTCAACAAGTGGTATCAGAGCCTTATTTCAAAATCATAAGTTTAGACTACTTTTTGATTAACGTAGATGGCTATATTTGGAAATAGAAACACACCTGAGGGTTACTCTATTACTATACCTCCACTGTTTGATAATATATCTTTTGATTTTTGGAAAACACACATATCTACTTTCTTACAATCACTTGATTATCGTATGTGGATCTTAGTCCATTAAGGATATTCAAAACCAACTAGATTAGTTGATGGAGTTAGAGTTGAAACACCTTTTGCAGACTGGACAGTAGAAGAACGTGACTAAGCACAACTAAATGCCAAATGCTTGAATAATTTCTTTTGTGCTTTAAAATCTGAAGACTACATGCGGGTTTCTACTTGCAAAAGTGGAAATGACATATGAGATAGACTTTGTATAACATATGAAGGAACTAATGAGGTTAAACAATCTTGACACAATATCTTGTTGCATGATTATAAATTATTTCGCATGAAACCTAATGAATCTATTTCTGACATGTACACAAGATTCACACAAATTGTCACCTCTTTTCATGCACTTGGTAGGGAACTAACGAATGCTGAAATGGTTAATAGGATTCTTCGTTGTTTACCTACTGCTTATGATGCTAAAATTACTGCAATTACAGAGTCTAAAGATTTAAACATTTACTCTATTGACAATCTTCTTGGTTTGCTTATTTCTTACGAGTAAGGAGTTAGCCAAAGAAAGATTGATGCAGGTGAACCACGAAGGGAGAAGAACATAGCACTGAATGTGGAAGAGTCTGAGAGTGAACACTCACAACCTGAGGATGAAGAAGACATCGCATTGATGACTAGACAATTCAGAAGCTTTCTGAAGAGGAAGTAGAAGAAATGCCCGCAATGGAATAGAGGTAAATTCAATAGAAATACCAAGGTTTCAAATGATGTTATTTTCTATGAGTGCAAGAAATCTAGACATATAAAGACGGATTGCCATAAACTCAAAGCCAATCCTAGCAAGGAGAAGGTAGAGGAGAAACCTACTGTAAAGAAAGGCGGAAAGAAGTTTCAAAAAGCCTTCTGGGTGGACTCAGCTTCAGATTCATCAGAGATTGAAAAAGAAGAGGAAGTCACTAATTTGTGCTTAATGGATGACAGTCATGATCCGTTAGATCAAGAAAAGGTATGTGACTTAACTTATGATGAACTTTTTAAAGTTTCTGAACACATGCATGAATCATATAAGAAAATTAAGAAAATGCAAGTTAGCCTTAGTTTAGAATTGGAAGAGCTTAAAAAGGAACATGAAATCTTTAGGAAAGATCATGCTTTGATTGATAACAACTACATGAAATTACTTGATGAGTTTGATGACTTGAATAAAAATTATGAGAATTTAAAATCATCCTATGTAGAACTCGAGAAAGAATTTAAGAATTCTAAGGATGAATTCGAGAGCAAACTTTATAGAATCAATTATACAAATCTAATTTTAGAAGATATGAATTCATTTTACAAATTAAAGATAAAAGCTCTCGAGGATAACATGATACCTCCTAAACTTGAAGATTTTACTAATCCTATTCTGTATCCTAAATTTATGCAATCCCTAAAAAGACAGATGAATGTTAGAAAACTTAGGAATCCATTTACTAAAGTAAAATGTAATATTTTTGGATTGTTTGAACATATAGCTCACACCTGTACTTTGAAGATGAAAACAAATTTTGGTGTGGAGACCTAAGATGCATAAACATAGACATATCATACATGCATCTGATTATAAATTGCTAAAAGGTGAACCCAAACTTATTTGGGTTCCCAGGTCTAACGTTTGATAATTTTGTAGGATCGCTCTCACACAAGACCTTGTGAGAGCATATGGTAC
This sequence comes from Dendrobium huoshanense, assembly GCA_016618105.1. NCBI lineage: Eukaryota > Viridiplantae > Streptophyta > Magnoliopsida > Asparagales > Orchidaceae > Dendrobium > Dendrobium huoshanense. Next base: position 6,594,879 of record CM028346.1, read on the forward strand.
CTGGACAGCAGATGTTCAAAGCACATGATTGGAGATACTGCTCAATTCATAATGTTGGAAGCCAGGAAGCCAGGAGTGGAGGCAAGGTTACACTTGGAGATAACACCACAAGGAAGGTGATTGGATCAGGTATGATTGAAAATTTTAAGAATTTTTTCATTGACAATATGTTATTGGTAGAAGGCTTAAAGCATAATTTATTAAGTATAAGCCAGCTATGTGATAAAGGTTATTGTGTAAAATTTTTTCCTATTAGCTGCATATTAAGCCTAAATGATAAAGATGTTTTGAATGGTAAAAGGGTAAACAATGTTTACATGCTAGATTTAAATTGCATTAATTCTCATACTGCTTTTTGTTTGAAAACTGTATCTGATGAGTCAAGGCTATGGCATAGGAGACTTTGTCATTCTAGCATGAAAAATCTTAGGAGGATTATCCAAAAGAACTTAGTGAGAGGTATACCAAAACTAGACTTTACTAAGGATCACCTTTGTGATGCATGTCAATTAGGAAAGCAGGTGAAGTCCTCTTTTCAATCCAATAAGGATCTTAGAACTAGTAAACCATTGGATATTTTGCATATGGATCTTTTTGGACCAGTTAGAACTGTGAGTCTAGGATGGAAGGTATACGAATTTGTGATTGTTGATGATTACTCAAGATTCACATGAGTTAGATTTCTATTTCATAAGAGTGAATCATTTGAAGAATTTAAAAATTTTTTTACTTGGATTCAAAGGAAATTAGGGTGTGAAATTATTTTTATTCAAAGTGATCAAGGAGGAGATTTGAGAATAAGAGATTTGAAGGATTTTGTAAGGAGAATGGAATTGATTACAACTTTTCTGCACCTAGAACACCTCAATAGAATGGGGTAGTAAAAAAAAAATAGAACATTAATAGAAGCCACCTAAGCAATGTTGGCAAAATATCACTTCCTAAATATTTTTGGGTTGAGGCAGTTAACACTGCATGTTATGCTCTTACTATGGTGAATATGAGATCTAAGTTAAATAAAACACCTTATGAGTTGCTAAAAGGGAGAACACCTAATTTGTTTCATTTGCATATTTTTAGTTGCAAGGTATTCATTCATAATAATGGAAAATCTACCTTAGGAAAATTTGATCCAAAATCAGATGAAGGGATTTTTGTTGGATACTCAAGTGTTGGAAAATCTTATAGAGTATTCAATAAAAGAATTTTGGTAATTGAGGAGACCACACATGTTGTATTTGATGAATCTGGAAATATGGAAGAGCCAAATATTGTAGAAGATGAAATTGAGATTAACTCCCAAAAGATTGATAAATTGAACTTAGAAGAAAATGTGGTAGAAAATTTGGAGATAGAAAACCCTTTGCCTAGAGATTTGAGATTTTCTAAAAACCACCCAAGGGAATTGATCATAGGTGAACCAAGTGCGGTTGTAAGGACCAGGCGTGGATTAAATAAGGAAGTCAATCATTCAGCCTTTATTTCAACTATTGAATCCACTAATATTGATCAAGCCCTTTCTGATGAATTTTGGATTTTGACCATGCAAGAAGAGTTAAATCAAATTGTAAGAAATAAACTTTGGGAATTAACTACAAGGCCAAAAGATCAAAGTGTAGTTAGAACTAAGTGGGTATTCAAAAACAAAATGAATGACTCAGGAGTAGTCATTAGAAATAAGGCTAGATTAGTTGCTAAGGCATATAATTAGATTGAAGGGATTGATTTTGAGGAGACTTTTGCCCCTGTAGCTAGACTTGAAGTAATTAGGGTTTTGCTAGCCTTTGCCTGTTTTAAAGGATTTAAATTGTATCAAATGGATGTCAAAAGTGCCTTTTTAAATGCGGTAATTTAAGAGGATGTGTTTGTAGAACAACCTCTAGGCTTTAAAAATTCCAAATACCCAAATCATGTTTTCAAGTTGAAAAATGCATTATATGGATTGAAACAGGCACCTAGGGCTTGGTATGAGAGGTTGAGCACCTTCTTACTTGAAAGATCTTTTAAAAAAAGAAGTATGGATACAACTCTCTTTTTGAAGAAATGTGGAAAGGATATACTCATTGTTCAAATTTATGTGGATAATATCATTTTTGGATCTTCAAATAAAAATCTTTGTGATGATTTTTCTAAAATAATGAATAATGAATTTGAGATGAGTCTAATGGGAGATTTAAGTTACTTTCTAGGTTTTAGCATTAAGCAAATTAAGGAAGGAACATTTCTAAGTCAATCAAAGTATGTTAAGGACATCCTCAAAAAGTATAAAATGGATAATGCTAAACCTGTAAGTACACCAATGAGTTCCTCAATTCAGTTGGATAAGGACCCTAAGGGAAAATCTATTGATCAAAAGAAATTTAGAGGGATAATTGGATCTTTACTTTACTTGACTGCTAGCCGGCCCGATATCATGTTTAGTGTATACTTGTGTGCTAGATTTCAATCAGATCCAAAAGAATCATATTTGACAGCAGTTAAAAGGATTTTAAGTTTTCTGTTAAGAACTCAGAACTTAAGAATTTGGTATCCTAAGTTTAGCTCTTCATTTGAAATAATTAGTTATTCAGATTCTGACTTTGCAGGATGTATGGTGGATAGGAAAAGCACTTCTGGAACATGTCAATTTATTGGAAATTCTTTAGTCTCTTGGTCCAGTAGAGAACAAAATTCAGTATCCCTATCTATAAAAGAAGCTGAATACATTGCATTAGGAAGTTGTGTGGCACAAGTATTTTGGTTGAAACAATAGTTGATTGATTTAGGATTGTCTATAGGCACTATTCTAATTTATTGTGATAACACTAGTGCTATTTGCATTTCTAAAAATCCTATTCAACATTCAAGAACCAAACACATAAACATAAGGCATCATTTCATAAGGGATCATGTATCCAAGGGAGAAATTGAACTCATTCATGTTACAAATGAAAATCAACTTATAGATATTTTTTACAAAACCTTTAGCCTTTGATACTTTCAGTGCATTAAGAACAAGGCTTGGTGTGATTGATTTAAATGCTTAAATAAAAATATTCTTGCAACATTGATGTATGTTTGATTATTAAATGTTTTTTGTGTGTGTTTATTATTTTGTTTGTGTGATTTTTTTCCTTTTAGAGTCTGTGTTTCATAGTTATTTTTGGTATTTTCTTGTGTTTTTGAATTTTAGTTTGGTTTTAGTGCAAAAATCAAAAAAAAAAAAATTATCATCGTCCGGGACAAAATATCTTCGTACGGGTCGATTTGTGTAGTGTGACAAATTGTCGAATTTTAAACCATTTGAGTGTAGTTTTTAGTGTACTTCGTCTGTACGATCGTAACAATCATCTGAGATGATTTATTTTTCAATCGATGGGACGAATGAATGAAGCGGTTGAATGGATAAGGTAGTTTTTAATACGAACTTCGTACGTATGAACCTTTGGTTCGTCTGGACGAACACATGTCGGTTTGATGTAGGGGACGGTTTCAACTTCCATTAAAACGATATAAGTTCTGATCGTCCCGGGACGAACACGTGTTCGTCTGCACGATCAGACTGGTCAAAAGTCTGTACGAAAGGATGCTTTGTAAGTCGCGTTGATTACAAAAACCCGTTTCATTCTGGTTGTATTGGATTGTCTGTACAAAAAATTGTTATACGGGACGAATGAAACTTTTATACAAGATGAATTATTTTCGTCTGGTATGAACGAATCATTTTTCAATAAATAGGCGATCTTTTCAACTCAATTGTCACACGCTAAATATCACTTTCAACTCCTTTCTTTCTCTAGATCATTTTTAAATGGCCAATTCAAGTAAGCGTCAAAAGATCTTAGAGAAGAAGCCACATAGGAATTCGTCTAAAAATTTTCTGTCCAAAGAAAATGAGGATTCTTTTCCTAGATTTGCTTCTACCAAAATCACTCCTTCCCGAATTTTAATTCAAGAAGATATTACCTTTCAAGTAATATCTTTATTTGCTTCGACTCAGTTTCACTTTATCCTTACTCTGGTCCACCTCTATAACAAAGAAACCTTCCACTACTTTCTAGCCAATATGTCCTTCAATTCTGACCACTCTATGATTCGCTCCTTTGTTTTCAAACAAAAAGTTGAAATCACTAAACATGACTTAGGAGCTTTTCTAAATTTAAGGACTGAGGGAAGTAGAGCCCATACCTTAATCACCAATGATATATATAAATGGTATGAAATCAATAGGGTGATTAGAGGAAATGGTTTAACTGAGAATGTGGCTAGGGTATCCGGTCTTGTCTGTAATGCACGCATCATACAACACGTTCTTAGAACTTCAATCATTCCAAAAGCTGGTGATAGAGTCAATATTACCCCACTTCTTTCCATGGTGACCATCTTAATCATGAGCGATAAACCTATAGATGAAGCCCAACTTATTCTTGACTATCTTTATGGGCTTTCTAAAATTGGCCATACATAACAGAAAAGAAAGAGGAATATTGCTTTAGGACACTTAGTTTCCTATGTTCTGCAAAAGAAGTATAACTTGATTCATCCTAATCAAGAATATGAAGAACTGCTCTATTACAATGACAGATCATTTAGAGCGATCTTTAAGGAGGAATCAGGAAAAGCACATGTCATCAGTGATACAGAAGAAGAGTCTGAAGGTGCACCTGCTCCTTCAAATGAACAAAATTATCAGAATTTGGTTCAAAGATTTTATCAGTTAGAGACTCATTTTGATCATTGCTTTGATCAAATTGAGACTCATTTACAGCAGTAGGCTGCTCAATATCAACATGACATGGGCTATATGAGGGAGCAAATGAATGATATTAGTACCAATGTACTTATGATGAGTACATATTTTAACCTCTTTGGTGGTGCTCCTCCTCCTCCTCCTTCAGATCAAGGACCGTCTGAGTGATTGTTGCACTTGATGTTTTGTGTTTGTGTTGTTATTGTTTATGTGTTAGTTGTTGTTTGCTTTTAGTAGTTTGATGTATTTCTTCTTTAATTTAGTTATTACATTGATATCTTGATGAAGCCTTGTAATATTTAAAATAATATCAATATAAGTTCTTGTGTTTTGATTTAAATTTACTTTTGAAATGTTTGTTAGACTTTATGTAAATCATCAGATTTTTAATCTTAATCGTGTTATAACCTAAATTGCAAGAAAAATTAAATTCATTAGAAAATCTAATTATTCTAAGTTTAAGTTTTGCTTATAACTTGATATTATTAGGATTATTAATTTCATGTCTCTTCTTGAGATTGTATTATTGTTAATATTATTATTGCAAGTGCGATGTTTTCTTATTTTATATTTCACTTATCAATCATTATTTATGCACTTAAAAAGATTTGAAATTTTATATTATTGTTTTTGGAAAGAATAAAATTACTCTTGCAAATTGTGTAAAAGTACAATAAAAAATCAAAAGGAATGGCCAAAGGTTCGTAATGTGAAAAAGAGGCACAAAATAAGCCCAAAGTAAAAATGATGCACAAAAATGTGCCACAACTATGAAAAAGATGTGCAAAGCGCCACATGTGGTAGTTATTTCTTTTTAAACTCTTTTAATCTCTTAATTCAAATTGATCATATGTTCATTTATAATTGATATTGAAATTTGAAATATATAATTTTTCATTAATCTTTATTGCAATGATATTCTCTATCTTAGTGTATAAACTGACTCATGTCTTTGATAAATTCTTTTTAATATCTATGTTATATCACTTCTTAAATTATATGAATTTCTATAATTTGCCTAATGTTTTAATTTTATTTGCATAACTTATTTCATTCACTGTTAAGATTATATTATCAAATGATTTTCATATCTCTGCTTACATTTCAAGTTGTTTTTCTCTTCTTCACTTTTTGCTGTTGTCAAAAAGGGGGAGAAATTGTTTGTTTAACTGTGTCTTATGTCTTGTGAGTCTTGTATCTTGTGTTAGTATCTGTGCTTGTTTTGTCTTGTATCTTGTGTTAGTATCTGTGTTTATTTTGTTTTTTGTAATTATGTTGTTGTTTTGTTTTGTATAAATTTTTTGAAAAAATAAAAAATAATTTTTGAATCAATGCCTCCTTATTTTCATGCATTCATCAATTCAGGGAGAGTTTAGGAGATCCTTAGAATTTGAAATCCTATAAACAATAATTATTTTTCCATCATCAAAAAGGAGGAGATTGTTAAGAGAGTTGCTATTAGTATATTTTACATCCTTGCAACTTATATAGTTTTGATGATTCTAAATATTATTATTTTTTGTGTACTTATCTTCTAACACTTTTTGGTAGATGTGTTTTTGCTCTTGTGTGTACTAACATTTTATAAAAATTGAACTCCAAACTGTGAAGACTTCAAATCGAATTCAGCATACAATCCTTTGCAAATTGAAGCTTTAAATTATTTTTTGAATTAAGAGGGAGTGATTATAATTGAGTGAATAAAAATACACACACACACACACACTTAAGGAGATCTTACAAAATGTGTACTGATCGTACGGGATGAACCTAGTTTGTACGGGACGATCAAGTCAGTTATCTCCTCGTAGGAGCAATGGAACAAATAGGAGGTGATGAAATTTTTCTAATTCCTGATCGTCCAAGATGAAATTATTTTCATCCCACGACGAATTGGGCTCTGAAAAAATTTCGTTCAGAAGAAATCTATAATCGTGCCAGGATGACTTGGGCTCTGCAAAAATTTTGTCCAGATGAAATTAAAATCATCCTAGGATGAAATCTTCTCTGTAAAAATTCCATTTAGATAAAATTCATTATCGTGCCAGGACGAGTTGCTCTCTATAAAAATGTTGTCCGAACGAAGTCCTGTTCGTCCCAGGACGTTGTGAACCGACTTACCGCAGATGGTTACATCTTGCAGTTATTAGGGAACCGACCTGTGGTATAATTGATCGTACCGAACGAACCTAGTTCGTACGGGATGATGATCGTGTACGAACATAGTTCGTACCAATATACATCATGATCATTTCTGACACTTTAAGTAAAATCGTCCAGGACAATCCACGATCGTACGAGATGATTCATTTCGTGTTTACTTGAAAAATTTGCAATTTTGGACGGCTTTTCTTGTCTCTCCTATATATAGTCCAATTTAGACAGCCACCCAATCTTTTTTCCATTTGATCTTCATGCCTATTGAAAGAAGAGTCAAGGAGAGAGTGTGAGAGAGCATTCAAAAGAGGATTCCTACCACTGGAGCGTGAAGGCTTCGCTTGGTGTTCAAAGGTAAGAATCTCTACTTATGATTTGGAATTACTTCACTCTTTTCTTTCTTCATTCTAGAATTCTTGTGAGAAGATCTGTCAAGGAGATCTGAATCTTTGCCAACACTTGAAGAGTGTGAATAGCCGAGGGTTCTCTACCCACACTAGGAGAGTGTGAAAGGACGAAGGATTCTCTGCCCACACTAGGAGAGTATGAAAGGAAGAAGGGTTCTCTTCCCACACTAGGAGAATGTGAAAGGATGAAGGGTTCTCTGCCCACACTAGGAGAGTGTGAAAGGACGGACGGTTCTCTGCCAACACTAGGGATAAGTGTAAAAGGAAGATGGTTCTCTACCACACCGGGTAGTGGTGGAAAGAGTTTTTGTAAAGGCTTCTCCGCCTTGCTGTGGATGCTAAAGGAGAGTCACTAGCGGTATTAGTCCAATACTTCGAGGGTGCCTCTAGGGAGTGGATGTAGGTCTAGAATTGACCGAACCATTATAAATCTTGTGCTCTTTACTTTTCCGTTTTTTATTTTTTTTTATCATTTACAACTTGTGGTTGAAAAATCTTTTTCTAAAAAATTCACTAACAATTAAGTTTTTAATTTCCAAAGTATAAAAAGAGGGTTCAAAATTTTAATTACCAATTCACCCCCCCCCCCTATTGGTTAGCCACTGAGACATAAGCTTAGGTTTAACAACCTAATTCATTGTGAACAAATCTCAACAAAAGATTTTTATTAGTTGATTTAAATATTATGTTATCTACATACATTTGAACAATGAGCAAATATTCTCCTATCTTCTTTAGAAATAGGGAGGTATCTATAATACCCTTAATAAAGAATCTATTTAGGAGGAATGTACTAAGTCTTTCATACCACGCTCTAGGTGTTTGCTTTAGTCCATATAATACATTTTTAAATTTATAAACATGATTAAAGAAAATTGAATTCTTAAATCTCAGGGGTTGTTTTACATAGACATCTTCCTTAATATCTATATTTAGAATGGCGCTCTTAATATCCACCTGATATAACTTGAAGCCTCTAAAGAAAGGTGAGAGAGATTGGGTGCCTACCTTTGAGTAATTCTTAGGGTGTCTTATTGAGTTTGGATCTATAATTAATCTTATTAAAAACATAGCAAGCAGTATTCACTACTTTATCCCAAAAAGATCTAGAAAGTGAATACTTAGTTAGAATGGCTTTAGCAACTTCTACCATAGTTATATTATTTCTTTCAACAACCCCATTCTACTAAGGGGTTCTAGGAGCTGAAAAATTATGTTCTATTTCAAGCTCCTTACAGAATGATTTAAACCTATTATTTTCAGATTCCCTACTACGATCACTATAGATAGTTGAAACTTTACAACTTAATTTCTTCTTAATACATATAGAGAATGCCTTAAATTTCTCAAATGATTCATTCTTATGTAATACAAACTTAACTCTGATAAATCTAGAATGATCCCCAATAATCACATAGCCATATATTTTCTCACGAAAGCTGGCAGTGCTAATCAGTCCAAATAAGTCCATGTGAACCTAAGCTATTAGTGAGTCCTTGATTGAATGAAATGATGATTTGATTTTTCTTCATAGTTGAAAGGCATCACAAAGGTGATCCTTGAAGAATTGTAGTTTTGGTATGCCTCTAACTAGGTTCTTTTGGGTTATGTTTCTAACAATTTTCATGATTACATGGCATAATCTCCTATACCATAATAAGGATTCATCAGCATTAGTTTTCAAAAAAAAAAATTTGTACATTCAACATTATTTATGTGAAGCATGCAAACATTATTAATTCTCTTACCTTTTAAAAAATATTTTCATTTAAATTTATTAAATATATAGTACATAAAAAATTTAATATCAAATTCTTTATCACACAATTGGCTAATACTAAGCAAGTTATGTTTCAAACCATCTACTAGTAAAACATTTTTAATAATAAAATTTTTAGAATTTCTAATCATACCTAAACCTACCACTTTTTTGGTGGTATTATCTCTAACTATAACTTTACCTCTTATCATGGCCTCTAGTGAGATGAATTTTTTCATGTGTGTCGTGAGCATCCACTATCAAGGTACCACATATTCTCACTAGGTCTTTTGTGAGAGCACCCCTATAATGTAAATCAGAGGTTAGATTTGGGAACCTAAGTGAGTTTGAGTTCCACCTTATACTTAAATAAATGTCTTGCCTGTATGTTATGCAGTGATGCAAGTAATTTAGGCATCCACACCAAATGTGTCATATAGTGCATTATGCAAGTGTGGGCTATATGACCTATCATGCCACAAGAATGACACCTAACCCTAGGGAATGGATTTACTAGTCTATGTTGTAGGTTGTACCTCTTCCTAGGAGTATGCAATGCATGTTGTGTCCTAGGCTATAACTTTGTATGCATAGGCCTGTGTGTGTCTTATTATAATCTATCCAATCTTATTTTTAAGGCATTACTTATACTTTTATTAACTTCCAGTTCTAATAATATGTCATGCCTACTGGTTTCTAGATCATATGTATATATTTAATATATTAAATGCATTATTTAGCTTAAATATAATTAGACTTCAAGGATTCATACGCATTAGTTATGTAAATATGCTTCTTATTTAATCCATCAAATCCATCGAGTAAAGACATGTGCCCTTTATTTAATGCAGAATGCTCAATCCTAAGACTAGTATGCTCCTTTTATAAAGTGGAAAATTTTGTGTTCAAAGTAGCATATATTTTCTTGAACTTCTTATATGAATCATGAATTTTTTCATAAATAATAAACAATTCATCATAAGACATTTGACATACCTCATCTTGATTAGACTAATCAAGACTATCATTAGCCATAAGATATATATTAGTTACCTCCTTCTCTTTTTCTTATTCTGATGATTTTAAGGTGAAGTCAACCCAAAAAGTTTATGCATCCAATTCTTTTATTTCCTAAAGTTTGCCTTTTCATCACCCTTCTCCTTGCTTGGGTAAGTTTTTAGGTTTGGGCAATTAGATCTTAGATGTCCTATCTTCCTACATTCAAAATAGATTGTGTCAGATGAATCTTTAAAATTTCTACTACTTTTACCTTCACTCCATTGCTAATGATGCTTATATTTTCTTTTTCCGAAAGCTTTTGAACTGTCTAGTCATCAGTACAATGTTGTCATCCACCTTAGTTATAGAGTTGTCACTGTCTGAGTCTTTGTCTTTCAAAGCCATATCTTTTTTTCCTTTTTCCTAACACCTACATCAAGTAATCTTTGACACATGCCTTGCTTGTAGTCAATGAGTGAGCTAAGCAAGTTATCAATAGAATACATGTTCAGATTATTAGATTTGAATAGTATAGTAATATTTGCATCATAAGCACTAGGTAGACAACATAGGATTTTGTTAACATTTTAAAAATTAGATAGTTCTCTACATAGAGCATGTAGAGATATCACTATCTGACTGAATCTAGTTTACATTTCAAAAATTATCTCATTAGGTTTTATACAAAATAGTTTATAGTCATGCAACCAAATGTTTAACCAAGATTGTTTAACCTTACTAGTACACTCATACATGATGAATGGTCTATCCCATATCTCCTTCCAAGTTATACATGTGTACACCCTCATGTAGTCTTCATATTTCAATGCATAAAAAAACAACTCAATCACTATTATCATTACTCCATTCTTGAAGGGTTTTTCTACCTTGATTCCATTAACTAAATGAAAAGGTGCAGAATAACCATCTTGAATTAAATACCACATGTGATAATCAATAGATTGTAAAAATGTTAGCATGTGTATTAAACAAAGGTGGACAGGTTATAGAATAAACCTTCGCAAAATTTTTATTGCCAAAATGTACTATGGATAATTTTTCTCAAGGTTTTCTAAAACACTATTTGTGAGACTCGCTCTAATACCAATTGATAGTTTGATAAAGGATATTAAGCCTCGTTTTTTTTTTGAAGAAAATGCCAAATGCATTAAAAATCAAAAAACCGCAAACCACCAACAATCAAGTGTTACCTAAAGCATCACATTCCTCCTTCAAACAATACAAGAAGGAAGAAGGAATGGAAAAATCAAGGATTTTCTCCCAAAAAAAGGAGCTATCAAGAGCCAAATTAGCACAAATATCCGCTAATTTGTTACTAACTCTAAGTGAACAAGAAAAAACAATTTGATTAAAGCCCAATAAAAAAGCTAAGTTCTCATCTATCATCTTACTAACCTTCCAAGCTTTAATCGCATTTTGAAGCATCTTGATGATGTTGAAGTTATCCCCCTCAATGATAACACCTTGTGCATCAAACCTTCAATCTTTCACCAATTTTTTCAAGTATACCACAGCCAATAATTCCAATTGAGATATGTCCCAATGCCAACATTTTTCACCGAAAGCCATCAGAAATCTTCCCTGTTCATCTCTAGCTACTCCACCAATACCGGCCAAATTATTACTTTTAAGAGCAGCGTCCACATTTATCTTGATCCACCCGGGAGGAGGAGGATGCCAAGTAGAAAACAGCCCAAGCTGATTAGCATCCCAGGATCCCGTTTGAATATTTAGGAAATTACTGCTTACCACCAAAGAAATGGCATTTGCTGCTAATGAATTATCCGAATCTTCTTTATCACCATGAATCAACTTACATCTGCTCTTCCAAACCAGATAAACAGTTGTACAAAACAAGTTAGCTCTGAGATAGTTCTTTTCATTGGCTCGAAGAAGAAAATCCATGAACCTTTGAAAATTATCAAAAATTGGAACCATTGTTGCAAATCTATTTTTCATGTCTTATGTTTTGATGATTGACAAACACTGCTTTTCTTGGACAGCTTGTTGCTTCTAACTTTTTAGGAATCGACGATCGGACAATCAAAAAGGAGCCAAGTTCAGGAATGCGTAGGTCTAGGGTTGAGTCAGTCTGTACTTTTATTTTTACCTTTTGAGTCCACTTGTAATAGTCAAAAAGACTGATACTTTGTAACCCTTCACACACACACTTGAGAGAATTAGAAATTCTGTTTTTACTCATATCGGCCAGGACGATATCTTTGATCGGCCTGGACGATCAGCTTAAAACAGAAAGTCTAATTAAGGATTCTTGATTAAGGCAGCCAACGTTAACCGATCGTCCTGGACGATACATGTATCGGCCAGGACGATAAGCTCAAAACAGAAAGAAGTAGCCGCCATAGACAAGTATGGTATAGCATATCTTTAAATTATCGGCCAGGACGATCCTTGTATCGGCCTGGACGATATTAACAAATTATGCCATAATTGTTCAGGAAATCAAGGAAGTAATTAAGGATGATTGATACGATCATATCGTCCTGGACGATCGCAGGATCGGCCCGGACGATCTAGTCAAAAACCTTAAGTTACTTCAGGACGATCAGTATCGGCCAGCCCGTATTCAGGGCTATTGTCAGGACGATTTTTGTCTGATTTGAACTGATCGGCCAGGACGATCGTGAGATCGGCCTGGACGATCAAGCTAATTTTCAATCGTCCTGTTTTCCATTCAGGGCTATGCTCTGGCCGATCTTCATTAATTTGTACTGATCGGCCAGGCCGATGTCCAGATCGGCCTGGACGATATTGTCGGCAACTTGCAATTAATGAGCTCTTTTGAAGCTCTTCTATTTAAAGAGCTCTTGTTCAACGTTTTTCAAGACCTTTGGCTGCTGCCTTGACCTGAGAAGACCTTGAGGAGAGAAAGAGAGAGAGAAGAGAGAGAGAGGATCTTGTGAGGGGGAGCTTGTGAGAGGTTTCACAAGGGTTGCTTCAAGGATCTCTCTGCGTCGTCTTCGTCTAGAGTTTCTCGTCCGTGGAAGGGTCGGTAGAGGTAAGGAGTTGTGCCGTTGGTTCTGGTTCTCTGCCGGCTTCAGGAGGAAGCAAAAGGAGATAGGTTCTCTGCCTTGCCGGGGTGGCAAAAAGGAGGTTCTTGTGAGGGTTTCTCCACCTAGCCGTGGGGGGCTAAAGGAGAGTCACTTTTTGTTTAGTGCAATACTTGGAGGGTGCCTCCAAGGAGTGGACGTAGGTCGAGTCGACCGAACCACTATAAATCTCTGTGTTTCTTTTCTTGCTTCCGCACGTTTTATTCCGCATTATTTTCGTGGTGTGATTTGGTTTATGTGACTTTATTTCTTTGTTTAAAAATGAAGTTTTTAAAATACCAATTCACCCCCCCTCTTGGTTAGTTTGGGACTAAGTTCATAGGGCTTAACATCCCCATCGAACTTTCAAGTGGTATCAGAGCTTGTTTCGAAAATTAAAGTTTAAAAACTTTTTGAATTTGATCCATGTCTAACTTTGGGAATCGCAATACTACGGAAGGGTATTCTATTACCCGACCTCCTCTGTTCGATAACCTACCTTTTGATTTCTGGAAAACTCGCATGTCAACTTTTTTACAATCTACTGATTATCGCATGTGGATGCTTATTCAAGAAGGTTATTCTCCACCTTCTCGTGAAATTAACGGTTTTAAAACTGAAGTTGCTTTTACCGAATGGACTTTTGATGAGCGAGATTTAGCTCAATTAAATGCTAAATGTTTGAATTGTTTTTTCTGTGCTTTAAAATCTGAGGATTACATGCGTGTTTCAACTTGCAAAACTGGTAAAGAAATTTGGGATAAATTGTGCATTACTTATGAAGGCACTAATGAAGTTAAACAATCCCGTTTAAACATTCTCTTGCATGACTACGAACTTTTTCGTATGAAACCTCATGAATCAATTTCTGACATGTACACTAGGTTTACTCAGATTGCTACCTCATTGCATGCACTAGGAAAAGAACTTTCGAACTATGAAAAAGTTAACAAGATTTTGAGATGCTTGCCTTCATCCTATGATGCAAAAATTACTGCAATTACTGAATCTAAAGATTTAAACACCTATTCTATTGATAACTTGCTTGGCTCACTCATTGCTTACGAGCAAGGGGTGAATCAAAGAAATCTTGATGCAGGTAAAAAGAAAAAGGAGAAAACCATTGCATTGAAGGCACACAAATCGGATTCTGAATCTTCCGGGTCTGAAAGCGATGGAGTTGCCTTCATCACAAGGCAATTCAAAAGCTTTCTAAGGAAGAAACAAAAGCATCATCAAAGTTGGAGAAAAGGTATGGATCATAAACATACTAAAGGATCTTCTGATGTTGTTTGTTTTGAATGTAGGAAACCTGGACATGTAAGATCTGATTGTCCTACACTTCAAGATCAATCGAGCAAAGGAAAAGGTGATGAGAAAGCAAAGTCTAGGAAGGACAAAAAGAAAAACCAAAGGAGCTTTTGGGCAGAATCTGGTACTGATTTTTCTGAGACTGAACCAGAGGAAGAAACTAGAAACTTGTGTTTCATGGGAAAAGATCAAAGTGATCAAGAAGAGGTATGTGAACTTTCATATGATCAACTTCTTGAAGTTTCAGAAAAAATTCATGCATCATATAGAAAATTAAAGAAAACTCATGCTAGCTTGAAATTAGAACTTTTAAATCTACAAAAAGAGCATGAAATTTTGATTAAGGACCATCAAACAATTGATTCAAATCACATGACTTTACTTGATGAATTTGATGAATTAAATAAAAATCATGGTAAGTTAGTTGAAGAGCATGATGCATTGAAACTATCACACATATCTCTTGAATCTGATTTTAAGAAGTCAAAAGAAATAGAAAAAAATTTGAGGATTGAAAATGAAATTTTAGAAAACACAAACTTGAAGATTCAAAGTGATTTAGAAGCATGTAAGAAATCTAGGATGAATTCTACTATTAATCAATTGCCAAAACCTAGAGAGAGGCATTATAACTCAAATCACTTAAGAAATCCCTTTCCTGGAGTTAGATGTTTTTCTTGTGGCATGCTAGGACATATCTCACATACTTGTACAATTCATCATAGTTCACATTGGGTATGGAGACCTAAGGTACAAGATCCACAGCATACCACACATGCATTGCATTCTTCTCTTCATAAGAAGGAACCCAAACCTGCTTGGGTTCCTAAAACTAACATTTGATAATTTTGCAGGAAGCCTCTCACAAAAGACCTCGTGAGAGTATGTGGTACCTGGACAGTGGATGCTCTCGACATATGACTGGTGATGCTAGCCAGTTTGTTGTACTAGAATCCAGGACTGGAGGCAAGGTTACTCTTGGAGACAACACCACTAGGAAGGTGGTAGGAGCAGGTATAATCGGTAATTCCAAGAACCTTATGATTGAAAATGTTTTGCTTGTAGATGGATTAAAGCACAACTTGCTCAGCATCAGTCAATTCTGTGACAAAGGCTTCATCGTACAATTCTTCACAAATTCATGCATTGTAAGTTTAAGCAATAACACCATTTTGCAGGGAAAGAGGGTAAACAACGTCTATATGCTTGATTTAAATAGCATTGAATGTGCTGCTTCTTTTTGCTTAAAAACTGTCATTGATGATTCTTGGTTGTGGCACAGGAGGCTTTGTCATGCAAGTATGAAAACCCTTAGGAAAGTGACCCAAAAGGACCTAGTTAGAGGTGTCCCCAAACTTAAGTTTACAAAAGACCACCTTTGTGATGCTTGTCAACTAGGAAAGCAAATTCACTCCTCTTTTCACCCCATAAAGGACATTAGCACCTCTAGACCTTTAGAAGTCCTTCACATGGATTTGTTTGGACCCATTAGCATAGCAAGTTTGGGAGGGAAAGTCTATGGTTTTGTGATTGTTGATGACTACTCGAGGTTCACTTGGACTAGATTTCTTTCTCATAAAAATGAGTCTTTTGAGGAGTTTAAAACTTTTTCTACTTGGATTCAGAAGAAGCTAGGATGTGAGATTTTGACCATCCATAGTGATCATGGGGGAGAGTTTGAAAATGAAAGATTTGGAGATTTTTGTGAGGAGAAGGGCATTAGCCACAATTTTTCAGCTCCTAGGACTCCTCAGCAGAATGGAGTAGCTGAAAGGAAGAACCGGACCTTGGTGGAAGCCGCTAGAGCCATGCTTGCTGAGTATTCACTTCCAAAATACTTTTGGGCTGAAGCGGTTAACACAGCATGTTATGTGTTGAATAGGGTGAATGTTAGAGTCAAATTAGAAAAGACACCCTATGAGATCCTTAAGGGTAGAACACCTAATCTTTCCCACCTTCATGTCTTTGGTTGTAAAGTTTTCATTCACAATAATGGAAAGTCTCACTTGGGAAAATTTGATCCTAAATCTGATGAAGGAGTATTCTTAGGATATTCTAGTGTTGGGAAATCTTTTAGAGTGTTTAACAAGAGAACCTTGATGGTGGAAGAGACAACCCATGTAGTTTTTGATGAATCTGATCATAAGAAGCATGGAGTAGATGATGATGATGTTGGAGAGATTACAAGTGGAGTAGAAAATTTGGGGAAGGGAAATGAGCACCTAAGCAATGAAGGAGTAGAAGGAGTCACCCAAGGAATAGAAACTTTTAATGAAAGGGGAGAAACTTCACACACTTTGCCTAAAGATTGGAGATACTCTACTAGTCACCCCAAGGATTTGATCTTAGGAGACCTTTCTAGTGGAGTTAAGACTAGACATGGACTTAGGAAGGAGGTGAACCACTCTGCCTTTATCTCTATGACTGAACCCACCACCATTAACCAAGCCCTATCTGATGAGTTTTGGATGTTAGCAATGCAAGAAGAGTTGAATCAATTTGTAAGGAATGATGTTTGGGAACTTGTGGAAAGACCTAAGGAACAAAGTGTAGTTGGAACAAAGTGGGTATTTAAGAACAAAGTGAATGATTCAGGAGTGGTGGTGAGGAATAAAGCAAGATTAGTGGCTAAGGGGTACAATCAAATAGAAGGGATAGACTTTGAGGAGACTTTTGCCCCTGTAGCTAGATTGGAAGCCATTAGAGTGCTATTAGCCTTTGCTTGTTATAAAGGATTTAAGCTTTTTCAAATGGATGTCAAGAGTGCCTTTTTAAATGGGGAGATAAAAGAAGATGTGTTTGTAGAACAACCTCCAGGTTTTGAGAGTTCTCAATTTCCAAATCATGTGTTTAAATTAAAAAAGGCTTTGTATGGTTTAAAACAAGCACCTAGAGCTTGGTATGAGAGGCTTAGCACATTCTTACTAGAAAGGGAGTTTGTCAAGGGGAGCGTAGACACCACCCTTTTTCTTAAAAAAGTTGGAGATGATTTACTCATTGTTCAGATTTATGTTGATGATATACTCTTTGGATCTTCAAATAAAAATTTGTGTGATGACTTTTCTAAAACAATGAGTAGAGAGTTTGAAATGAGTTTAATGGGAGAATTGTCTTACTTTTTGGGGTTTAGCATAAAACAATTGGAAGATGGCACTTTTCTAAATCAAACAAAATACATAAAAGACATTTTGAAGAAATATGAGATGGACAAAGCCAAGCCAATTAACACTCCCATGACTTCTAGTGCTCCGTTGGATAAGGACCCAAGTGGTAAGTCTGTTGATCAGAAGAAGTATAGAGGCATGATTGGATCTTTACTTTACTTGACTGCAAGCCGACCTGACATTATGTTTAGTGTTTGTCTTTGTGCTAGGTTTCAAGCCGACCCTAAGGAATCCCACATGACTGCTATTAAAAGAATTTTTAGATACCTTTTGGGGACACAAGGATTAGGGATTTGGTACCCTAGACATAGCACTTCTTTTGAGATTATTGGTTTTTCTGACTCTGATTTTGCAGGATGCAAGGTGGATAGAAAGAGCACCTCTGGAACTTGTCAATTCATTGGACAATCCTTGGTCTCTTGGTCTAGTAGAAAGCAAAATTCTGTTGCACTTTCCACTGCTGAAGCTGAATACATTGCTCTTGGAAGTTGTGTGGCCCAAGTTCTTTGGTTGAAACAACAGGTATTGGATCTAGGAATACATGTAAGCACCATCTCAATTTTTTGTGACAACACTAGTGCCATATGCATCTCTAAAAATCCTATCCAACATTCAAGAACTAAACACATTGACATTAGGCATCACTTTATTAGAGATCATGTGACTAAGGGAGACATTGAGTTACACCATGTGACAACTGAAAACCAACTGGCAGACATCTTTACTAAACCACTGGCCTTCGACACTTTCAGCTCTTTAAGGACCAGATTGGGTGTGATTGACATAAATGCATGAAAACTTTCTTTTCTTTCTTTTATTCCTTTTTATTTCTTTTCATGTACCTTAGTTTTAGATCTTCACTGATATGATATCTCTTGTCTTGTCTTTAACAATTTGTAGTTAATATGTTTTCATCCACTTAATCCCTAGATAATATGAATATCTTGTGATTGTGTCTCTTTACCTAACTTAGTATTAGTGGCATAGTTTTCTTTTCTAATCAAAAGTCTCTCTCAAAATAAAAGATTGCTTATGAAACTAAGATCCTTTCTAAAGCTTGCTTAAGCAAATCTATCTTATATTTACAATGATTAAAAGTTTTTTTGTCACCTCATGATCCCTCGTTACTCTTGTCTTCAATTATTAATCCTGCTTGTGGTAATTCTTCCCTATGTTAGAGAGAGAGCTCCTATTCTCTAATATCTGAGAAGATATATTCACAACTAAGTTTTTTAAAAGAGTCTAAAAGAGAATCTAGCTTGCAAAAATAAAAAATTTGGCCAATGATGCCAACAAAAGGAGCGCAAAGACGCCAAAAAAATTGAAAAATCTATAAAAAGATGCGCAAAGCGCCACAACATTGACAAGAGACATAAAATGAGCCCACTCAAAAGCAAGCTATTCTCTCTTTTTATATCTTTTAGAACTTAGAAGTTTTGATTCTCAAAGACTTGATCTCGATTATCATTCGATTGTGACAATCTACCTCATTGTTTTATGGAGATATTTTCCTTATGCCAAGTGGTGGGTAGATTCTTTTTCTCATATCCAATTAATTATTTGAGTTAGGTTATTGATTTCAAAAGCCGATTCTACCCTAAGACAACGTTTTTGGCTAAGGGTAAACCATGAACGGATATTCTCCTATTCTATGGATTAAATGTGATTGGTAACACATTAACTCATAAATTTTTAAAACAATCACATGGAATACTATATCATTGATATGCTCAAAAAAAAAAAAAAAAAAAAAAAAAAAAAAAAAAAAAGGGGGAATTTCTTTTACTATGCTTTCATGTACCCTCCTTTTTGATATGTCAAAAGGGGGAGAAGTTTATGAGGTTATGTTTTCATGGTTATGATTAAATCCCTTTAACATGTTTTGTCATCATCAAAAAGGGGGAGATTGTTGCAAATCTATTTTTCATGTCTTATGTTTTGATGATTGACAAACACTGCTTTTCTTGGACAGCTTGTTGCTTCTAACTTTTCAGGAATCAACGATCGGACAATCAAAAAGGAGCCAAGTTCAGGAATGCGTAGGTCTAGGGTTGAGTCAGTCTGTACTTTTATTTTTACCTTTTGAGTCCACTTGTAATAGTCAAAAAGACTGATACTTTGTAACCCTTCACACACACACTTGAGAGAATTAGAAATTCTGTTTTTACTCATATCGGCCAGGACGATATCTTTGATCGGCCTGGACGATCAGCTTAAAACAGAAAGTCTAATTAAGGATTCTTGATTAAGGCAGCCAACGTTAACCGATCGTCCTGGACGATACGTGTATCGGCCAGGACGATAAGCTCAAAACAGAAAGAAGTAGCCGCCATAGACAAGTATGGTATAGCATATCTTTAAATTATCGGCCAGGACGATCCTTGTATCGGCCTGGACGATATTAACAAATTATGCCATAATTGTTCAGGAAATCAAGGAAGTAATTAAGGATGATTGATACGATCATATCGTCCTGGACGATCGCAGGATCGGCCCGGACGATCTAGTCAAAAACCTTAAGTTACTTCAGGACGATCAGTATCGGCCAGCCCGTATTCAGGGCTATTGTCAGGACGATTTTCGTCTGATTTGAACTGATCGGCCAGGACGATCGTGAGATCGGCCTGGACGATCAAGCTAATTTTCAATCGTCCTGTTTTCCATTCAGGGCTATGCTCTGGCCGATCTTCATTAATTTGTACTGATCGGCCAGGCCGATGGCCAGATCGGCCTGGACGATATTGTCGGCAACTTGCAATTAATGAGCTCTTTTGAAGCTCTTCTATTTAAAGAGCTCTTGTTCAACGTTTTTTAAGACCTTTGGCTGCTGCCTTGACCTGAGAAGACCTTGAGGAGAGAAAGAGAGAGAGAAGAGAGAGAGAGGATCTTTTGAGGGGGAGCTTGTGAGAGGTTTCACAAGGGTTGCTTCAAGGATCTCTCTGCGTCGTCTTCGTCTAGAGTTTCTCGTCCGTGGAAGGGTCGGTAGAGGTAAGGAGTTGTGCCGTTGGTTCTGGTTCTCTGCCGGCTTCAGGAGGAAGCAAAAGGAGATAGGTTCTCTGCCTTGCCGGGGTGGCAAAAAGGAGGTTCTTGTGAGGGTTTCTCCACCTAGCCGTGGGGGGCTAAAGGAGAGTCACTTTTTGTTTAGTGCAATACTTGGAGGGTGCCTCCAAGGAGTGGACGTAGGTCGAGTCGACCGAACCACTATAAATCTCTGTGTTTCTTTTCTTGCTTCCGCAAGTTTTATTCCGCATTATTTTCGTGGTGTGATTTGGTTTATGTGACTTTATTTCTTTGTTTAAAAACGAAGTTTTTAAAATACCAATTCACCCCCCCTCTTGGTTAGTTTGGGACTAAGTTCATAGGGCTTAACATCCCCATCGAACTTTCAACCATAAAACCCCAATTATTGATAACAGAAATCACATTCTTAATTTTGAAACAACCACCAATTAAATGGTTCTCATCTTCATCCACTCCACATCCTCTCGGGCAATGAGAATTAATACATATTTTCCTCTTAACCAAGAAAGGATTAGAAGGAATACATTTATTGTGAAGCCTCCACCAAAAAAGCTCTGTTTTTGGTTTCAACTTGATTTTCTTCAACCGACTCCACATATCCAGCTCCGTCCCATGCTCCATTGAAGCTTCAAAAGTAAGAGCAGTAATCGATTTACCCGAGAACTTACAGTTTAATTCCAATTGATCAGCATTCTGACCGTTATTGATCTGGATGTTAGAAATGATTTCCATAAGCTGTATACCAAAACATTCTTCCAGCTTATTTAAGTCCCAATTTCCATTTGAAATGAAAAAGCTAAGTTTTTCATCATAAGAATTATGCACATTAACAAAAGTCGGCCACCTGTCTATGCATTTATCGAAAATCCAGGAATCATTCATCCATCTTATAGACTCCCCATTAGCAATGTTCCATCTAACAATTTTCTTGAGAAATTTAGCTCCCATATTTATTATTTTCCATGAAGCAGATCTTCCTCCTTTAATAACATCCCTCCATACATCATTACCATATCTTGCTCTAAGAATTTGATTCAGTAATGTATGAGGTTTACAATAGAAGTTCCAAGCAAATTTGGCACGGAGAGGACCAATCATAGAAACAGCTGATTTCAAGCCTCTTCCACCATCTCTTTTTGGTTTACAAAGAAGAGCCCAAGAAGCATAATGAATGCCAGCATTCCCATTGTTTTTCTTCTATATAAATCCTCTACACATCTTGTCAAACTCCTTCAAAATACTCAAGGGAACTAGAGAAATAGAAGATAAAAACTGTGGTAAGGAAAGAAAAGCTGATTTTACCAAAATCAGTTTGCCTTCTAAAGAAATAAATTTCTTGCCCCAAGTATTAAGTCTGTTAGCAGCCACCTCCAAAAGCTTCTGAAAATCAGAAGCCACCAGCCTTCTCAGTGTTAATTTCACACCCAGGTAATCCATTTTTTTAACAATTCTGAAATTAAGTTTCTTTGATATCCTTCTTTGGATAATTCTATTGGTATGCTTCCCAAACATGATCATTGGTTTCATGGAGTTCACTCTTTGTCCCGTCCACTTACAGTAATTAGAAATAATGCTTTTTAACTCCTTGATATCCTTCATCTTAGCCTCCGAAAAAATCAAAATGTCATCCGCAAAGAGCAAGTGAGAAACTCTAGGAGTAAGAGGAGAAATAGATATTAAGCCTCGTTGAACTATCCCTATGCATACCAAGAGGGGGGGGGGGGGGATTTGTGGTTTTTAAAATGTCTTTAACACATAACAAATTTTTTTTTTTTGATATTTTTTAATAACTTAAAACAAATAATGTTATCACTAGATGCAGAAGCAAATTAACAAAATAAAAATATAACTAAGGTGATGAAGTGACTCAAATCAATATTATCAAAGAAAAAAGTTTCCAACATTAAATCTTCAAGAAAAATAAATTATAAAAAGATATAGAAAGTAAAAAATAAGAATAAACATATCAGGATTTTATAGTGGTTTGGTCAAATAATGACCAACGTCCACTCCGTAGAGTCCTCCTCTCTGGGTGTTTCATTAAAAATTTAGTGTCTCTCATTAAGCCCTCACTACTAGGCAGAGAAGCTCTTATAATCTTTTCACCAACCTTGTGTGATAGAGATCCTTGACCTCTTTTTTCACCCTCTTGGAGAAGGAAGAGAATCTTATAATCCTTTTTCACCCACCTAGTGAAGATAGAGAACCTTGCAATCATTTTTCACTCTCCTGGTCTTTGGGATGATGTTCTTCTTTTTAGAGCTATCCAAGAAACCAAGAAAGACACTCAGAGGGAACAAGATGGAAACTTTATGAGAGCAATTGTCATAATAAAATTCTACTATGATTGGTCTTATCATATTGAGCTATGACAAACAAATCTAAAGATCTAATTATGGAATTATTTCATATTTTCTACCAAAATTTATTGAAATAAACTACAAATATAGAGCTACAAAAAATAAAATATTAAAAAGAAACTCATCTATGAGGTTTCTTTTATTTCATCAAAATAAATATCTACTCGATCGAGTATGACTATAGGCAAGAGCTATAGAACTAAAAATTTAATTAGCCATGATTATAAAAATAAAAATTGCAAAATACCTATAACTTCATATATGATCTTGAACTTCTAGTCCACAATCTCCTTCCCCATTCCAAATCCTAAAAACTAGAAGTAAAATCACAGTGAGCTACAACAACTCAGCATGCATCACAAACCATTCGAAATTTCCAAATATTTTTTAATCAAATATTTAAAAGTAGTGTAATTTAAATAAATGACCTAAGAGATGTAATAAATGTATAAAAGTTATTCCCTAATTTAAATAATAATAATGAATAAAAAAATAAATTAAAATTCATATCATATAATAGTTCTTATCATATTTTTCAAACCAAGATTGAACCTTAAAGGATTCAATACACTTATGTCTCTTTTTATGCTTATAGAATCAGAACATATCATATATCTCTATCTCAAGCAGAATCTCAAAGGATCTAGCCCATTATAGCTCCCAATATTTCCAAATAGTAGCATTGCTGTATAATGATAGACAATTAAAAAAATACTACTATGCAAAAATGCATAATTTTAAAAAAATTACCAAATTATCAGGGATTATTTAAAATCCTATTTTAAGACTTTTATTGTACTACACTACTATTTTTCAACATCAAGAAAATTTTTTATTCAATAAAAATCCAACAAATTTCAAATTTGCCATTCTAAAATTTCTAAAAATATTCAAGATGTGCATAATCGTAATCTCTATAACATATAAAAATTTTTGCAATGAAAGTTTTACT
The DNA here is from genome assembly GCA_016618105.1 of Dendrobium huoshanense. NCBI lineage: Eukaryota > Viridiplantae > Streptophyta > Magnoliopsida > Asparagales > Orchidaceae > Dendrobium > Dendrobium huoshanense. The sequence goes on from CM028346.1 coordinate 6,618,809, forward strand.
AGTGCAAAGTTATTTGCATTTTTTCTAATGAAAAAAAAAATTAATAAAAAAATTCATTAAATATTTGGTATTTTTTTAAAATTGATATGGGCATAATGTTAATTATTATGAGACAAATAAGTTTTTCATCTGGTCCAATAGAAAATAATGGCTCAAAGTCGCCTAAAATTGGGGTTTCCCCCTTCTCTCTTCTCTCTTTTTCTGAATGTTTTTTCCCAAAACCTTTCTATTTGGTGAAAATGAATCATTAAGAGAAAAAATAGCATTTAATAAATCTATAATGGCTTTAGCTATTTTCTGTTTTAATAATTAAATAATATATAATAATATTATTATAATTAATTTTAAGTAGAAAATTTTGCAGAAATTTTTTTAGGGATTCCAAAAATTATAAAAAAATAATCATAAAGTATTTCATTTTATTTAGAAAATTCTAGTAAGGCTTTCTCAATAATCGTGTGGAATACCCTCACACTCCTCTCTCACACACAACCTCTCCTTTCTCCATCCCAAAGCTCTCTCTCTAAAAAACCCAACAACTAAAAAGACTTGGAACATGTCTATTAAGAGAGCTTAAATACAAGGCTTCACAAAAACCCTAATAATTCAATTTTGACAACACTGATCATACAATAGGATCATAAATCATATAGTACAATTAGTTTAAATAGCCCTATTAATATTGTATGAAGTACAAGAGATTGCACAATCAATTTAAGTATTTGTGTTGTTTACCCAGAGTGATACAAGGCATTATATGTTACAATTAGTTTAATCAAATTGGATTATCATTTCATATGATCAGTAGAGATTAATTATTATCATGTATAGTTTTCAATTATATATATAAATATAAAATAGATTGATATTTTACTCCTGTCATGGTGGTTCCACAATATGGCGCGGGTTCGATCCACAAGGGAGCTGGCGCAGGTCCACGCTCATCGTACATTATGAGCCGGGGCAGGTATGAATTTTTTTTTTTTTGTTCGATTAAAATTTCAATTAATCCAAATCCGCCGGAAACATTGGTTATTTTACCCGAAAGTCTAATTCTGCCGGATGCGTCGGAGGATTTCCGTCGATATTAGGAAAGCCGGTATAGCGAGTTTTCCTGTAATTATAGTTTAATCCGTATAGTAATTATCATTATGTATTATACAATATGATTGGTCCAGTGGTTGGATCAAAATCCAAATTTGGTCCCCTAAATTTATATTAGGAAAGATTTAATTATACAAAATATTTTCTAAAACAAATATTTCAAAATATTTTCTAAAATATGACTGGTGGCTAAGATCTTGATTTTTACTTATCGTCCTATACAATATGGATCGTATATTACGATTAGTACAAAAATAGTAATTATGTCAGTATACATTATAATGATTTTTTTAATAGCTAATCATCCAGTATGATGTGGATCATACAACATGATTATTTCAAAAAAAATCACACTTCTAAATTTCTCAGTCCCCTTTGTATGTGTACACAGCCACCAAGTTTAGCATATACCAAATGAGCATCCATCAAATACATGACTTTGACTAAAAAAATTAGAATTAAATAAAAGTAAAAAATATAGACTCTTAAAAAACATTAAACCTATTCTACCCAGTCTTGTTTTGATCATTTTACATGATGTACAAAAAACCTAAAATGTTAGTGGACAAGAAAAAAATATCCAATAATAATAATAGCAAGAGATGACATAGAGAACCCAATAATATTTATTATCATCAAAATCACAACATTAGGGTTAATATTTGCAACAGTTGTACCTACAATTTTCCATTTGATTATTATTTCTTAAAGAAAATATTTCCAAGATTGTATTTTTTTTAATATTCATAATCAAGCAGAGGATAAGATGGAGCAGGAGTATTTAATTCAAATCAAACAAAATTGAAATGACTCCAATTAAATCAACTAATCTAAGCTATCATATGCAGCTTTACTCCATGTAATTGAGAGAGTTATCATGGTGTCTTATGAGAGTTCAGAGCCACTAAATAAATTCTTTTGTCATCTCTTTGTGATAATCATCAATAAGGTGGGTTCAAATCATGTCAGGGTGTCTTTATCTCTACACTATACATCTAATAAAATTTTCTCTTTAGAGTTCCTAAAACCTTCACATGCCTTTATTTTCTAATGTAAAAAAGATGGTTCATCATCATTATTTTTTAATGATCCAAAATTCAACACCTAAAGCTTTAGAATTATTATGAATAATAATAAATGTTAATTTGTTTCCTCCATTGGACTTAGGACATCATATCTAAATGATGATATATTTGAGTCATTGATAAAAAATATCATTAGCATTAACTATTATCAAACCATTATCATCAAACTACTATTAACCACCAACCACTAATGCTACCTCCAATCAAGATGAATCAATTGGGCCAGCTAAAGGGAAAGCTAATCAAATCACTTTTCAATTATAGAAAGGGTGCAATATAATTCTTTTTTTATTCATAGAAATAAGAATCTTCTATCATATTATTGATAACAAAATCTATAAATAAAGTATTATTTTATTTATTTTGAAAATTTTTAACTCTTGGTCTTAGATATATGTTGGTGTTCTAACTAGCAGATAATGTTCTTATATGCTTGAATCCAAACTTCCCTCCACCACCAGAAAAGGTTGATCTCAATGGCCTTTAACATCTTCTACTAACTTTTTGCATCAACTTAATCATTACCTTTAAGTCCTGTCATCCTTATCACTTTGCGAAGGACAATCCTTGTCATCCTTCAAAACTCCTTAAACCTTATTATGTCCCTATTACAGAGGATGTTCACAATAACTTTGTAATTTTTATTTAATTTATATTAACACCTTCTCAAATTCAAAGAAGAGAAAACATTTATAATTCAAAACTATTATTATTATGAACTATTTTAATTGGGTAAGATTTAATTTTTTTATTTTAAAATTTTTTTGGATTAAAAATTATCACATTTTCTATTTACCAAAACTAACATCTAATGAACAAGAGGGTCTACTTTTATCATTTTATTTTTATTCTCACTAATTTTATTAAAATTTATACCAATCATTAAATATAAAATATAGGACTAAATAAGATAATGACTATAATCTGAAAGGATCTAAATCCATAAAATGTCAATGTATTATTTTCTTAAATAATTTTTAATTATGCCAAGGTAGGTGATTAGGCAATAAGATATAATACTAAACATATACAATAAAATAATATCTTTAGAATAAAAAAAATTATATAAAAATTTTCAAGAAAACACATGATTTATATTTGTAAATTAAGTATAGCCTAAGAAATAATATAACTATTGGGGGGAAGTAAGACATGTAGCAAACATAAATAAGAAAGCTTAAATGCAACGGAAGATAGAAAACACATATTTAATGTAAAAAATCTAAAATCAAAAAAACCCATAGAGCCACACCACACCAAGAAATCCACTATAAAACTTTGTAAAAATAGTACAAATCTCTCCTCTATCTCTCACACACGCTCTCTCCTTGTCTCTCCTCGTCCTTGCACCCTTATTATACACGAGAAAATAAAGAGATTCATAAAAATCACCAAGGAAAGCAAACCATAATGAAAATTAAGAAAGAAAATTGTCAGCCCATCTTACAATGCTATGGTGGTGAACACTTTATTTACAGTCTGTCTTATAACACCGTCATGCTGTGGTTTCTAGCACTACAACACTTTTTAGCCATGTTTTAATGCTGGGTTTGGAGTGTTGTAGCCCTCCAATCTCTACCAAATTTCATAGAAATTATACGAGACCAAGGTGCTAGAGTACATAACGATGGGGTGCAGTGTGATTATATGGGGAAAATATTTTGGTATTTTAATGCCCCAAGAACAAATTTGGAAGAATTATTTAAAAAAAAAATACAATAACCAGAGCTATCTAATTTCTTTTATCAATATAAATACAAGTGAAAATAAAATTATTAATCAATATATTCATTTGTATTCATTTTCCAAAAATCATGTATACCACTCAGGATCTATATAATCATATCATAACTATTCCGCCCTTTGTACAAAAGAATTGCTAAAATAATAAGAACCTGAACTAAAAGGATCATAGTCAATCTCACACTCTTACACCCTTATCCTAACCTAAAATTGTTTAATCATATATAATGAGCTCAAGAGCCTAGTAAGTAACCAAATCATACAACTGAACTTAAAGCATTACAAATAGAATAATATGCATGTTAACAATCAAATTATAACAGTAATATTTTTATGATCATAAATTAATGTAGTAGTAAAGTGTGCATATAATAGTAATAAATTCTATAAATGATAAAATAATATGGTATATAAGTTAGTACAGTAGTAAAGCAGAGAAACCAATTTAAGTGTCAATTTAATAAAATATTTGTTAGATCATTACTATCAATCAATATCAAAATTATATAAAATGATAAAACTAAAACATTGGTAAGAACTATCATAATTATATCAATTTAGTAAATCATGTAACTGTATACATATGCATCATATTAGTATCTTAAGCACATGCTCAATATATCACATGCTAAGTATATCAAATGCTTACTGCCAGTACACAATTTTCAGTAAAATAGATTGCAGTAATATTATACAATAATAATAAGTTTGTATAATAACAACAAAATCCATATAGTAATAAGAACAATGCCTTAATATCATGCGTTTCATTAGTCACACTAAACAAGTAAGAAGTCCTGATTTAAACGGTATGTTTTTAGTAGTTAGTTGTTAGTAATCGTTACCTTAGTAAATATAGTGGACACTCTTTTCCCATTGGCATAATAATGACTCCTAATAACTCTCAAATAGTGTATCATGTGAATTTATAGAGGATAACCCCTAAGCATAATATTTAAAGGAAAGCCCATCGGCCTACTATTATGTATAGGATATTAAATCTTCAGCCAACATAAGTAAAACCAAATTTTCACATATCTTCACTCATATTATGATTATGCTATTATAATAGTAGTGGAAACCAGCTATTATGTAATTATTTATTTAGTACAAATTAAATAATTTAATAAATTTTTAGTATAAAATTTATATAAATTCTTTTGGGGATTCAAAAATTATAAAAAAATATTTGTAAAATAGCCAAAATTTATTTAGAAAATTTTGGTGAAATTGATTTGCAAAATGGGCACTTAATGGCCCTAAGATCCCCTCTTGTACCAATAAGTGTTAATTTTCTAAGAATTTACACTAATGCCAAAAAACTATTAAAAATTATTGTAATTATAATGCTATATTATCTATGCTATGGTAATGACTATTTGTAATTTAAAATTTTAATGAATCACAAAATATTTTGTTTCACTTAGTAAAAATATGGGTTAGTATAATCTATCCCCCTTAAAAAAATGTCGTCCGCAATATTTCCCTCAAGGATTTGAGCACAAAATTGATATAAACCAAATTCATAAGATCAAATATCAAATCAAATTAAAACTCATAAAAATTAAATACATAGCTATACAGTTCATTATATTACATGACATTTAATTATGTATATAAAATAATGACCTTAATCTACCCATTATATTCTGCTCACAGTCAATTCTTACATCTCTAGCAATAATCAATTCTTCTAATAATAATGTTACGATACCAATTATAATGCCCCAAGATTAATTTGGAAGAATTATTTTTTTATCTTCTAAAATATAATTATCAGAGCTGTGTAATTTCTTCTATTAATATAAATACTAGCTGAAATAAAAATCTTGATCAAAATATTAATAAAAATATGTGTATTCATTTTTCAAAAATCATGTATACTATTTATCATATCACAACAACTCTATCATGAGTATAAGAGAATACCTAAAATAATAAGAGCCTAAACTTGAAGGATCTTGATCAATCTCATCTCTTGCTCCCTTTCCCTGACCTAAAATTATTTGATCATATATAATAAGCTCAAAAGCCTAATAAGTAACCAAATCTTATAGATGAACTCAAAGCACCACAAACGAGCAATATGCATGCTAGTAGTCAAATCATAGTAGAAATATTTATATGATTATGAATAAGTATAGAAATAATAAAAATCATATGCAATAATAATAAAGTTTGTAAATGATAAAATAATATGACACATAACTATGAAACCCTTCAAATTTTTAATATAGTTTTGGTTGATCTAGAGAATTTCAAATCACAAATCATCTTCGCTAGAACATTTATAATGTTGCGTTTTAGCTTCTCTTTTTTTCATAAATTTTGGGCACTATCAAAATTTTTTAAGAAATCGGCACCTATCGGTACAAGTGCAGGTTTTGGGACAATCAAGTGTTTGTTTTGCAAGTTGGTTGCACCAGAGTGTTTTAAATATGATTAGTTAATTTATTTATATTTTCCTATAATTTTTGGATTTTCAAATTTAATGATAAAAATTAATTTGAATAAATTAATATTTTAATATTAAATCATTATAATATTTAATAGTTTAATTAAATATATCAATCCATTATGACTTTATTTAAATGAAAAATTCATTTTTCCAAAGCATAGGATAACAGAGAATAGTTTTAGAGAAATTTAAGAGAAAGAGAAGGAGAGAGAAAGAGAAAATTTGGTTTTAGGCAACTTCAGGCTATTTTTGTCCATCAACGCAGTTGGAAAACTTGTTCATCATGAGGTACGACACATTATTCTCATCTCAATTTTCAAAATTTATAAGTTTTGGCAAATATTTTGATTTTATCCATTAGGAAAAAATGGGGATAACTTTGCATCACCGAAAAATTTTCACCACATAACTTTTTATATATTGTAGAGATTACGATTGTGCACATTTTGAATATTTTTTGGAATTTTTCACTGGGGGTTTTCAAATTTATGGGGGGTTTTTATTGAATAAAAAAGTATTTGGATGTTGAAAAATATTATTGTAGTATAATAGAAAGTCTTAAAACATCATTTTATACAATCCATGGTAATTTGATAATTTTCTAAAAATGTGCATTTTGCCTAGTTGGATTTTCTATTATTTACTATTATACAACATTAAAATTTTGATACATGCTCAGTTACTCTTTAATTATTATAATATGATTATAAATGCGCACGTGTGAGTAAGCTATATATATTTGGAGCCATAAGGGGAAAAAATCTTTTGAGATTCTATCTATATCAGGGAATTTATGGGAGTTATAAGGGGTCAGAATCCTTTGAGATTCTATTTGAGATAAGAATATGTGATATATTATGGTGCTATAAGCATAAATAAGAAGGGTGTCATAAAGGTCAGCATCCTTTGAGATTCTTTCTAGGTCTGGGAAATATGATATGAATTACTTTGTGATATAAATTTTAATTTATCTATTTATTATGTGCTATTATTTAAATTATATAATAACTGCTATTTATTTATTACATTTCTCAGTTTTATAATTCTCAGTTCAATGATTTATTTAAATTACATTTAATTACTTTTAAATATTTAGCAAAATATTTGAAATAAAAGAATATTTGAAAATTTAGATTTATTTGTGTGGCTTACTAAGCTCTTGTAACTCACAGTAGTTTTACTTCTATTTTTCATGATCTGGGAAGGGGAAAGAGATTATGGACTAGCATTTTTGGATCAAATATGAGATCATAGGTATTTTGCTATTTTGATTTTTATATAGTCATGGCTAGTTTAATTTTTAGTTTAGTAGCTCTTACCTATAGTCATATATTATATCATAGATATTTATTTTGATGAATAAAAAAACTTTATGGATGAGTTTTTTAGTATTTAGATATTTTAGTAGCTTTATAGTTTGTCAATTATTTTAATGAATATTGGCAGAAAATATTAAAAAAAAATCAAAACTAGATATTAGGATTTGTATGTCATAGCTCAACATGATAGGATTTATCCTTATCAGTTTAGATAGTGACAAGCTTTTGTGGTATCAGAGCAATAGTTTTGGAATTGCATCATTAAATAAAGCTATAGAAATTGATCTGTTTGTCTAATGGGGTAGTTTTAAGTCTCTTTAAATGTTAATTATTTTTGTTTTATGTGCATATGTGTTTAGTTACATATTCTATGTGATTATGGATCCACCAAACTTAGATATGACTGATGGATAAAATGCTAGTTATACAACTCATGTATATAATTTTACTCCAATTGTTGGTTCAAATGCAGTTTCATAATTTTTTATATTGATAGCCTAGATGATGGGTGAGGCACAAAGTAGAGTTCCTATTATTAGATCTGAAGAGGTAGACATACATCTATAGATATTTTTGAGATTAAAGCCTTTAAGATTTGAGGGTACTGTTGAGCCCAAGGCAGTAGAGGATTGATTGAGGATGTTGAAAAAGTCATTTGATGATATGCAATATCCTCTTGAGAGGAAGGAACTGCTAGCAGTCTTTCTTTTGGATGGCAAGGCAGAGTGCTGGTGGATGGGCTAGAAGGAGGAGAAATTTTAAGGGAGATTGACTCTTTGATTACTTGGGAGGAGTTCTCTGAGGTGTTTAGATCCTAGTTTGTACCCCCTTCTATGCGATAAAAAATACAAGATACTTTTCTGAGGTTAGTTCAGAGGAGTAAGATAGTTATGCAGTACAAGGCATAGTTTGCTGCTTTGGCTAGATATGCTCCATAGTTGGTTAGCACTCCCATGGAGAACTGCTACAAATTCTTGAGAGAACTTCAGGATAGAATGAGACAGCATTTTATGTCTTTCACATTTTTTATTTCTTTAAGCTTGTGAAAAGAGCTCATTTGATAGAGAATGACCTGATGGCTACTCAACTGCGGTGGTCTACTAGTAGGAAGAGGTTAAATGGTGATACTTTTGGTAGTGGTTTTTATGGGAAGAAGAGTAGATTTACATCTGGAGATTCCAAGAGAGGTGGATAGTCAGCATTTGCAACAGTCTTTGGTAGTGTAGCATAGCAAGTTCTGGTTCTATTAGTGGGGCAGTTGTGTGCCAGAGTTATAGTCAACATCATTCTGGTCAGTGGTATATGATGACTGGATAATGTTTTAGATGTGGTAAAAAAGAATATCAGATTGCAGAGTGTCTATAAGTAGGATTTGACAGAAGTTTTGAGTCTAAATCTGAGAACTTTGTCAGGCTGATAAGAAGAATGAGGCCAGTTCCTCTTCATATTTTTTTGAGGGATCATCTCGTGGAGTTGGTGGTTTGGGTTTAGCACTAAGGAGATCATCTAGTAGTATTTAGAGAGAGCTTAGTGGTTTTGTTGTTCCAACTCAAGTTTAGTCACATGTATATAATTTGACTCAATAGGAGGCCCATGATGCTCTAGATGTTGTGACAGGTATGGTTTATATTTTTTAGCATCAATGTTATATTTTATTCAATTTTGGAGCTAGTTATTCTTTTATTTTTGAGCATTTATTTGAGTCACTACACTTGGCTTCAGTTGCACTACTTGTTTCTCTTTATATTATTTTGCTGGCTGGAGATAGTATGATAGCTAGTAGATTATATTTTTGTGATATTCAGATTTTTTATTAGAAGTTGAAATCTAATTTAATTTTATTACCCATTTCCTCATATAATGTTATTCTGGGTATGAATTGGCTGAGTCAGTATGGGGCTCAGATTGATTTCTTGAAGAAGTGAGTTACATTATTGATGGGCAGTGAAAGTTATGTATTATAGGGAGTAAGAAGTGTTTTATCCTGCTTGATCTCTATATTGGAAGTAAATAGATTGTGAAAGAAGAGTTGTATAGTATTTTTGACATCAGTTCAAGATAGGAGTATAAATGATAGTTCTCTTTTAGATATCCCTGTAATATGAGATTTTTTAGATGTATTTCTTGAGGAGTTAGTCAATTTACCTCCGAACAGAGAAATAGAGTTATGTATTAATATATTTTTGGGTATGATCCCGATATCTAAAGCTTCGTATAGGATGGAACCAAAAAGTTTTATTGATCCACAAAAAGTTCAAGCAGTCACTGATTAGCCAAGGCCTACTATTGTGTTTGAGATATGCAGTTTCTTGGGTATGGTTGTATATTATAGGAAGTTTATGAAGGAGTTTTCTCATATTTTAGCACCTCTAATGAGACTGACTCAGAAGTCAATATCTTTTGTTTGGACACTAGAGTGTGAGGCTAGTTTTTAGAGATTAAAGGATTGTTTGACTTCTACTCTAGTTTTGGCTATTCCCTCTAGTATAGAAGGATTTCAGGTATTCAGTGACGCTTCAATGAAAGTTTTGGGATGTGTTTTTATGTAATATGGTCAGGTGATAGCTTATTCTTCAAGACAAATGAAGCCACATGAAAGGAACTATCCAATGTATGATATAGAGTTAGTTGCTATTGTATTTGCTTTGAAGATTTGACATCATTATTTGTATGGTGGTAGGTGTGAATTTTTTGGATCATGAGAGTTTGAAGTACATATTCACTCAAAAGATCTAAATTTGAGGCAAATGAAGCATCTTAAGTTGACCAAGGACTATAATATGACTATTTAATATTAGCCTGGTCAGGCTAAAGTGGTAGCAGATGCTCTGAGCGGGAAGTCTTCAGGATTATAATATATACAACTCATTTTTAATAAGTTTTTGATACGAGACATGGAGAGATTACAGTTGGAGATTATTTCTTCTACTTATTAAGATTCTGGTATAGTGCCTCAAATGATCATTCAGCCTTCTTTAGAAGAAAAGATTCACGAAGCTAAAAATTAGATGAAGAATATTCGAAGTTAATTGATCATATCAGATCTGGTAAAAAAATATGAACTATGAGTTTTTGGCTCTAGAGTTATTTTCTAAAAGGATAGACTTTAGGTTCCTATTTTTGGAGATTTGAGATAGGAGATTCTACATAAAGCTCATTATTTAGGCTATACTATTCATCAAGGAAGTATCAAGAGTACGGAGATCTAAAGAGTATGTTTTGGTAGCCTCGATTAAAGAAGGACATAGCAGAGTTTGTTTTGAAATGTGAGGCTTGTAAGCTAGTGAAGGCAGAGCATCAGCGACTAGAAGGTCTTCTACAATCGTTACCTATTCCAAAGTAGAAATGGGAAGAGGTAACAATAGATTTTGCTATGAGTTTTCTAAGATCGAGGTAGGGGCATAATGCTATTTGGGTTGTTATTGATTGACTAATAAAATCTACCCATTTCGTTCTGATTAGACAAACAGATCATGTGGACAAGTTAGCACACATCTATGTTAAAGATATTATCAGGTTGCATAGTGTGCTGAAATTGATTATAACTAATCAGGATGGAAGGTTTACCTCTAGATTATGGAGATGTATTTAGTAAGGACTGGTATGAAGTTTCACTTTAGTATGACTTTCATTCGTATATATACAGACAGTCTAAAAGGACTATTCAGGTATTAGAGGATCTTATGAGATTATGTGCTTTAGATTTTAGAGGCAGTTGGGAGGATCATATCCTGTTGATAGAGTCTGTATATAATAATAGTTATAAGTTCAACATAGGCATGGATCCTTCGGAAGCTCTATACGGGAGAAAATGTAGGACTCCTTTAACTTTGATAGAGGTGGAAGATAGACAGGTGATATATTCAACCTTTGTGGATGATACTACTGTAAAGATCAATTTGATTAGAGAAATGTTGAAATCTACACAAGATAGACAAATAAAATTTACAATCAAAAGCACAGGTTGGTTTAGTTTTAGATTGGTGACCTAGTTTATGTCAAAGTCAGCCCTATGAAAGGTGTTAGTACATTTGGGAAAATTAGCAAGCTCAATCCAAGATATATTTGACCTTTTGAGATCATTGAGAGGATTGGTAAATATGCTTATAGATTATTGTTACCTGATCATATATCTAATATACACAATATATTTCATATATCATCTTTGAGAAAGTGGTGTCTGATTCTGGAAAGAGATTATCAACTAATGATGTTGAGGTTTTTCCAAATATGCAGTACAGAGAAGAACCCAAAAGGATTTTAGCA